>CM040240.1:75485767-75837567 GCA_022545495.1 Chrysanthemum lavandulifolium
TTTCACATTAAAAAGGGGATTGCCTATTAGTCAATTGTGACTGGAAAAAGACCCGGAACCCCATACCCTCTCATTCACTTAAGGCCGCCCGCGCGTCTCAAACCCACCTTTATCCCAACAACCCCATGATGAACAGAGAGGAACCCACAGCTTGCCTTACCACCATTTCAGAGTCAAGCCTCCATTTCTGATAGAGGGGAGTGAGAAAGAAATGGATTTTCGGAGCAGAACGGAAGAGGGTCCGAGACGTTCCGCTTCTTAAAGAGTAAGGTTTTCCGGAGGGAGACCCCCCCCTCGGAGGCCTCTGGCACATAGGTCAGAATAGCGGAAATAGAGCCCTGGGAAAATATTTAACCCTGTTGATACTGAACTCATGAATACTATCACTAATATGTGAATATAGAATATCTCCATAACAAAGAAGCAACAGAACAAGCCATAGATAAACAAGGCTGGCTGCATACCGGTGATCTTGGTTATTTTGATGACGAACGACGGATATACGTGGTGGATCGATTGAAGGAGCTTATCAAGTATAAGGGGTATCAGGTAATTTAATTTTGCTTTTAGAATAGTCAAACTCAAATAAATGTTGTTGCCACAAAGCATTTTCATCCCTTAGTTTTATTCGAGTAATCAATCTAACAATCTCAAAAAGCATAATAATATCATTAGAAGAACTGGTCAAAACAGGTTGAAGTTGAAAAGAGCCCGTTTAGTACTAGTCAAAAACAGGTTGAAGTTAAAAACAGCACGTTTAGTACTAGTCAAAACACGTTGGAGTTGAAAAGAGCCCGTTTAGTACTAGTCAAAACAGGTCTATTCGGGTTGGTTGATCCACAAACATTTATTTTGTCCTTTCTATGTATATGTTATTAGTATACTCCCTCCATCCTAAAATAATTTTTCTAGTTTAACTTTTTCGGTCTTTTTTTTTACATCTTTGACTTTAAATATTTTTGTTTGTGTTATATAAAACTTGATGCAAAATATATAAATGAATTGCGTTTTAAATGTATTTTCATTAATATAATTTTCATCAGCTATTGTATAACATAAACAAAAATATTTAAGGTCAAAGTTGAAAAAGAAAGATCGAAAAAGTTAAAAGGGGACAATAATTTTAGGACGGAGGTAGTATTAGTATTATGATTTCAAAACTGGTGAATTTCATGAAATAATAACCAAGTTTTAATATTGTTCTATCAAAGTCACATAAACTTTGTTTCAGTTATAAAAACTACTCAAGTTTTATTATTTTTTTACTAAAGTCACTCAAACTTTATTTTCACTACATATATCATTCAAGTTTAAATAATGTTCTAAGATTATGAAAATTTTGAACATTTATTTAATAAAGAGATTAGAATTTTTTTATTTATGTTATTATTTTGTAGTAAATAAAATTACTTGAGAGAAGTTAATTTAAAGGTTGGTTATTATTTAAAGTACAAATGATTGATGCATGTCTAAACACTTTAAAGACAACTCTAAAAGATATATTTTTGCCAATTTCCTTTTAAAAATCACTATTGTTGGACGATATTAAAAATTGAGTGATATTTTAAGTTGAAAAAAACTTTGAGTGACTTTAGTGAAACAGTTTTGAAATGAATGGTTTTTATAGTTCAAATAAAGTATGAATGACATTAGTGAAACTTAATTACTATTAGATGACATTTTCTCTTTCAAAACACTATTATTTGCTATGCTAGTCTAACTCTTTGAATGATATGATTTAGAAGGTTCTATAACACCAAAGGGCCTCTGGTCTAGCGGTATGGAGGTTTTACCATCCTAGGCAAGGTTTCAAGTTCGAGTCTTGTCTAGGGCGATAAGGGTTTCCTCCCGTGTGCGTAAAGGCAAGGGTGACATTGCCTTAAGGGCTGGACCCAACCTGGTTGTGTGGGCTCGCTACGCCTTCTGGGCTAGGAGCCATGTAGCCACAATTGCCGTTCAAAAAAAAGAAGGTTCTATAACATAAAATTTGAATTTATATATATTTCAACTTGTTTAACTCGTTCATGTTTTCCTATCTTTTTGTTTGGCTTTTTGAGATAAAATACAACTTAAATCTACTCATTCAAAGTCATTCATATGTAAATGGGTTGAAATTGCCATTTCCAGACTACTTTGCTCAACAATGCTTATTGCTTGAGTAAAAACATTGTGGCATCTGCATGTTAATACAACAACAACGACAACAACAAAACCCAATCCCGCTGGAGCAGGTAAAGGGTAGGTAAGATGTAGACAGATCCTACCCCTACCACAAGAATAAACCCGACAGTATAGAGACTGCTTCCAGAAAGACCTCCGATGAGTGTAAAAGTCTGCAAATGTGCATTTAAAAAGATCAAGAAAGAAGAGCGTGAACGTGCAAAAACAAGTACAAAGAAAACACATAAAACATATGACGGGAAGCAAGCAAACAAGCCATAAACAAAACCATAAAAAACATAGAAAAAAATTACAAACAAAAAGCATAAGTCGCAGGAGAAACACTTACACAAGTACAAAAAGCAAAGAAAGTGCAAGAGACGCAGGGGCAAAAGCAAAAGCAAACAAAAGCAAAAGCAAAAACAAACGAGCATAAAAGCAAGAAAACAACCAGGAAAGGGCACACGAGCAGAAAAAACACGCATAGAAAAAAAACCTAAAGGAAATACTAAAGCCAACATACAACCAATCAAAGCAGAAAGGCAAAAAAAACAACAAAAGAACAAAGAGAAAAGGTAATAAATATAAATAAGCAAACGCCACAAAGGAACACATAACATAGAAAGGAAAAGCGCAAAAAAGGCAATGGGGCACGAGCAAAACCATACAAGCACATGAGCAAGAAAGCAAAAAGGCAAAAGCACCAAGGAAACGCGAGCAAAGACAAGGGGCCAAAAGCAAAAACAAAAACCAAGACCAGAGAAAGCAAATAACAAAGCGTTGCGATGCAAAAGGGCCAAAATAAAGTAAATATCACATAAAAATAAAATTATCTTATTTCTAAACTCTTGGTTAGGTGGCACCTGCAGAACTTGAAGGGCTGCTGGTTACTTGCCCTGAAATCATGGATGTTGCAGTTATCCCGTATGTATTGTAGCACTTTATTTTCTTGAAGCATCATAATAATGTCAACTAAATAAATACATGTCACTCTTTACGTAATGCCTTAATCGGAAAAAAAAAAAAAAAAAAAAAACTGTTTGGACACCTTATGTAGGTCCTTATACTTTTACAATGTATAATAATAAATAAATTTATTCAATCTTGTAGATATGCTCGCAGGTGAAATCCCTAAGGCATGTGTTGTACATAAACTTGGAAGCAAACTTATTGGCGGAGACGTTCAAAATTTTATCTCTAAACAGCCACCAAAACTAGAAAAAACACGTTTATAGCGACATCAGAAAGTATTGGTCTCTCCTTTTTGAGTTTGTGATCTGACTATTCGTTTTCTCAAGTTGCAGCATTTAAAAGAATACGAACGGTAAAATTTAGTGACATTATTCTAAGAGGAGCTTCATGGAAGATTTAAAGAGGGAACTTAGGCAGAGAGTTCAATCCAAGCTATGATACACCTTTTTCTATCTATTATATGTTCATGTATGCGCAAGTAGTAATCTTTGGAGAATTTATTAAACCAGTCATTTATACTTTAGGCAAATATTTATGCAATAAGTGATATGCTAATACTTAAATTTGAAACTTATTTGGAATGATGGATACTCAAATTTGATTGCTTATAAAGGATATCGAAAGGAAATTTGCATATATTATATAGAAGGTACCACTTATTTCCAACTTGATTCAGCCTTTTAGCATATTGCTAAAACTATTACTCAACTATGTGAACACACAAAAAAACCTTCACTTTTGAACGTACATTGTCTACAATACCCTTTTGTTGTTTAGAATATTTTGAGTTTTGTTTAGATAGTTGTACTTTATGTTTACACTTTCACTCTCACATAATTAAAACACATTTATCTCTTTTAATTCATATATATGTCAAATTACAACAAAAAAAATTCAAATAAATTATGCCAAATACTGTATTATTTGATCTCTTTAATTTGATATCCATATATGTAATTTTCTCTTTCAAAAATGAAAAAAAAAAAAAAAAAAAAAAAAAAAAAAAAAAAAAATTGTTTACTTATTGTATGCTTTTTGGTTCAAATGTATAATTGGCATGTTTATTTTTGAATAAAACTAGGCAACTTTATTTTGGAATTGCGTGTTTTAGGTTTGTTTCTTATGGTCACGAGTCAATATCATGGGCAATGTTGTTGCCGTATTGCAATAGTCTAAGAATATAACATTTTATGCATAAAAAATGTACTAAATATTGCATTTCCCATTATATGAAGCTTGATTCCTTCTTCATCATACTATATTTTAACTTTTCGTCATTAAAAGTTAGTTTGCAATCGTTCAGTAATAACTTGGAACTATTTTATTTGTTAGTTTTTGGTGCTCATTCATATAGCCGTATAAATTTAAAACGTTTGTATTACATGAACCATCTATTATGCTCTTTAAGATATTCTACTCTTACACACATGTTCAATAAAATAATCACACCATTAGTCTATTATTCACATGTGAGGGAAACATATATACTTCTTTGAAAGTTCGTAAGTGCTTTGAAAATAGTTAGGGGGTGTTTGTTTCGGCTTATATAGCTTGTTTAAGGCTTATTTAGTTTTGGTCTTATGTTTCTTAAGCTCACTTTGGCTTACATTGAAACTTTTCGGCTTATATAAGTTTATCATGACATAAAAACTTATATAAGCCGAAAAGTTTCAATATTAGCCACAAAGTGTGCTTATAAAACATTAGCCTTCAAATAAGCCATAAGTCGAAACAGACACCCCCTTAATCTTATGAGTTTTAACCAGCTTTACTTAATTGACATTTTGGTCATCGTGTTCTAAAATATAATACATTCAAAGTTTCTTTCTAAGCAATAATTTAATTTTTTCTAGAAAAACGAAAGTTTAAACTCTCATAAGCATCAAGCCATATTTTACTTGTGCTTAGAAGAACTTTAGAAGTTTTGTCTACATACATTACGATATATGATGATGTCATTTATAAACATTTATGTGGTGACTAAGGCTGTAAACGAACTGAACGTTTAGTGAATATTTCATGAACCGTTCGGTAAAAAGTTCATTTATGTTCGTTTATTTATTAAATAGATAAACGAACATGAACAGTATTTAGGTTCATTTAGCTAAATGAACGAACATGAACAAAAGTCGCGTCCGTTCATTTATGTTCGTGAACGTCCGATTATGCGTTCGTTAACGTTCGTTTATGTTCATTTATTATTATGTTCATATATTAATCTTTTAATTTTATAATTTTAAAATTAGTTTGTTTAAACACAACATCACTTATAAAACAGTATATTGTGCATAATTTAATAAAGGAGTTATGTTTGTTTGTTTGTTTATGTTCATTTATGTTCGATTGTTTTTGTTTGTTTAGTATCTTAATGAACGAACATGAACAAGTCATTTTCTTAATAAACGAACATGAACAAAAAAATTCGTCCGTTTAAGTGTTCGTGTCCGTTTATTTGTTCGGTTAAAATTAAATAAACGAACATAAACAAGACTCTGTTCATGTTCGTCCGATTCGTTTACAGCTCTAGTGGTGACTGTGACTAGGATTGACTTAAATTCCCTTCCATAGACTTTCTGACTATCTTTTTCTTACTTCTTTTTCTACGTGATGTTAAGTTGAAAGTTTCTTATTTGCATTATGTTAAATTACATTATGAGCTAGTTCTAAAACCATATTGAACTTTGAATAAACAATGGTGTTTTCATGTCGATGTTTTTCCTTCACATATGGGGAAGAGATCGAATATGAAACAAGACTTCAAACAAAATCAACCTCAGTTGAAACATTTCATACTGCTTGTTCAGATTTAAATGTTAGTGTAACTGATTCTAGCAGTACGTCAAACTTCCCAAAGTTGGCTGAGAAACCAAGCAATCTAAGGGTTTTCACATTTGATGAGCTAAAGGCCGCGACTAGAAATTTTTGCAAGTCATTGAAGATTGGTGAGGGTGGATTTGGTAGCGTGTATAGGGGCGTCATTAAGAGTTTGGAATGTCCTTTTAATGAGATTCAAGTGGCCGTGAAGCTTGCCAATGGTGGATTGCAAGTTAGTTTTATCATGTTTTAAATATTATATATATATATATCACTTGTTATAAGCAGTGGGAAGGTGATTATAACTAGAATGTGCACTCATATCATAAAATTGTGATATCAATTCAGATTTGCCATTGTTTATGGGGATATAATAGTTGCCTTATGGCTATTCATTATCACATGTGTCTTGATATTTTATTCTACTTTGGGAATATTAAATACGGTGGCCAGAAAATTGCAACTTTGGAAGCATGGTAAAATTATTAATGCTTTTAGAATTTGTATTTTGAAAAGAAAAAAAAAAGTTTTAGTTTATATAATTTTGAACTTTCATATGTTAAATCTCAAAGTTTAATAAATGAAAGATATTATAGTACTATTCGGTTGATTACCTAGAAATTAATCTAATTAACTTGTCACTTTTTCTAATTGTGTATAGCATTTTATACCTTATTATATATCAAAACTTTTGAATTCGACCTCTGTGTGTATTTAGCTCATGTAAAATGATCATTTTACCTTTCGCTGTCAATATAGTGGTTACAAAATATAATGGTAAAATGGTCATGTTACATGATCAAAATACACATAAAGTTCAAAATTCAAAAGTTTAGGTATAAAATAGCTAGTGGAAAGAAAGGCTACACATAATTAGAAATAGTGACAAGTTAAATGAATTTCTAGGTAATTATCCCTACTACTATTAATTAGTTCACTCATATATAGATATCATAAGGGTTTAAGCTATTAAATAGCCACGTACTTTCTCCAATGTCCCGATATGGTACCTGTACTTTTTTTTCAACCTGGTTAGGTAGTGTACTTTTTTTTCTGTGTCGATATGGTACCTGTACTTTCTCCAATCTACGTGGCTTGCCCAGTCACTTGGGTTTGTGTGACGTGGCTTGCCAAGTCAATTGGCTTGCCTACGTGGAAAAAAAATTAAAATTTTAATTTGGAAAAAAAAACTTAACCATCCTCTTGGGTGTCTCTCATGAATCGAACACAAAAAAGCTCCATCGTGGGTTGGTTGTACCAGACCGAGGGTTAACAAACACCCTCGGGTGTTGTCGTGATCCAGAAAACCATCCAGATGCACCCTATAGCAACACCAAAGACATATCACGATTAAGAATACCCTTGTGTATTTTGTTGTCTATAGCAAAACCAACACACCCTTTATAGGTTGTGGTTGTACCATGACTCAACAGAAAGCAAACACACCCTAGATGGTTGACCCACTAAACCGCAAACAAATAACAAACAGACAAACCAGACGCACCCTTTTTGGGTTGCTGTGACACACAAACAAACACCAAGCGCCCTTAGCTGGTTGGTGTGGGCTGCCGACAACACTACCAAGCATACCCGAGCTTGTGCCGAGTTGGTGAGCTAACAAAAGCAAGCCAAACAAACACACCCTCTATAGGTTCGACATAACAACAACAATAACATCAAGATTTTAATGAAAAAGCTACAACTCATGTACAAAAGAATAAAACAAGCAGTTTCAATCTGAGACCAAGTCGGGTTTTACCCGTAGCCTCTACGGGTTTTTGTGCCTGACCTGTAAAGAAAAAAATAAACACGCCCGACAAATCGAATCAAATACACACCCAAATGAGTTTTCGAAGGAAGCAAAGATAAACAAAACCAAGATCAAACCCGAGACTACCAAACAAAACGACAACCCTCTTGGGGTTTTGTGGCCGACTCGATCAGGAAACAAACACACCCTTTGGGTAGTTTTTCAAGCCAAGGCAAAACAGGCCCGAGACCAAATCCACAACAGGTTGGCATACCAATAAAACAAAAGGGAGATGGTTATGATGGATTGACGTGATCACGACCAAGTCCCGTGGACAAGATAACCGCGACACGATCTATACCCAAAACCACATGATCTCCTTGATGGTGATGGTTGTGGTGTTATAAAGTGGTGATGGAGCGGCAGTGGTCGGATGGTGGTGATGTTGTGGCGGTGGTAATGTGGTGGTGCATAGAGTGAGAGGAGGAGTAATATCTGTTTGTGGAAAAGAGAGATAAGCAACCCCGTGTATAGGGTTAAAAAAAAGAAAAACTAACAAAAATTCCACGTAAGTTTCGATCTATTTACTTGGCTTGCCACGTATGCAGTTTGTGACCATATCGACACAGAAAGAAAAGTACACTACCTAACCAGGTTGCAAAAAAAGTACAGGTATCATATCGGGACATTTGAGAAAATACATGGCTATTTAATAGCTTAAACCCGATATCATAAACATTGCTAATCTTATGCATGGCAATTTTGACAGGGACATAAGCAGTGGGTAACAGAAGTAAATGTTCTTGGGCAAGTTGAACATCCAAACCTTGTGAAGTTAGTCGGCTATTGTGCTGAGGACAGTGGAGATATAATCCATCGACTTTTGGTTTATGAATATATGCCAAATGGAAGCTTAGCGGATTGGTTATCATCTAAGTCAGTAGCACCTCTCTCATTGCCCATGAGACTAAAAGTAGCTCGAGATGCTGCTCGTGCTTTGGCATACTTACACCAACAGACGCCTTGCCCGGTACATTCCTTTGACTTTGACCATACCGACATGATACTTTCTTCTCTTTATTTCTAGTTTTTCCGCATATCACGTTGTGGCTTGTTTATGTTTGTAGATCATCTTTAGAGATTTTAAACCATCCAACATTCTTCTAGACGACCAATGGAATGTTAAGCTTTCAGATTTCGGGTTTGCTAGGTTAGGTCCTTTAGATGGACATACTCATGTCACAACAGAGGTATGCATCTTCAGAAGGACATATGCTCTTTTAACTTGGAACATGCATAACCAGTTGGGGGAAGGTTTTGAGCCTTTTTCGCCCAAATGGACAAAGTTGTTCAATTTGGGCTTTGTTAATCCTTTTAGTTTGTTTCCTTAAAACAGCATATCCAATGGAGTCAAAATGACTCATATCGACCAAAACTAGTTTTGACCTGAAACTCGTCTAACCTGGCCCAACACGCCTGAGTTCTAGTTTTCTACTACCACACATTACCAGAATCACTAACTAGTTTTGTGAAGGATTATTCAAAAAAAAATTCTCTTGACGTAACTCTTTCATGACACAGGTAGGAGGAACATACGATTATGTAGATCCGGAGTATATCTGGACCAGGCATTTAAGAACAGATTGTGATGTATGGAGCTACGGGGTCTTTTTATATGTATTGATCACGGGTAAATCCCCAATAAATCTTGATCTCCCTACAAAAGAGCAATATCTTGTGGAATGGGTAAAACCATACTTACGGGGTGGGGACTTTAGGCTTATTGTTGACCCAAGGATTACGGGTTACTTTCCTTTGCAGTCAGTAAAAGGACTAGCGCTTATAGCCGAGAATTGCTTGAAAAACAGAAATCTTCGCCCGAAAATGAGTCTTGTTTTGAGAAAGCTTAATGAACTTATAACGGAATCATTACTAGAAAATATTTCACCATTGGTGCCCCCAATTGCTGATCTTAATGGACTTAGTGATCGATGGAAAGTTTCCCATGAGCGACAAAGTTCGTCGATATTGAAAATCAAACGTAAGAGAAGATTTGTATGTCTGCCTCAGTTATTTTTTTCTAAAAAATAAATTCCTACACTTACATTCGTATGTGCTTGTATTTTAGATGTGTAACAAGATTACTTGTAATTTTCACTTTTCAAATATGTAATGTTGAAATTATCAAATTTACAATGGAGATGAAATGAATGAATGATTCTAAATTTCTAATCTTCTATAGATAAAACTAATCACCGAAAAACATTATGCACGAGAAGGAATCTGAAATATTCATTTCGACAATAGATTCTCTATAAAAAAGCAAAAAAGTTTTGCGAATCACACTTCCACTCGCATATTGCTTTAGCAAACCTGTCTCCTAAATTATATGTGCTACAATGACACATAACTTCGGAAAATAATTATTCAAATTTCAAAGGAATAATGGTATTTAATTGCAGTTGTTTACTTCCATTCCAAGAAGAGATCAAAGGTGAAACAAGAACTCAAACAAACACGACTTCAACTGAAACATTTTATAGTGCTTATTGGGATCTCAGTAGCGCCATATTAGATGCTCATTTGGATTCTTCAAAACCAAATAATCTAAGGGTTTTCAAACTCGTTGAGCTCAAGGCAGCGACTAGTAATTTTTGCTCGTCGTCAAATTGGTGAGAGTGAATTTGGGAGTACCTATAGAGGTGTTGTTAAGAGTTTGGAATATCCTTTTGATGAAATTCAGGTGGCTGCAAACACGATAACTACAACATTCACTGGCTACCCCAGCGACATATGGGGGGATTCCCCAGCGACATGTCGCTGGGAAAATATCCCCGACATGTCGTGAGGAAGCCTAGTGGGGAAGTCTCGTGAGGATTGTATCCCCACGACAATCCCCGCGACGACGTGGGTCCCACTCAAATTTAAGTCAAAGAAGCGGTGCCGCATGGCACATTATCCCCGACATGTCATTTGGGAATAATCGAATTAAGCAAAATGATTAAGACACTAATTATATTGATTAAGTATCCCGGCGACATGTCGCCGGGGATACTATGATTACTGTTGACAAGTCAACGAGTTAGTCTACTATCCCCGGCGACATGTCATTTGGGGAAACTTGGTTTTCTCGTTCACTTGTCAACGTTTAGTGTGTGTTATCCCGGCGACATGTCGCCGAAAATCTGCATTTTTAATGCGACTGCATTGCAGCGATTTCAGATTTTTTCCTAATTTTCGGAAAAAATCTACCAAATAAACCTGTACTAAAACACAGATAGACTCGCCACAACTTGTACCAAAACACAAATACCATATAACGGATCAACGCAATACAAATAGATCACAACTTTTACATAAACACGACTCAAAAGTCAATATGTGCATTGATAGATAGGGAAACAAGTGTTTAAATGGCGCCAAGATGAACCTAATAATATATAACACAACTACCTAAAGTACCAATGTAGCATACTAATAATATATAACACAACTAGCTAAAGCTAGTACCAATGTAACATACTAATAATATATACACAACTACCTCTCGCCGTTGTTATCCTCATCACCGCCATTCTCCTCGTCATCACCACACCCACCACTCCCGCTAGCACCACCCGAGTCATACTCCCTGAACATATCCGCGATGTCTGTTGTCGCTCGAGGAGACTCATGATAAAGCTTACATCTTTGGTGACTTTCGCGGGGCGGGCATACTTGGCTGGATGTGGCCGTGATGGCAATGCGACCCACACCGGAATATGCCCACGAAGCTTACCCCTCTTGCCAACGCATTGATTTGATCCTCCGTGTATTGACCCGTGGCCTCAAGCTTTTTCATCTCGTCCTATGTAGTGACAAAAACACAAGATAGTAAATATATTAGTCGGGTTGCTACATTATTTCTCGATAATTCATTAAAGTGTGTTTTGAAACAAAACTTACATATATCCGTGGTCCTCATCGTTAAGGAATACCCCATCAACGATATGTGTTCGCCAATAAGTGTCGATGGTGACGGGTATTCATGAGTCTCGATGCTGCATCTGTACATACACACGCATATAAGATGAATAATTTTAAAAGCGACAAATCACAACACACCAAAGCGTATAATATATATATATATATATATATATATATATATATATATATATATATATATATATATATATATATATATATATATATATGATATATGCATGTAAAATAATTATAATGTTTATTACCATATTATCTCGAAGGCGAGGCAATGACCGGGATCCCTGTCTAGATATGACCTTGCTCTTTTTGCGGTTAAGCCGATTTGTAGCGGCTCGAGAAATGTTCTTGGGATCATTCCAAAACTTAATGTACTCATCCCAATCACCATTGTAATTTCCTCGGGGCGTGCCCGCCTAATCGCCTCCGCATCGTAATCCCCGGTGGTGGGGTCTACCTTCCAATGTTTGGCTTTGAAAGAAGCCTTGTTAGTATTGTAGGCTTTTTGCAGGTGCGAGTTTATGCCTTCGTAGATCTGGGGCCAGCGGGAGGAGTCGATGTGCGGCCTGAGGTCAAATAGGGTCTGCAATCACATACAACAAAACGAAAAGAGAGTTAGAGATATAATTTATATATTTATTTAAATTTGTTTATTTATTTATATGATATAAATAAATAAGCGAATTTAGATAAATATACACAATTAAATAAATGAACACGATAATGAAATAAACATAAAAGGATAAGCGACCCCAATATCCGAAATGATTCCCGCCTTCTTCTCCTTGGGACCTTCTCCCGAAAGGGTAGTAAACGACACCTTCCTAACGACCTTCCGATGTAGTTAGACCAATGCGCCGCATGGGGCCGAGAGGGTTTAAGGTTTGTTTGTCACCCACCTCAAAAGTGATCGACACGGGACCTTTTTCGTCTGCGATTGCCTTCGTGAAAGGTTCCGGGTCTTGTCGCGGTATTCACCGCTCACGCCTGCCGCCCAAATTGGGCTTTCGTTTACCTTTGCCTGCAAAATCAAGTTAGTGATAAAAGTCATAAATATGTATCAAATTTATGCTTGTATTACAATACTCCGGAAATTCTTACCTTTGTTAATGAAGCTTGCCCGAAGAACCGGTGGGTACGCTGTGCGGAGGGACGATCCTCCCGCCACCGTCACCGCCGTGGGACCGTGCAACATCTGTCGACATCTGTACAAGTACAATTAGCATAAGATATAGAAATTCATGAACAAAATAATATAAGCATGCACACATCCAAATATATACACATCCAAATAAATATACACATTTAAACAATCCACAACAATTTCATTCATTCATTCAAATATATAAGTGTATTTTGCAAGTTACAACTCAAGATCAATCTTCTTCTTCACTAGAATAAACTTTCTCAACACCGTCGAAATCATCTCAAATAGTAATCCAATTATACGCATTCATATCCTAAATGAGACAAAACATTCAAAAAGCAGTCCCAAGCGGGGACTTTCAAATTAATTTCTAATAAATTAATTTGGACGGGTTCTATAGGATGATTAATTTTAGACGGGATTTTCCAAAATTAATCACTAAAATCCTAAAACAACTAATTATTATAAACTATAAACGGCTCATATCAACAAATAATAACTATAAACTAACAAAATAATATAAACGAGCACATGTCAACAAATAATAACTATAAACTATAAATTAACTACATATCATTTCACTTTTTTAACATACATACCATTATTTTAACATACATACCATTTCACTTTTTAACATACATACCATTTCACTTTTTTAACATACATATCATTTCACTTTTTTAACATACATACCATTATTTTAACATACATACCATTTCACTTTTTTCACCAAATAATAACTATAAACTAACCAAATTTAAACAATAAACATTCCCAATGACATGAATAAACATTCCCAATGACATGTCACCGGGATACCAAAAGGAGAAAAAAAATTATTACATACCTTGTCTAGCCTCCTCGTAGCCTCTTGCCAAAAAAAAAAAAAAAAAAAAAAAAAAAAAAAAACTTCACTTTTTAATTAACAACAACTTACAACAATAATAATCTGCAAAAATCATAATATAATTAACTAATTTAGTTGAATAACATTTAAAATTTGTAAAACAAACCGTGTAACGTGTGGTGGTGGTGATGGTTGATGCGTTGGTGGTGATGGTGGATGCGGTGGTGGTGATGGTTGATGATTGTTGGTGAATCGGTGATGGTTTTTGCTGCAGAAATCGCCACAGGAAGGAGGAGGATAAGGTTTTTTTTTTTTTCGTTTTCTGCAGTGAAGAAGATATCCAGATCTACTTTATGATAAAGTTTTTCCCGCGACATGTCATTGAGGAAAGGTATAGTTTTGTCGTTTAGCGTAAATGGCGCGATAACGAAAATTTTGGTGAGTGCGTATCCCGGTGACATGTCGTGGGAAAACTATTAATTTTTTTATTATAATCCCAGTGACATGTCGTAGGGAAAACTTTTTTTTTTTTTTTTTTTTTTTTTGGTAAAATTTAATTACTTTATGTTGTTAACGACTTCAAAAGAATACGATTTTATCTTTTATTTTATTATAATCCTAAATATTTTCCTTTCTTTTAATATAAACTCGGGAACAAAAAGTTACCATTCGGCATCTTTATATTCTTATATGAGAGTTAGATTTACAATCTAGTAACGGGCTAGAGGAACAAGAACATATTACATCAAAATGTTGCATGCAATATTTAATTGGATCAAGAAGCCAAACGATGCATAGTTGAATGTGTTTTATAAATCTATGATTCACCGAAGAATAATTATGGTTACACATTAGACGTTCAACATCCAAGTCGGTATGTTATGGTTACACATTAGACGTTCAACGGATGAGTCGGTATGTTATGCTTACACATTAGACGTTCAACGAATGAGTCGGTATGTTATGGTTACACATTAGACGTTCAACGGATGGGTCGGTATGTTATGGTTACACATTAGACGTTCAACGGATGAGTCGGTATGTTATGGTTACACATTAGATGTTCAACGGATGAGTCGGTATGTTATGCTTACACATTAGACGTTCAACGAATGAGTCGGTATGTTATGGTTACACATTAGACGTTCAACGGATGAGTCGATATGTTATGGTTACACATTGGACGTTCAACGAATGAGTCGGTATGTTATGGTTACACATTAGGCGTTCAACGGATGAGTCGGTATGTTATGGTTACACATTAGGCGTTCAGCGGATGAGTCCGTATGTTAGGGTTACACATTAGGCGTTCAACGGATGAGTCCGTATGTTAGGGTTACACATTAGACGTTCAACATCCGAGTCGGTATGTTATGGTTACACATTAGCGTTCAACGGATGAGTCGGTATGTTATGCTTACACATTAGGCGTTCAACGGATGAGTCGGTATGTTATGGTTACACATTGAGCGTTCAACGGATGAGTCGATATGTTATGGTTACACATTGGACGTTCAACGGATGAGTCGGTATGTTATGCTTACACATTAGACGTTCAACGAATGAGTCGGTATGTTATGGTTACACATTAGGCGTTCAGCGGATGAGTCGATATGTGTCACACCCCAAATTACATTTTTGCGTGGAATGGAATTCACGGGATTGTTGTCATAGCATCACGATTCTGAGATATATTGAGCGACCTAAAGTGTCGTTTGGAAAACACATCGTTTGATTTAATAAAACAATCGAGTTTACAAAGTATAGGTCCCAAATGAAAATCAACTTGTGCGGAAATAATTTTGTTACAAGCCAAACGATGTTCTAAAGTTCATAAAACCCAAGTGAGGCGCGTCGTCACCGCGACTCTATGATGTGTCCATATGCATGCCATGAATTGAATGCCTTAGATACCGAGATAAAACATGCTTAAAAGGTCAACACAAAGGTTGAGTGAAATCCATAGGTTTAATTAATTCGTTTGAACACAATCATCGTAGTGTGAGTTAAATTGTTTCACACTCATCGTTGAAAACAAAGCGATATTTATTTCACTAAGTTCATGACACCAAAGCGTAAACATCGCACCAATAAAAATTGGTAATCATCGTTTCATCGCCGCCTAATAGGTAAACTTGCCAATTTACCTTAATGGTTCAAATATAGTCGCTCGATTTCCCTAACGGGTCAATAAGAGCGGAGTGTTAATTCCAATAGGCCTATTCACAATATTCGCTCACTCGCAAGTGACTAATGGTTCATGATGTAGGGACTTGAACATGGCAAATACTTAGTGACAATAAAACATTCGGATATAGCATACAGATTCAAAGCATTTGTGTTCGATTAAAATGTAGCATGTATCTCCCCCAAGAGTTTGTAAAACAGTTAAAAGAGTAAAAGTGGGGCTATGAACTCACTTGGACAATAATGCGATGGCAAAAGTGGATACACTGAAATGTAGCGTGAATCTCGAAAATGACCTATTATGAATGATATGATACGTAATAAGTTATGATGTAATGTTATGCATGCATTTCGTATGTTATTTATACCATTTGTGAGTTTTGAAAATAATACTCTTCGTCGAAAAATACTCTTTTGACGTCTTGACCATTCTTAATTTACTTTACAAGTATTTACGTCAAAATGTCATCCTACCATAGTTTCTTAATGATTTATTGTGAAATTTTAACTTTTCGTCGTAAAATAATGTCGTTGGAAATTTCATGAAAGTGACAAAAATGGCTTCGAAAAGCTAGTCGTAAAATGGTGTACGTCGAACGTTAGGAAACGAACTCGACGGTTTTGGAAAGCTTGTATCAAAATCTAGAAGTTTTAGTACATGAGTTTTCGTCATAGAGGTCTCGAACATAAAGATAATAGAGGTTAAATATGGTGATTTTGTCCAAATGTGGTTTAAAAAGTGAGTTTCGGCAAAGTTTAAGCAACCGTAAATAATTTATTACAACTCCGCTATACAAACGGTTGGTCATTTTGAAAAATATGCTTGGTGATCTTGATTTTATTAGAAGACATCTCGTTACAAAAAGTTCCACGTCAACGTTAAAAATAGCCTTCAATATGGTCATTTTGTTTACCGTAATACTTGTCAAATAAAAATAATATAGTTTTCTTAACTAATAAAGTTACGGCAGTTTTGTGAAAACGTGTATATTTTAGTCGTTACAAATCCGTTTTCTACGTATTATACGTCCTTAGCTTCGTATCAAAGTATACTAATATATTTTTGATAAGTCGAAATAATTTATAAAGCTTAAGACTCGTTTTTGACTCGTACAAAACAAAAACAACTTGCTGAAATTTTCAGAAAATATATATATCGTCGTCAAACTTGAAAAATTCATAACTTCTTCGTTATAACTCCGTTTTAATCCGTTCAAGCGGCCACGGATTCGTTTTAAAGTATATTTTCTAAATATCTAGGCCAAAAATTCGTGTCTACTGTCGGATTTTCCAGAAATACAAAACAAGATCAGACCACTTTTTATACTTGTCGAAAAGTGTTTTTCTCGTACTAAACCTATTCCAATCCCTTCAAAACAACTCCAAAGCTATTCTAATCCTACCATACACCTTCTTAGGGTGTCATGGGTTCCTAAACATCATCAAGACCAATATATAACAAGGGATAAATTATAGGATGACTTATATGTATAAAACTCTAAAAACAATGTTAAAATGGTATAAATAACAATAAGTCTTGCATGCTTGCTAAAAAAAAATGATGAAATACATATGAAATGATAAGGAAAAAATGTAAAATGAAAGTGATATGCTTACTAGCTAACTTGATGAGGTGATTAGAACAAGGATTAACCTAAACACCCTAGGTTTTTATTTCAAAACCTTGAATAAGAGTGTGTCTAGATTGTTAAACACTTGACAATGGAAAATTTTTATGAACTCCTTCTAATACCCTTGCTTGGCCGGTTTTGAGAGAAAAGGAAGAACAAGAGAGAAAAAAAAAACTAGACTAACACTTGATTGATTGTTGTGAATGAAATGAGTACAAATAAGATGAAGTATAGATCTTATACAAGTAAGTGAATTTTCTTACCAACTAATTAATGCAATCACCCTTGGTCGGCAAGGGGATGCATTACAAAATATATGTTTTTTTTTCATAATGTATAAAATTGTAAAAGTATAAGTAAAATTTACATGTAATAATAACTTGTAAGATTGAATATACATTAGTGTATTTAAGGTAGTTTTAGGTAAAAGTAATTTTAATAGATCAAAGTAAAGTATAATGAGATCATAAAATTTGTAAAATACATTTCTTGTAAAATTTGAGTGATATAATAATTATCGTGTAGTTTTTAAGAAAAGCGTCGTAATAATATAAATTTAACGATTTATATACAAAATAAATTTAAGACACTAGGTAAACTCAAAATATTATTTTATAAACTAAATGTAAGTATAAAATATGTCGGGATAGTTTTGGAAGTATCGGATTAAATGTTCAAAATAATAACTTACGCGATAACGTTTATTTAATATGAAATTTACGCGTTTAAGGTGAAATGCAAAGTCATGAATGAACTAACATGATGCAAATGATGTTAATGAAGTGTAGACTAAACTTAGTCTATATGAAATGCTCGTGATGATATGATCATGAATTCGCCGCTAAACCATTAAGGTTACGCGAATTTGGAACACGTAAACCTAGTTTACGATAAATGATGAAATTGTGAAACGTAAATTGTTTTGAGAAATGACCTGAAAGTACGAGTTGTCACATTCGCCCATCCAAAAAGGAATTCAGTCCCTGAATTCAGTTCGTGTTAGTCTATCGAATTTTTGAGTTTATGATGAATATCGAGGAGAGAAAACATGGAGAAGTGTCGTTACGGTTGTCGATGATTGAGAGCGTATAGAACATCATAGTAAAGAAAATATCGGATGAATCTCTCATAAGTAACACTTTGAATTTGAACATGTGAAAATTTTGCTTGCACTAAGATTTATAAATAACCGCTCCCAACATAACATGATCTCTCCAGAATTAGACATAGTTAGCTAGGCTATGTATAATTAAGGAACGATGACGTGACGTTCGGTTTGGTCGTTATAACTCTCAATGTTTACAAAGATTTAAACCGTATCGTTAAAATGGTAGTTAAAGTAAAAGAATTAAAATTCTCGTAAATGATATCGAGTCGAAAGGAAATAAAGTACGATAGATGAGAATATTTTACAACGGTGGTTTAGCAAAAGTAGTACATCTTAAGTCATAAGATCCGAATATGATGGAAGACATAAACTTAGTACAACATAGTACATAAAGAAAAAATAAGATCATTAGTTTCGAACTTCTTGAGTCTTCCGCGTCGTTGATACCTTGACGAGCTTCTCCTCCTCTAACATGTATGCATTCCATGAGCACCTTCAACTTGTTGACCTTGGTTTTGAGGACATTGATTCCTATAGTGTCCTTGCTCCCCACATCCGAAGCACGTGACTATGGCTTTACCTTTACAATCCACGGCTAGATGTCCCGGTTTTGGCATTTGTGGCACTTGGCGGGGCAAGGACCCGAGTGATGGAAATTACATCGATTACATAGTGGGTGTGTTCGGCATAACCTCTACCTTCTAGGTGCGGCAACATAAACCATAGCGACTTCTTGCCTTCTATTCATTGTTGATGATGGTTAGTGTTACGGTTTTGGTTGTTGTTGTTATAACCTCCTTGGTCATTTTCCCATTTTCTTTTGTTGTTGTTGATTTGGTTATCGTCGTTGTTGTTGTTGTTTTGGTTATTGTGGTAGTTGGTGCGGTTGTTGGTATTGTTGTTACGGTTGGTGTTGGTGATGTTGCCCCTCTTTACTACTTGTGCCATGAGCTTTTGAGACACTCGAATAGATTCCTCAATCGTTTGCGGGTCAAAAGAAGTCACATCACCTTGGATAATCTCGGGAAGTCCTTCAATGAAAGCCTCCAGTAGCTTCTCATTATCTGAAACCATAGATGGGCATAACACGCCAATTCTTGAAACCTTCGAATGTAAGTATCAATGTCATACCCAATAGTTACCAACTCATAGAATTCGGTCTCCAACTTCTTCACCTCCGTGCACGCGGACAAAACTTCTTTGTTACGAAACCTTTGAATTGCTCCCAGTGAGCTTGAAAGCATTTTCCATTCCCATCGGTGAGCATAAGAGTTCCACCACGACAACGCTCCATCAAGTAGTGTACTCGTAGCAAACTTGACCTTGCTATCATCCGGCAATTACATAGCAAAACACGGACTCAATTTCTCAAACCATCGAACCATGGCGGTGGCTCCTTCGGTACCTCTAAACTTCGTGGGATCTCCACTTTTGAAATTCTTATACTGACGACTTTTAACTCCGGACCCTCCTGCATTTCTGCGGAAGAAACAAGCCTAGCGGCTTGACTTCCCTTGCAATTCTAGCGGCTTGGCGATGGCAGCGGCCTCAAGCGGCAGCAGCCCACCGCTTCCTTTCAATCCTTAGAGCATCGGCTATGCTATCCCTTACTAAATTTTGAATAGCCGCTTGAGTCATTTCGGTGTAGCTTTCTTGATTGCCATAACTTCTTCAAAATAAAAGGAAAGGTGAGATGTAGCAAAGTCCGATGTCAATAATAAACGCTCCAAAGAGATGTGATAAGAAATGATAAGTTTGAGGTTATTTTTCAAAATGATCGACGGTTTCCTAAGAAATGGGTTATGAGATGTCGTAAGTGCTTCAAATGTATGATGGTTTAGTGACTTAATGTGTGAGTAACGTGTAACTCGACATGTTAGTGGTGAAACAAAGGAGTGAGAGTGACTTCGTCCTACTTAAAGGTTTATCTCGGCATTCGACGTTATCGGTGATGAGTCAATTGATGTAAAAATTGTGATAGGGAATGACAAGGAATTCTCCACATTAGAGTATGAAGAAAGAATAATGGAATGGGTATTTGAAGGCATCTATGTGACAATCGATTTGAAATGAAAGTAAATAACTCGAAAAATGTACGTATAAACCGCATGTAAAGTGAACATGCACTTATGATGAAATGATGAGATGCTATGATAATGTAGTTATAGTCTAGGGTCAATGATGCAACCTAGTTCTCTATAACTCAAGCTCGATGCCAATCACACACCCCAAATTACATGCTTTGCGGTGAATGGAATTCACGGGATTGATTGTCATAGCATCACAGTTACATATATTGAACGACCTAAAGTGTCGTTTGGAAAACACATCATTTGATTTAATAAAACAATCAGAGTTTACAAAGTATAGGTCCCAAATGAAAATCAACTTGTGCGGAAATAATTTTGTTACAAGCCAAACGATGTTCTAAAGTTCATAAAACCCAAGTGAGACGCGTCGTCACCGCGACTCTATGATGTGTCCATATGCATGCCATGAATTGAATGCCTTAGATACGAGATAAAACATGCTTAAAAAGGTCAACACAAAGGTTGAGTGAAATCCATAGGTTTAATTAATTCGTTTGAACACAATCATCGTAGTGTGAGTTAAATTGTTTCACACTCATCGTTGAAAACAAAACAATATTTATTTCACTAAGTTCATGACACCAAAGCGTAAACATCGCACCAATAAAATTGGTAATCATCGTTTCATCGCCGCCCTAATAGGTAAACTTGCCAATTTACCTTCTTGGTTCAAATATAGTGCGCTCGATTTCCCTAACGGGTCAATAAGAGCGGGGTGTTAATTCAATAGGCCTATTCACAATATTCGCTCACTCGCAAGTGACTAATGGTTCATGATGTAGGGACTTGAACATGGCAAATACTTAGTGACAATAAAACATTCGGATATAGCATACTGATTCAAAGCATTTGTGTTCGATTAAAAATATAGCATGTATCTCCCCAAGAGTTTGTAAAAGCAGTTAAAAGAGTAAAAGTGGGGCTATGAACTCACTTGGACAATAATCACGATGGCAAAAGTGGATACACTTAAATGTAGCGTGAATCTAGAAAATGACCTATTATGAATGATATGATCGTAATAAGTTATGATGTAATGTTATGCATGCATTTCAGTATGTTATTTATACCATTTGTGAGTTTTGAAAATAATACTCTTCGTCGAAAAATACTCTTTTGACGTCTTGACCATTCTTAATTTACTTTACAAGTATTTACGTCAAAATGTCATCCTACCATAGTTTCTTAATGATTTATTGTGAAATTTTAACTTTTAAATCAGTAAAATAATGTCGTTGGAAATTTCATGAAAGTGACAAAAATGGCTTGAAAAGCTAGTCGTAAAATGGTGTCGTCGAGCGTTAGGAAACGAACTCGACGGTTTTGGAAAGCTTGTATCAAAATCTAGAAGTTTTAGTACATGAGTTTTCGTCATAGAGGTCTCGAACATAAAGATAATAGAGGTTAAATATGGTGATTTTGTCCAAATGTGGTTTAAAAAGTGAGTTTCGGCAAAGTTTAAGCAACCGTAAATAATTTATTACAACTCCGCTATACAAACGGTTGGTCATTTTGAAAAATATGCTTGGTGATCTTGATTTTATTAGAAGACATCTCGTTACAAAAAGTTCCACGTCAACGTTAAAAATAGCCTTCAATATGGTCATTTTGTTTACCGTAATACTTGTCAAATAAAAATAATATAGTTTTCTTAACTAATAAAGTTCTGGCGGTTTGTGAAAACGTGTATATTTTAGTCGTTACAAATCCGTTTTCTACGTATTATCGTCCTTAGCTTCGTATCAAACTATACTAATATATTTTTGATAAGTCGAAATAATTTATAAAGCTTAAGACTCGTTTTGACTCGTACAAAACAAAACAACTTCTTTGAAATTTTCGGAAAATATATATATCGTCGTCAAACTTGAAAAATTCATAACTTCTTCGTTATAACTCCGTTTTAATCCGTTCAAGCGGCCACGGATTCGTTTTAAAGTATATTTTCTAAATATCTAGGCCAAAAATTCGTGTCTATTGTCGGATTTTCCAGAAATACAAAACAAGATCAGACCACTTTTTATACTTGTCGAAAAGTGTTTTTCTCGTACTAAACCTATTCCAATCCCTTCAAAACAACTCCAAAGCTATTCTAATCCTACCATACACCTTCTTAGGGTGTCATGGGTTCCTAAACATCATCAAGACCAATATATAACAAGGGATAAATTATAGGATGACTTATATGTATAAAACTCTAAAAACAATGTTAAAAATGATATAAATAACAATAAGTCTTGCATGCTTGCTAAAAAAAAATGATGAAATACATATGAAATGTTAAGGAAAAAAATGTAAAATGAAAGTGATATGCTTACTAGCTAACTTGATGAGGTGATTAGAACAAGGATTAACCTAAACACCCTAGGTTTTTATTTCAAAACCTTGAATAAGAGTGTATCTAGATTGTTAAACACTTGACAATGGAAAATTTTTATGAACTCCTTCTAATACCCTTGCTTGGCCGGTTTTGAGAGAAAAGGAAGAACAAGAGAGAAAAAAAAAACTAGACTAACACTTGATTGATTGTTGTGAATGAAATGAGTACAAATAAGATGAAGTATAGATCTTATACAAGTAAGTGAATTTTCTTACCAACTAATTAATGCAATCACCCTTGGTCGGCCAGGGGATGCATTACAAAATATATGTTTTTTTTTCTTTCATAATGTATAAAATTGTAAAAGTATAAGTAAAATGTACATGTAATAATAACTTGTAAGATTGAATATACATTAGTGTATTTAAGGTAGTTTTAGGTAAAAGTAATTTTTAATAGATCAAAGTAAAGTATAATGAGATCATAAAATTTGTAAAAATACATTTCTAGTAAAATTTGAGTGATATAATAATTATCGTGTAGTTTTTAAGAAAAGCGTCGTAATAATATAAATTTAACGATTTATATACAAAATAAATTTAAGACACTAGGTAAACTCAAAATATTATTTTTATAAACTAAATGTAAGTATAAAAATATGTCGGGATAGTTTTTGGAAGTATCGGATTAAATGTTCAAAATAATAACTTACGCGATAACGTTTATTTAATATGAAATTTACGCGTTTAAGGTGAAATGCAAAGTCATGAATGAACTAACATGATGCAAATGATGTTAATGAAGTGTAGACTAAACTTAGTCTATATGAAATGCTCGTGATGATATGATCATGAATTCGCCGCTAAACCATTAAGGTTACGCGAATTTGGAACACGTAAACCTAGTTTACGATAAATGATGAAATTGTGAAACGTAAATTGTTTTGAGAAATGACCTGAAAGTACGAGTTGTCACAATATGTTATGGTTACACATTGGACGTTCAACGGATGAGTCAGTATGTTAGGGTTACACATTAGACGTTCAACGGATGAGTCGGTATGTTATGGTTACACATTAGACGTTCAACGGATGAGTCGGTATGTTATGGTTACACATTAGACGTTCAACGGATGAGTCCGTATGTTAGGGTTACACATTGGACGTTCAACGAATAAGTCGGTATGTTGTGGTTACACATTAGACGTTCAACGGATGAGTCGATATGTTATGGTTACACATTGGACGTTCAGCGAATGAGTCGGTATGTTAAGGTTACACATTAGGCGTTCAACGGATGAGTCGGTATGTTATGGTTACACATTAGGCGTTCAACGGATGAGTCCGTATGTTAGGGTTACATTAGGCGTTCAGCGGATGAGTCCGTATGTTAGGGTTATACATTAGACGTTCAACATCCGAGTCGGTATGTTATGGTTACACATTAGGCGTTCAGCGGATGAGTCGGTATGTTATGGTTACACATTAGGCGTTCAGCGGATGAGTCGGTATGTTATGGTTACACATTGGACGTTCAACGAATGAGTCGGTATGTTATGGTTACACATTGAGCGTTCAGCGGATGAGTCGATATGTTATGGTTACACATTGGACGTTCAACGGATGAGTCGATATGTTATGGTTACAATTTAGGCGTTCAACGAATGAGTCGGTATGTTATGGTTACACATTAGGCGTTCAACGGATGAGTCGATATGTTATGGTTACACATTGGACGTTCAGCGGATGAGTCGGTATGTTAGGGTTACATTAGGCGTTCAGCGGATGAGTCGGTATGTTATGGTTACACATTAGGCGTTCAGCGGATGAGTCGGTATGTTATGGTTACACATTAGGCGTTCAGCGGATGAGTCGGTATGTTATGGTTACACATTGGACGTTCAGCGAATTAGTCGGTATGTTATGGTTACATTAGGCGTTCAGCGGATAAGTCGATATGTTATGGGTTGGACATTAGGCGTTCAGCGGATGAGTCGATATGTTGGGTTGGACATTAGGCGTTCAACGGATGAGTCGATATGTTATGGTTACACATTAGACGTTCAACGGATGAGTCGATATATTATGGTTAGACATTAGACTTTGAGCGGATGAGTCGTTATGTTATGGTATACGTATTATTATTATTATTATTATTATTATTTATTATTATTATTATTATTATTATTATTATTATTATTATTATTATTATTATTATTATTATTATTATTATTATTACCATTACTATTATTATTAATAAAGTCAAACGAAGTCAAGCGGTATCCCGTGACATGTCATGGGGAAAAGTCAAAATAAAATTTTAAAGTAATCAAATTAACACTAATTACATATTTTAAATAATCAAATGAATCCCGTGACATGTCATTGGGAAACGTCTAAAATAAAATTTTAAGTAATAAAATTAACACTAATTACATATTTTAAATAATCAAATGAATCCGGGCGACATGTCATTTGGGGAAAATGTGGGAAAAGTTCCGCCACGTTGCACGATGAAATTTTCGGTCAAAATATAACAACCGTATCCCCGGCGACATGTCGCCGGGGAAAACCTCTCCATAATTTAGCTGACTTTTCTACGAGACTTCGTGCCACGTAGGATATATTTTTGTCGTTTAGTGATGATTCTCCAGCGACACGTGTCGCCGGGGAAAACGGCGATGGGGAAACTGGTAAATGTGGTAGTGATAATAAACGTTTATTGCTGGTAAGCTTCAGTTCCTCAACTTAATTTCCTGGTTAATTTGTGGGTTAAAATTTTCGCTAATGTTCGATCGGGTTACTATATTGTGTGATAATCTCTAGTTTTTTTTAACTTGGTCAGGTAAGTCATTATACATATTATTAGGCTTTTTGCTAGCTTGTCAGTAACTTATTAGGAATATGCATTCAAGTTACTAAATGTTTTTTTCTAAATTCTTGGTATATGTGTGTGCTAGTTTTGGTGAAGATCCATTGCCCTTGATTTTGTTGCAACAGAGGCAGGATGAATGGATAGCGACGGTGAAATACCTTGGAGAGATTAAGCATCCGCACCTTGTCAAACTAGTTGGTTATTGCGTAGATGACGAAGAACGGCTTCTAGTGTACGGGTATGTGCCTAGGAGAAGTATTAATGATTTTAAGATGGGAAACACCTCTCTCATGGGCCACGAGACTTAAGTTGGGTCAAGACACTGCTCGTGCATTGGCATATCTACATGAAGGAATAAAATTTCCGGTATATTTACATCTCACCACACACAAAAAGAAAAAGAGAGAGAGAGATTCGGCATGCATGCTTACAAGGCCAGTAACTTTTTTTTTTTTTTTTTTTCTCTAGATTAATTATGGCGACTTCAAATCTACCAACGTTCTTCTAGACGATCAATGGAATGCTAAGATAACGGATTATGGAGTGTCTCATTTACGCCCTCAACGATTCAACCATGCCCCAAGTGACTTCAAAAAAAGAATTATGGCGGACCTAGAATTTAATTTAGAGGGCGGGGGGCAAAAAAAAATTAATTATGGCGGGGGGGCAAAAAAAAATTATGGTGGACCCAGGATTTTAGAGTGACTCATTTTCTTTTTTTCTTTTCTAGATTAATTATGGCGGACCCAGGATTTTAGAGGGCGGGGGGTAAAAAAAAATTTTTTGATAAAATTTGTGATGAACTTTAATAAAAATGTCAAAAAAAAATTACACTAAAAATTTATATTTTTTTAAGATTAAAGATAGAAATATAAGGTTTTTACATTGTTTGATCTTAAGGTGGGGGGCAATTTGATTTTGTAATGAGGTGCACTTTAATAAAATGGTCATAAAAAAGTTCTGGCTAAAATTGATATTTTTGGCGACCATAGAAGGCCCCGCCCCCCCACTACTACCATGTAGTTCCGCCCCCGGCCCCAACTGGAGTAATTATATTTAAGTCTTTTTGTTTAAGCTCACTTTCATCCAGACATGTTTATACTACATTTTATTGATCACAAAATAGATTAGCATTTTGCTCAAAATGTAACAATTGAAATACCTTTGACTAAAAACTCAAGAAAAATGTATTATCTTCCATTTCATACAGTTGACTATATGTTAAGAAGATTTTCATATTAGTGAAATATAATAGTCCAGGGAATGAATTCAAACTGTTGATAAAACCAAATCTGGTGTGCCCATGTTTTAGTTATTACGTTTCGTTAAATCCATTCAACTTCTTGGAAACGAGGGGCTCTAGAATACGTCATAGCAGATCAAATTTAAGCCAAGTGTGACGTATGGTGCTACAGGGTCCTCCTGTATGAACTCGTAACGGGTAGGCCTCCATTGGACAAACAAAAACCGACCTGAGAAAGAGCAAGAGCTTCTAGATTGGGTGAAACCGCACCTAGGATCAAAAAGTTCACATTTAATCATTGATCCAAGAATCGAAGGTAATTACTCACTCAAGTCAGCTCAAAAGCTGTCCATGATAGCCAATAAGTGTGTTGACGTATGTGTCCGGATGGACCAACATCCGGCTAAACACATCCGCCGGACGTTTTTCCTGACGTCCTGTCAAGGAGTGACAACTACAGACAGATTTTAAGGGATTTCCTACCACGTGGCCTACTAGGTAGAGTGGCTATAGGCCTGAGAGCAGGTAACATAGACATGCGGAATAGTAGCTGAACAGTAATAGAATAGTAACATGAATAGGAAGTTGGGGTAGTATAAATACCCCAACACGTTTAATACTTTGCATTAATTTTCACCTACATTCTTACTACATTTATCACTGTATTTATTACCATTTACTCATCCTCACGCCGGAGTCTGGTATCGGGACAACACCCGAGACGAGGCTAACGCGTCTGTACATTGTGCAGGAAATCTCCAACCTTCCAGCCGGACGCCGGAACTAGCCGGACAAGAATTTACTTCAACAAATTGGCGCCATCCGTGGGACCCTGATTCATTCTACCAGAGAATCGAATGACAGGTCCGGAGTTACCGCCTCCGCCCGAACCTACCTCCCCACCGGAACACATAGGTGGGAGCGGGGTCTTCAATACTCAAACCTCCGGAATGCCGGAACAAATACAAGCCCAGATGGCGTCTTTAAAGGCTCTCTTTAGAAAGTACAATGCAACAAGGACCGGTGTTATCAAACCGGTTCGACTCACTTTCACAGACGAAGATGAGCAGGAGGAAGACGCCACACCAAACCCCAAAGATGATCTCAGCAAACCTCATAAGGAATTGGCCCGGTCACCCTTTACAAGAAGGATAGTAGAATTCGCTGGCCCCAAGTGCACCATGCCTACTAACTTGAAGCTATATGACGGTTCGGCTGATCCCGATGATCACATCAACCGCTTCGTTGGAGCCGCAAATCAAGGAGAATGGCCAATGCCGGTGTGGTGCAGGATGTTCCAACAGACCATAGATGGAGCGGCACAAGGGTGGTTCAGCAATTTGGAACCGGGGAGCATTGACAGTTGAGACGAGCTAAGAGAACAATTCACTACAAGGTTTGCTCTACGGCAAAAGAACCTGAAGGATCCCACAGAAATCACCCGGATTGTTAGGCAGGCAAATGAAACACTACCGGTATTCAAAGAGCGATGGACCGACGAGGCTAGCCGGATATCGGGAGTGCCGGAGCTCATGAAGATATCAGCGTTCATGAGTGCTCATCGGTGCCCTGACTTTTCTAAAAAGTTTTCTGATCAGGTCCCGAAATCCGTGAAAGAAATGATGACTAGAGTAGATGATTATATTCGAGCGGAAGAGGCTTATAAAACACCGAGTTCTTAAGGGAGAAACAGTGAACTATCCGGAGAGAAACCTCCAGTTCAGAGATAGGAATCTCGGGGACCGGACGGAGAAGGAATGATAGGAGAGCACAGGAAAGAGGCGATTCCGGACACGAGAGGTATTCTCTCCGTCGTTGCCCAAGTGGACGCCGGCCCCAAACGATTTCCGGCCGCAATGATTTTAGCAAGCCCGATAATCACGAACCATGCTCTTTGTCCTATCTAAGCGACCTAAGAAAATATTGGCTCTGAACACCATTTGCACCGCCCCACCACCACCATTGCGGGAAAACCGAGCAAGGAGAATGAGGATGATTCGCGAGTACCATGGAGAGAAGGCCACTTGACCAGCGATCGTTACCACCTGAAAAAGCAATTGGAAACGGCCCTGGAATCGGGAAAGTTGGATCATCTAGTGAAAAACGTCCAGGAAAGGGGATGGGAAAGGCCGAGAGGCAACAACGGGAAAGGAAAAGTGATCAACATGGTTAACTATTATGTTGAAGACCGCAAGAGGAAAGCTCGGTACTACGACAAGGATTGGATGAACGTCCCCATAACCTTCCCACGCATAGCCACGGAGGACCTGTCGGAAGAACCATTGATTCTCGAGGCGGAAATCGAAGGATATTTTGTTCGGAGGGTGTTTGTTGACGAGGGTGCATCAGTCCAGGTGATGTACGAGCATTGTTTTAATAACTTTAGCCCATCCATTCAGTCTAGGTTACAAGAAAGTAGTGCACCGCTAGTGGGATTCTCCGGAGAAGTTATCCAACCTTTGGGGAAGATTGAACTAGAAGTATGCTTCGGAGATCATGGCTTATTCAGGACAATCATGATGAAATTCACAGTGGTGCGATCGCCTTCACCTTACAATGTAATCCTGGGACGTACGGGTCTAAGGGAGTTAAGAGCCGTGCCCTCGACCATCCATGCCATGATGAAGTTTCCCACTCCCGGAGGCATCGCCACCTTGACCACCAAGAGGGCAGTAGTCATGGAGTGCATGAGATTGGAGGAAAGGCAGGACCCCAGGAACAATTTCTCTCCAGAATATAAGGCAGAGACAACGGGCCGAGAGACTCAAGGGCTAGGGCCGACGGAAGATATTCTGGTTAACGCGGCCTACCCTGAACAACGCGTGACGATAGGGACCGGTTTCTCCCGGGAGTGTAGGAGGCAACTCATCGAACTCCTGAGAAAAAATAAAGAAGTATTTGCTTGGGAACCGACGGACATGACCGGGGTGCCAAGACGTTTCATCCAACACTCCCTTAATGTGAACGTCTCGGACACACCGATCGCCCAAAAAAGAAGGATGTTTTCCCGAGAGAAAAACCAAGTGATTACAAGAGAGGTTGAAGAGTGGATTAAAGCTGGAATAGTTCGTCCGGTCAGGTACCCTACGTGGATTTCCAATCCGGTGCTGGTAAAGAAATGTGACGGAAGTTGGCGGATGTGCATTGATTTCAAAAATCTGAATTCTTCCTGCCCAAAAGATTACTATCCCTTACCAGAAATCGATTGGAAGATCGAATCCGTTATGGGATACAAGTATAAATGTTTTCTAGATGCCTACAAAGGATACCACCAAGTTCAGATGAACAGGGATGACGAGGAGAAAACTGCGTTCTATACGGAACAAGGGACGTACTGTTACACCAAAATGCCATTCGGATTGAAGAATGCAGGAGCAACATATCAGCGCTTGGTAGACTCTGCATTCCAATCGCAGATAGGTAGAAATTTGGAGGCATATGTCGATGATATGGTTATAAAAAGCCGTACGGAGAGAGAGATGATAGCCGACATAGCGGAAACATTTGATAACCTCAGAAGGATTAACATGAAGCTGAACCCGCGGAAATGTTCGTTCGGTGTGGAAGAAGGAAAATTCCTCGGGTACATGGTAACATCCAAAGGTATAAGGGCGAATCCCCGAAAGACGAAGGCCATCATGGAGATGAAGTCTCCAGGAACGTTGAAAGAAATGCAAAGTCTGAGTGGGAAACTAGCGTACCGAATAGATTCTTGTCAAAGTCGTGAGAGAGGTCCTTGCCTTTCTTGAAACTTTAAAGAACATTACAAAGGAGAATAAGGATGAATATCGTTGGACGAAGGAAGTCAAGCGACTTTCAAGAGATGAAAAACCTGATATTAGAATTACCTTCGTTAACCACTCCAAGGCCGAAGGAACAGTTGTCCATATACTTAGCAGCATCAAAGGGAGCCGTTAGTGCCGTTCTAGTGGTAGAAAGGGACTGGAGGCAGTTGCCGGTACATTACGTAAGCCGAACCTTGCACGAGGCGGAAAGGAATTATGCTCCGATGGAAAAGTTAGCTTTATGTCTGCTACATGCATCACGAAGGCTACGAAGATATTTCGAGGCCCATCCTATTCGGGTCATCACCGACCAACCCGTTAAACAGATATTGTACAAGCCGGAAGTTTCAGGAAAACTTGGGAAGTACGCCGTAGAGCTAGGGGCTTACAACATCATATATGCTCCTAGAAATGCGGTTAAGGGTCAAGTGTTGGCAGACTTTCTCACGGAGGTACAAGTTGAATCCGGACATCCCGGCCGTTAGGGAAAAGATATGGGCATAATGAAAGTAGGAGAGGAAGGAGAATGGCTGTTGTATACCGACGGTGCGTCCAATAGCAAGGGATCCGGGCGCAGGTTTAGTCCTCATCAGTCCGGAGAAGGAAGAGCTTACTTATGCTCTGCGGCTCAACTTTCCCAGCACCAATAATGAGGCCGAGTATGAGGCTCTGCTAGCCGGACTCCGGATCGCAAAAAAGCTCAAAATTAGGAGTTTGAATGTGCGAGTTGATTCCAAACTAGTTGCTAGCCAGATCAACGGAGAATTTACGGCTACCAAAGAAAGCATGCAAAAATACTTGGCTCAGGCGAAGGAGCACATAGCGGGATTCCAAGGCTTCAAAATCTGCAATATTCCAAGGGCTCAAAACCAAAAGGCAGATATATTGAGCAAATTAGCATCGGTAGCTTTTGACCACCTCACTAAAAAGGTGTTTGTAGAAGTCCTGGAAAAACCTTCGGGGGAGGAACGGAGGATTAACACCGTGGTGGAAGAAGAGAACGTCCGGAGATAGAAAGCAATCTATGTGTGTGTGAAATGTAAAAACCAAATGAGGTAAAAAGGGGCGTATATATACTGGGAGGGAAACCCTAGACGACTGTGAAAACGTCCCATCAGTCAGTAATAGGTATGACGTGGACTTATCTGGGCCGTCCACGACAGAAGATGAGACGACAGTAGGCGCGGGAAAGCCCAAAAGACTACCAGGCCCATATAACCAACCCATTCTCATGGACCCAGCCAGTTTGACCAACGCTATACGAACCCTTCTTTGACAGGCCGAATAATATTAATTGTCGCATCACCGGCTTCAAGCCAATAATGCAACACTGGGGGGACATGTTGACGTATGTGTCCGGATGGACCAACATCCGGCTAAACACATCCGCCGGACGTTTTTCCTGACGTTCGGCCAAGGAGTGACAACTACCGACCATGTCAGCAGATTTTAGGGGATTTCCTACCACGTGGCCTACTAGGTAGAGTGGCTATAGGCCTGCGAGCAGGTAACATAGACCTGCGGAATAGTAGCTGAACAGTAATAGAATAGTAACATGAATAGGAAGTTGGGGTAGTATAAATACCCCAACACATTTAATACTTTGCATTAAGTTTTCACCTACATTCTTACTACATTTATCACTGTATTTATTACCATTTACTCGTCCTCACGCCGGAGTCTGGTCTCGGGACAACACCCGAGACGAGGCTAACGCGTCTGTACATTGTGCAGGAAATCTCCAATCTTCCAGCCGGACGCCGGAACTAGCCGGACAAGAATTTACTTCAACAAAGTGCGTGTCTAAAAACCAAAATTCGAGCCAAAAGATGACTGAAGTCCTTGAAATGGTTAAAACCAATCACGGGTTCCATCACAAGCAACCAATCAACCATCTCTTACGAGTCTGGTCCAAGTGCTTGATATGAAGTTGAAGAAATGTTAATATGTACTAGAAATGTTTAAATGGACTCGTTGCGAAAGGCCTTTGGCCCAACGGCATAAAGTGACTCATCAATTCAAAAGTTGTCATTTTAAGTCTCACTAGAGACATGTGTGATATAATATTTGTGAGATAAGTACTCTGAGAGACGTGTGTGATATAAAATTTGTGAAATAAGTATTGTGAGAGATATGTGTGATATAATAATATTTGTGAGATAAGTAGTGTGAGGTCTATTAAAAAAATTAAAAGTGTTAATATATACGGGTGGACATTGAATTTGGCGTTTTTGTCACTTAGGTTATGGAACTACTCCGTATTTTTTTTGTTTACATAGGTCAATGACTTACTCCCTCCGTCCCAAAATTATTGTCCACTATTGACTTTTTTAGTCTTTCTTCATCAACTTTGACTATAATTATTTTTGTTTGTGTTATATAATACTTAGTGAAAAATATATGAATGTATTGGGTTTTAAATGTATTTTTAGTTGGTATAATTTTCATCAAGTATTATATAACACAAATAAATATATTAATTGTCAAAATTGAACAAGAAAGACTGGTCAAAGTCAAAGTGGACAATAAAAATGAGACGGAGGTAGTATTACACACGACATTTGACTCGTTGAACTTATATTATAAAACATATCATTCAGGTTATTTAACATATCACAAGATATGCACTCAGGTTACTTGTATTAATTATGAAATTATTAAATAGTGATTTAAATGTCATTTATTATATCTTTAGTGACTCAATTGAAAGAAAAAAGATAGTTAATAGTAACATCCATCAAAACTCTCCGAGAGAACAAAAAGGAAATCGAAAGTAGGTCAGAAATGAAAAGAAAAAAAAAGTTGTGTTCTTGAATACCACTTAAGGAAGGAAATGAAAAGAAATACAAAGAGTTGTGTTATCGAGTAACACTTTAAAAGGGAAAAAAAAAGAAAAAGAAAAATGATTGAAAAACTAGTATTATTAGATTAATATCAAAATAAAGTGTTTTATCTCTTAGACTGAAATTGTTTACCCTCCCGTTAAATCTCGTTAATTTGAGTACCTACTTACGTATAAGTATTGTATGTATTGTATCAAACCAACTTTACGGGTTCAATTTTGTAACGTCCTCCACCCATCCAAATTTGCGAGGTTCAAAAGTGTAAGGTTCCATACCCAACCAAATTTGCGAGGTTCAAAAGTGTAAGGTTCCGTTCAAGTTTGTGAGTTCAAATTTGTCAAAAAGAACACGAGTCGTAATAAGGTTCTCCACCCAGTCCTAAACTAGAGACCCGATGCAAATAATAAAAACCGGTTGACCAGTTGTTATGTGAAAACCACATATGAACAATTTTTTTGAATCGGTCTGAAATATGCTTTATACAGACACGTTCAAATAATATAAACCAGTCTAAAAATATGTTAATTTCACAGAAAAAAATGACCTTTTAAAATGTTTGCGACACTTAAAATTTGTTTCGTTTGCAACACTTAAATTTTCTTGGTTTTGAACGTTGAAGTTTGTGGTTAATTTGGAATGCTCACAACGTGTTTGATGAAAGTCCTAACCGAACAAATGTCGAAAAATGACTGCTTACAGTTGCCTTTGTCATTTCCGGGTTTCTATTCTGTGACTTGATCTACAAACAAACGATTCGGACTATCTAAACCTGATTATTGTAACTTCAACTAAGCATAATCACTTGCATTATGATAACTGCTTTTTAAAACAAGATGCAGAAGACCTTTCTGCTATGCCATTATTGAAAAACATGTTTTTGCTAATTAACGGACCTCTGTTTCCCTGATCCTTTTAATGCATGCAATCGATATTGGAGACAAATGGCCAGGTTTCAAGTCTGTAAAGTTACTTGGAGGTAGCTTCTTTGACGTGGATTAACGGGTTTTACTGTCTTTGCTATCTTCTTTTCGCAGTCTGACTGCTAAAAAAATTGCACAAGGCTAGTAACTATAAAGATCTTAATCTTCAAAGCCTTGATAAGAACTTATGTCATGATATCAGGAGCCGAATCTTAGAGGGAGGCGCTTATATCTCCTTAGCAAACTTGACAAAGGTTAGTTTTAAGAATTGAGTGATGTTTAGCAACAAATTTATGAAAGAATCTGATGAGGAATGAGCTTATGAATAAGCACTAGCAATAAGCCAAAAGCTACCAAATGACCACCACACTGAAACAGAAGCTTGGATATGCTAAAGGAACTCAAAAGCAACAAGTAACAACTATCTATAACCTCTGAATAACCAATTGCAAAGATTTGAGGTTATGAGCTCAAGAGATAAAAACAGATTTAGGTACCTACTTGGGACAAGAAAATAAGCACTTAAATAAGCTGGAAACTAAAAACCAACAACTGGAACTTGAACAAGACCTGGCTGAGACCTAGTAAACCAAAGAGGAGACCCTGATGAGCTCAAATGAGCTCAATGCAAGCTCTGCAAGAACTGCCTAATCCCTGTGCAGACTTGATGCCCTGCACAGGGCATTTGGTCTCATTTTGACAGGCTTATGTGGAGCTTATAAAAAATTTGAAAAATTTGACAAAAATGAAAATAATAAAATAGACCAAGAGAGGTCTTAAAAGCCACAAGATTCACTTGATTTGACCCAGAAATGAGTCCCCTAAAAATCTTCCTAGTTTGGCCAAAACTGAGTTTTGGTGAGTTTTGACTTTTGATACAAATCTGAAAGTTGACTTATATGAGTTTAAAACTTAAACCACTGATTAACTATGATGTATTAAGCTATAATGAAACTAGATTAAGCTAGATAACCTACTCATGAATCACTGTGATGAAATTTGTACTCAAAATCCTAACAGTTAAGAGTTAAAGACAGGTTTAAGAGAAATTTGACTTTGAGCTTATGAATATGCAAAAGACTGACCAAAATGAATCTATTACAACTGCATAAGACCTAAGCAACAGAAATCTCCTACTAAACAAACCTCAAAGTTAGTTAAAGCAACAAATCCAAACATCCCTTAAAACTACTGTTTGCAATCAAATCTGAGCTAAACTCCTACTTAGCTAACACTATTGATCAAACTAGGTTTATATGACCTAAATACATCTAAATTAACAAGTTAAAACTAGTGGTGACCAAAGAAACAGATACAAGCATACTATGCAAATTAGACTTGAAAATGAAAAGTGAAATATTCACTTACAGATGACCGGTGATTTGCGAGACTAAAACCAAACCCAATACTACACTAAATACAACTAATCCAACCCAAATCAAGGATCTGCAACAACAATATCCAATTCCATTGCAATTTGAGCTCTCTGTTGACTTTCATTGACCATGGAACATTTTGCTTAAAAGTGATTCATAAACCTAACCACAACTATAACAAGCTTGAATATGCTTATTTGATTATAACATGAGCTTATTAGAAGCTTGAACATAAAGTTTTGAAACTGAAAATGAGACAGTGAACAAATAACTTGGAGCTAGAATAAAAACTTGGATTTAAAATCAAAAGCACATTACAATGATGTGTTAACTTGAGTGTGATACATAAAAGCTTAAATTACAACATTTGGACTTAACTAAAACATTGATTTAAAAAAAACGACATTAAGAAAAACTTAAAGACTAACTACTGCCTTTCCCTTCCTTCTTCTCTCTCTTTATAGCTCCAAAATGCTTTCTTTTCTCTTTCTGAGATAATCCCACATGGTTCCAGGGCCATTGGATGACTTTTGGATCTTCTTGGCCATTGGTTGGTTTTTTTGGCGGGAAACATGGATATATGGCAGTTGAGGGTTGAGTAAAGGGCTAGAGGTAGCATTAAATGTGTCTTGGATGTAGTGGAGGAGGGGGAAACAAGATATGAGCTGGGGGGATGGCTTGGAAGTGTGTTGCAGAGAAGGAGTTGGAGAGGGTGGACTTTTGGGCGCCAAGGGTGTTTGACCGGTTATTTGACCAAAGTAGTAATAATGAAGGGGGTTCAAAATGGTTTAAGTGGCAGGGGTCACATGGTTTTGACAAGGTCCAAAATGGTTTAAAGGTTATTAATTAAACAAGGACTTAATGTGTAATTGAAAATTGCAAGGACCATTTCGCCAATTCGCCAAGATGCTCCAAGGACTAAAGTGACAATCTCAAAAGTACAAGGACTAAACTTGCCATTTTCAAATTTCAGGGGCCATTTTGCCAATTTTCAAACTTGAGGACCAAAGTTGTAATTTTGCAAATTTTAAACTTTGAAGGGTTTGTTTTAACAACTTTTGAATCCCATGGACCTTAAATGACATTTTCTTTATTTTGATATACCAGGACCTGCTTTTTGACACTTGTGAAACTTGGGGACTAAAGCGCCAATTTTGCAAATTTGATCGTTTTTCATCGATTTTAAACATTTTTGCATTTGAAACACATAAAACACTGATTTGTGATATTTTTATCATTTTGATGCATTTTTGAGTGTTTTCAGATGATTTTGCAGTTTATATTGTATAAAAATGATGAGTATTTAGACACTCATCAGAATCCACGTGACGTTTCTTGACTGTTTTTATAGGCGAATGTGATAACTGCTAACTTGGAAGGAGGATTTGTTACAGGGAACACTTCATTCAGAGGATTGGTCATAACAGGCGCAGGTACAACTAAATTCAGTTTTTTCGACGAAAAAAGTAGTTCTATTAATTCTTCAGCTCAGGTTGAAGACTGCAAAACACAAACTATCGTCTTTTTTTGTTCTAAGGGCACTTTGTTATTCTGCATATATAGATTTAACTGATTCCCTTCAAAGAGAAGATAGAAAAGAATATCTTCCTAAAATTGCCGAGGGGTAATGTTTATAAACTACCAGTTCAGATTAGGCTCCCTTTTTTGTATATATATTTCTTTGTTGCTTTTTTAATTCAGGTTTTCCACCCTTTGGTGGATGTTGTGATTTACATATCTATTCAGTTATGTTTTTATTTGATGCAGAGGTCTTTTGAAGTTCATATGGAAGATAAACGAGCAAAAGAAGAAGAGATTTTAGAGCGGAGAAAGAGCTCAAACTTGCTGTTCAGTCATATTTAGGAATTGATTTGGGATCACCTTAACATGTATGTACAAGTACAACATTCACAGCTTTTGGATGCATTATCCACTTAATTTATGGTTTTATACAGCGCTGGTTAAATCTATGGTCATATATGCCATTAATTTGTATTAGCGGTTTTCATAAGCAATCCCAAACAGTCCCGATAAGCAATTCTAATAAGCAATCCCAAACAGCCTCTATATAATTGTATGGGCTGTTTGAGATTCCTGTTCTTAAAAGGTGGGTTTGTGATTGGTTACTGAAACTACCCATCTAACTGGTCTCTGTATTTTTATACCTTTTAAACCATCTCTCATATTGTAGTAGTGAAGATTATTAAATACAAAGAAATTATATATACAAACAGTTATATGTGTTTGATAACGTGACAAAATGCTTTTGTTTCATTCGATCCATGGTAAATATCTTCAAAATTCGGTGGCCAATGTCAAATCATGTGATAGAGAATGGTCCATGGAAGTATAGCACTTAGCGATTAGATTTGTATAGTTCTACTTGTAGAATGAAAAAGGATGTTAAAATGATCACTTCGCCAGTCACCAAACTGTAGAAATCATAGCCAAAAACATTAAATACCAAAACTGATTGGTCAAATTAACTTGATTCTACAACCTCAAAACAAATGAAGATTACCCCCATCTTCAAAATAAAGGTAGTACAGAAATGAAGTTTTACACAATAAATCAAGGTTATCGACATAATAACGTTTGTAAATCTCAAAAAATAAAATAATATTTGCATGTGTATGGGTTATAGACACATCACGTAGACACATGTGATGGGCAATTAATGGCCTAAACAACTGAATATAAAATGACTTAAACGTTAGTTATAAAACTTAATCACATGTTCTTGTATTATTTTCATATTCAACTCATCAAACTAACTTTCTATTCATCTTGGTCACTGATCCTTAAGCTCAAACTCAACAATGGGTGATCATCAAAACCTTAAATCACTATACAACCCACTCACCGGCATCTACACCTCACCACGACCACCCATCACCCTCCCACCTTCCCCCACCTCAATCTTCACTCATCTCTTTCGCAACCTCCACTCCCACCCCAACTCCCCCGCCTTAATAGACCCTTACACTAATCACACCATAACTCACACACACCTCAAACAACGAATAAATAACTTTGCACACACACTATATGACATACATTAACATCACCAAAAACGACGTCGTACTTATCTTTTCACATAACTCTGTCCTCTTCCCTATCGCCTTCTTATCTGTCACTTACATCGGTGCCGTTGTCACTACTGCTAATCCGCTTTATACTGTAGCTGAACTTGCTCATCAAGTTAATGATTCTAAACCTAAGCTTATTATTACTGTTGACCAGCTGGTTCATAAAGTAAACGCCTTTAATATTCCCATCATTGATTTAAACTGTTTAGATCAAACAGTAAACAAGTCAGTAAAAAAGTTGGGTGAAAATGTTAATATGGATGACGTTGCAGCAATACTGTATTCGTCAGGTACAACCGGTTTAAGTAAAGGAGTAGTGTTGACTCACAAGAGTATAATCGCTACGTAATTAATGATGACGTCAGATCAAGAAATGTATAATGAAGGGAAATGTGTGTTCTTATGTGTGGTTCCCCTGTTTCATATAATGGGATTGGTCTCTTTTACGTATTCACAGTTGCAACTAGGGAATGCGATGGTGGTTATGAGTAGGTTTGAGTTGGAGGAAGCGTTGGAGGCTATGGAGAGGTATAAGGTTACACATTTGTATACCGCGCCACCAGTTGTGATGGCGATGGTGAAGAGGAAGGAGGTAGTGGGGAGGTTTGATGTGAGCGCTTTGAGGGAGATTGCGTCTGGTGCTGCGCCGTTAGGGAAGGATGTTATGGATGAATGCTCGAAAGTTTTTCCTCAAGCAATGATTTTACAGGTTAGTTATTGCGTTTTGACAGAACACATAAACGTACATGTGCCAGTGTTATATAATACATTAGTACTAACTTACCAATGATATATATGCGCATATTAGGGGTATGGTTCCAATGTTAGTACTAACTTACCGGTGAAATATATGCGCATATGTAAAGTACGTTGAGGCTACTTTGAATCTGTATTATACTTTGGCAGGGCTATGGGATGACAGAAACAGGTGGAATAATATCGCTTGAGGATCCGAGGGTAGGATCTCGTCATTCAGGTTCATCAGGAACACTTTGTCCTGGAATGGAATCTCAAATTATACATACAGCTACATTAAAACCTCTTCCCGCCAAGCTGTTGGGTGAAATATGGGTTCGTGGGCCTAATTTGATGCAAGGTATAAGTTCGGATTTAATTTGTCCTGGGCAAATATTTAACCCTGTTGATACTATCACTAATATGTGAATATAGAATATCTCCATAACAAAGAAGCAACAGAACAAGCCATAGATAAACAAGGTTGGCTGCATACCGGTGATCTTGGTTATTTTGATGAAGAAGGACGGATATACGTGGTGGATCGATTGAAGGAGCTTATCAAGTATAAGGGGTATCAGGTAATTTTGTTTTTAGATTAGTCAAACTCAAATAAATGCTGTTGCCACAAAGCATTTTCATCCCTTAGTTTTATTCGAGTAATCAATCTAACAATCTCAAAAGCATAATAATAGCATTAGAGGTAGCATTAAGGGCAGGCGAGTGGGCGGAAATGTCAGATACAGGGTCAAAACGCGTTTGAGTTGAAAAGAACCCGTTTAGTACTGATCAAAACAGGTCGATTGGGGTTTGGTCGACCCTCAAACATATATTTTGTCCTTTCTATGTATATGTTATTAGTATATTAATTATGATTTCAAAATTATTATTATTTGCTATACTAATCTAACTCTTTGAATGAAATGATTTAGAAGGTTGTATAACATAAAATAGACTCTGAATAAATTTCAACTTGTTTGACCCGTTCCTGTTTTAGCTATCTTTTTGTTTGGCTTGTTTGTGATAAAATACAACCTACTTTACCAATTCAAAGTTATTCATATGTAAATGGGTCGAAATTGCCACCTCTAGACTACTTTGCTCAAAAATGTGTGTTGCTCGAGTAAAAACGATGTGGCATCTGCAGATTAAATTTAGTAACAAAGTAAAAATCCATAAAACTAAAATTTCTCGATTTTTAAACTTGTTGGTCAGGTGGCACCTGCAGAACTTGAAGGGCTTCTGGTTACTCACCCTGAAATCATGGACGCTGCAGTTATCCCGAAAGTATTGTAGCACATTATTTGCTTGAAGCACCATAATAATGTCAACTAACTAAAAACATGCCTCCCTTCACATACTGCCTTGATCGAAATTATAGAAAACTTCTAAACTGTTTGGACACCTTATTTAGGTCCTTAGAATTTTATAATGTTTAATTGACTTTGGATAGATTTCTTCTATCTTGTAGATATGCTGATGATGAAGCAGGTGAAATCCCTAAGGCATGCATTGTACGTAAACTTGGAAGCAAACTTACTGGCGAAGAGGTTCAAAGTTTTATCGCTAAACAGGTACACAAACTAGAAAAAACACATTTATATCGACATCAGAAAGATTTATTTTTATTTTATTTATTATTATTATTATTATTATTTTTTTCAAAACGTGATCTGACTAGGCTATCCGTTTTCTCAGGTCGCACCGTTTAAAAGAATACGAAAAGTAGAGTTTATCGACATTATTCCAAGAGCAGCTTCAGGGAAGATTTTAAGGAGGGAACTTAGGCAGAGAGTTCAATCCAAGCTATGATGCAGCTTTTCCTATATATCTATTATATTTTCATGTATGCCCATGTGGTAATCTTTCGAAAAGTTATTAAAGCAGTCATATATACTTTAGTCAAATATTTATGCAATAAATGTTATGCTTATACTCAAATTTAAAACTGCTATGAATACTCAGATTTGATTCCCAGGATACTCAAGTTTGAGGGAAATAATTATACGTCTGTTAATCTCTAGTAGTTGTTTCAGTAAAAAAATCAGACATAAACCCATGCTTCATCTAAATAAAAATTGAAAGATGATATATTATAACAAATTTTTTGGGTTAAATATTAAAATAATGCAATGTGTCAATATCAACATGTCATTCTGTGTGCAAAGTCGCTGGTTTAATATGCAATATGTAGAGGGATTGGTTATCCATACCTTTCTTAAAATGATTGTAATTTTTGGGTTTTGTTAAAGACAACCTTATGGGTTGTGTATAAGCCTTCTATAAATATATAATTAACATTTAATAAACATTTAATGAACTTTAAACATTCTATAGTTAACAGCACTTACCTTTTTTATAACTATTAAAAGTATATATTTATGGACTATTTGAGTTCATTAATTGTGATTTTCATAATTTTGGAATGCTTACACACAACCCTACGGGTTGTGTTTAACAAAACCCTTTTTTTTAATTTTTATTATAAAATTGGAAAAAAATAATATAAAATATAAAGTTTGATAAGTCAATAGTAGTAAAATTGCAGAAAAAAAGTACGGAACATTAAATAGAAAGTTTAACAAGTCAAAAGTAGCAAAAGATAAAAATACGGAACAACAAACCATAATAAAATGTCTTGTTTTTTTGGGTAAAAGGTCAAAACGACCCGGTAAATGTATTACTCCAAAAAACAGTTAAGTACAAAGGATATGGGTGAAGTCCCATATCTCAGCCCTTTACATAGGCGATAAAGCATACATAACAAGGTAGACAACTAAGCTGCTTAAAATAACAAAAAACTAGAACTTATGACAAGCCATAAGAACTTAACCAAGAAACAAAGCAACCTAGCTAACTGACTACCGTGAAAGATGAACTTTCACCAGTAATTGGGTTAGCCGATTCTTTATTTACATGTGTACCATGTTCTTCATCTTCATCTTCATCGTTCACCAAAGCAACATCTGAATTAGATGTAGTAATATTACCATCCCGAGAGGTAGGCGAGTAGACTTCAACATAGGCGACGATGTGGGTGCATTACCCATAGTATTTGTTCCTTAGTAGATTCACTAGGTGCGCCTTGGTAAGATATCCGACATTCTCGAGTAATGATGGACCAACAAACGATTACCATTCGTAGACTTGGCTTTACCCTTCTTCGATCTCTTTTCTTACCCACCTTTTGGAATCCATCATTGTTCAGAACCACAGTAGGAGTTACAACGTGTGAATTGGATAAAACAGGAGAACTCACCACCTTTTTGGGACATTGATCATGAATATGACCAAATATTTTGCATATACCACATCTGGGTGGCCTCCATTCATATTCAACACGGATAGTCTCTTTAGTAAAACCCTCCCCTGAAAGTGAAGGAAAACCAATAGTAACAACCTCCACGAGATCAGCATCAGAATTGACCTCAACAAGACATCTAGCAAAACTACTTCTACCCCACGATTCCTTACACATAGAAGTCGTGTACGAATCAAGCATAACAGGTTTACCAATAAAAGTAGCAATCAAACTAATACCATCCTCTTCAAAACTTGAAGAGGAACATCATCTTGATTTAACCCATACCGGAATGCTAGTCAATTCTTCTTTACGCAAACAAGTATCCATAGACCATTTCTTGAGAATAATTGGAGAGTTGCGTATCATCCAAGGACCACCTTCCAAAACGACTTCCACACCACCAATGTATCAAATTTGAAGAAAAAGAAGCCTTTGGAATTCATCATAATCCTTTTAGGCCATGTTTTGCCCATTATTCCTAGCATAGTATTCAACAACTAGAAACGCCATCCTCTTTCCCATAAAATAGCCATATAAAGTATGTTCTAAACGAGAACTAACTTTTTCAACCACTTTATGGGAATAGAGATGTTAACACCTTCAAATCTGAGTTCGGCAAACAAGGGACGAAAAATAGTATCACCTCTAGGTGATCATCCCTTAAACACCGTAGCTCCAAAGATAGTATGTAGCATTAGTATTAATGTCCATAGATTGGACAATAGGAGAATCGAGCGGTATAGAGTTATTAGATTTAGCCTTATGTTCACCTACGAAAGCCTCCCACAAACCCAAGACAAAGATCCTTAGCCATCTTATGAACATCATTATCCAATTCATCCCACACCATATTTATACCAGCATCCAAACCATTAGTGAAAGCATCAAGATCCCCTAGTGTTTTAAGAGATACGCCAAATAAAGTTGCAATAAGATCATGCTTACTCTTAAGAGATGACTCCACACCGAGACATGTGAATCCTCAACAACATTCCTACTAGATTTCTTGTGTTTCCTCATAGTCACATCGACAACGAATCCAACGATTGAGTCGCTCAAAGACACTTGAATCGTTAATATTGTTAATATCAATCGAGCGTGAAGGTTCAAATCGACTCTCCCAAATTATCCAAATCCACGTTAACCATACCACTCTTACCCATAATACAATCAAATAGCGGCAAACAAACTAAGACAGAACCGTAAAAAAAACCAATACGACCAAACGAAACCCTAAAAAGCGTTAAACAAAGAAATCAGAATTCCACGTCAATCTTCCACAACGAAGGCCTTAGTGAGACTAAGGCATGAATTGATCTTAAATATACTAACCAAAATCAGCCATGAAGCACATAAATCGAAACCCTAAAAAAGTAAAAACCGACAAGAACAAAACCCTAACTCCAATCGATTACTAAAATCAGGAACAATTACGTAAAACACGAATGTAATCACATAACTGAAACGAATTAGAGTAAGAAACAAGAGATTAGAGATTGCATGATGTCGAATTTTTAAAGTTGTAAGGGATTCGGCTTTTCTTTTTTTTTTCTCCAGAGCAAAATTGACTTAGGGTTTTCAATACACCGTACCGGGTAAAAAGGCCGGGGTAGAATGTGTACAATGGTACGAGGGGGTATCCATCGTACCACCCTACTTTCTATGAAATCAACCACTTTTTGTTTATATTATCTGCAAATCGTTGACCTTCAGAACAGTTCCGTCATTTTTAAGCCGCTAAGGTGTTTGAAACTTTGAAGTTTGAAGAATGGTTTTCAGATTTACAAATTTTGAATTCCTTTCCTTACCCACAGAATTTCAAAATATTAATGAATATAGAGAATCTATATTCTATTCAGCTAAACCTAATTTCCCAGTCTTGACTTATAAGTGGCCCGATTATCTTCTTGTTTTCACGTATACAGAACTCAAGAGCATGACCAGAAACTTTGATCATTCATCAAAGATAAGTGAAGGGGAGTTTGGATCAATCTATGAAGGCACGTTTTCACATCCAAGTTATGGACATGTCCAAATTTTCATCAGAAGTCTAAAGGGAACATATGTTGAGGTTGTTTTTAAATTTTTGAACTAGCTTGTTATTTTATTAGCATATCATCTTCGTTTTGTATAATGATCCCAACACAACTTGCTGTATTGTGATTATGTTAGTAATTAACAAGAACTGAATTGAGTAAAAGTCACAACCCTATCAATGTCCAACTGACCGATAATCGTCACCTATCAAAACTCTACCTCATATTTGACGCAATATCATATTTTGACCTTTTTTTTTTTTTTTTGACTTTTTGTATAAGAGTAAAACAAGTTGATTTGACGCAATATACGACAACGAATCCAACGATTGCAATAAGATCATGCTTACTCTTAAGAGATGACTCCACACCTGAGACATGTGAATCCTCAACAACATTCCTACTAGATTTCTTGTGTTTCCTCATAGTCACATACGACAACGAATCCAACGATTGAGTCTGCTCAAAGACACTTGAATCGTTAATATTGTTAATATCAACTGAACGTGAAGGTTCAGCATACGACTCTCCCAAATTATCCAAATCCACGTTAACCATACCACTCTTACCCATAATACAATCAAATAGCAGCAGCAAACTAAGACAGAACCAGAAAAAAAAACCAATACGACCAAACGAAACCCTAAAAAAGCGTTAAACAAAGAAATCAGGAATTCCACGTCAATCTTCCACAACGAAGGCCTTAGTGAGACTAAGGCATGAATTGATGCGCAAATATACTAACCAAAATCAGCCATGAAGCACATAAATCGAAACCCTAAAAAGTAAAAACCGACAAGAACAAAACCCTAACTCCAATCGATTACTAAAATCGGGAACAATTACGTAAAACACGAATGTAATCACATAAGCGAAGCAATTAGAGTAAGAAACAAGAGATTAGAGATTGCATGATGTCGAATTTTAAAGTTGTAAGGGATTCGGCTTTTCTTTTTTTTCTCCAGAGCAAAATTGACTTAGGGTTTTCAATACACCGGGTAAAAAGGCCGGGGTAGAATGTGTACAATGGTACGAGGGGGTATCCATCGTACCACCCTACTTTCTATGAAATCAACCACTTTTTGTTTATATTATCTGCAAATCGTTGACCTTCAGAACAGTTCCGTCATTTTTAAGCCGCTAAGGTGTTTGAAACTTTGAAGTTTGAAGAATGGTTTTCAGATTTACAAATTTTGAATTCCTTTCCTTACCCACAGAATTTCAAAATATTAATGAATATAGAGAATCTATATTCTATTCAACTAAACCTAATTTCCCGTCTTGACTTATAAGTGGCCCGATTATCTTCTTGTTTTCACGTATCTGAAACTCAAGAGCATGACCGAAACTTTGATCATTCATCAAAGATAAGTGAAGGAGTTTGGATCAATCTATGAAGGCACGTTTCACATCCAAGTTATGGACATGTCCAAATTTTCATCGAAGTCTAAAGGAACATATGTTGAGGTTGTTTTAAATTTTGAACTAGCTTGTTATTTTATTAGCATATCATCTTCGTTTTGTATAATGATCCCAACACAACTTGCTGTATTGTGATTATGTTAGTAATTAACAAGAACTGAATTGAGTAAAAGTCACAACCCTATCAATGTCCAACTGACCGATAATCGTCACCTATCAAAACTCTACCTCATATTTGACGCAATATCATATTTTGACCTTTTTTTTTTTTTTTTTGACTTTTCGTATAAGAGTAAAACAAGTTGATTTGACGCAATATCATATTTCCCTTAAATCTTGGTATGTTATATATGAAAGGTTTTATGGATATTTAAATAATAGTATGTCCCGATTCGAATTCGAGACTTCGGGATTGCACACATTACGTATGAGAATTGATGTAAATAATTAATATAAATAAAACGTTATTTTTATTAATTATTAGTCATGAAATAAAACATAACGATAGTTAAATAATTAACGAGGTTTGGTTAACGGTCGTTAAATATAAACTATAAGGACTAGAGATGAAATTACAAGTCGGGAAAGTTCTAGAATCCCTTTGGGATTGTCTTTGGCCGATCGGTTGGGTACCAAACCCAATCACACTCAAACTTGGTCACCAAGTTAAGTTACTTATAAATACAATCCCTTGTATTCATTCACAACCTTAATCTTGGATCACCAATAACCTAATTTCTCCTCTCCACTCCTCCTTCTTTGTTTGGCTGATCGGTTCCACCCTCACCATAAGGGTTTCGATTTTCCAAGCTAAAGAAACAAGTATTGGGTTTTATTTGTGATTCAAGGAACTAGCTTTTCCACATCAAATCGCTATTAGTACGTGTGTACAAGAACGAAGAACAAGCATGCTTGAGCTTGTAATCCTTGGTGGTCGATTTCTTGTTTGGGTCGATTTGTGTAAACCCTAAATTAGGGTTTTGGTTCTTGTTAAATCAACGTTTGATTCTTGAATTGCTAAAAGGTACGCGTTTTCTTATTCGGTTAATTATTTACATATATTATTCCTAGTTCTTCCGCTGCATGCTTTGATGATGTTATTTGATTTATATATAATTGTTATGAGTATTAAATTCCAACAGTGGCATCACGAGCCGTTAATATGATGTAATTAATTACCAAACACATAAAATTGGATCTTTATAATTATATGCATGCTTTTATGGTTTCTAGGGTTTTGAATTGAAACCCTAATTTTTATATATAGGGTCGATTACCCTTTATTTATTTAATTAGGTTTTAATTTTGTAAAACTTGTAGAAACCCTAGGATTGCATGCTTATTTTATGTGGTTAATTAATGAATAATTGTTATGTGACATGTAATATGCGTATCTTGGGTGATAATTGTTATGCGGAATCCATGGTGGAACATGCATGTTTTGCCATAGAGTATTGTTTTTGTTTATTGATTAATTGTTAAGTGATACACACATGTTTTATTTATTTAATAATTATTGAATTGGGGAAGACCTCAATTACAACTAATAAAATTCGTTACGTGCTAATTGGTATACTATTAACTTTGGCTTACGCAATCGACTTGTCGATGTATGTGGCTCATCTGCTCGCGAGATGAAAGCACAAGTTAATGTATGCATTCATTTACGCCTAGAATTGTTTATTAGAGTTTATTGAAATAATTATGCATGTGGCTAATTGTTTTTACATATGTTAAAATTGTTTAGTTATATGTTTATATTATTTGAGTGTGTTTAATTTTTATTAAAATGCTTTTTTATTTATATATTGTTTGACATGTTAGTAAGCAAAAAGGGTTTTTTATGAATAGAAAATTAAATGGACTAAATAATGGCGAAATTGATTTGTTATCTAAGAATTATTCTTGAACTTTTAATCGATTGATGCGACTGTACTAAATGGTTAGAACGGCTCACCCACTAGAACAAACTATAAAGGGTTATTTAAGAAGTGAGCACGGTCTCACCGAATGGATGTCTAAGGTTATGCCTCGGTACTTACGGTCCTCTCTCCTGTGAGTTCGATTGGAGCTACCTAGTATAACCATTCTATGTACGAAGCATCTTAGTGCAAAGTTGTAAGTTTCTCAACGCATCGATTAAAACTTTGTAGAATTCAATCTTAGCAATTAAAATCTTTATGTAAGTTTTTCGAAAATTTTATGTTATAAAGTTGTATGCATGCTTCTTTATACATAAGTTTTGATTACACGTCAAAAATTGTACCCTTTAAATTCAAGTTTATGCCATCTAATGATATGAAACACTTGAAGTTGTAATTTAGTTATGTGAGACCTTGATCTAGATTACAATAACGAGGTGAATTATTTTGTTGTGTGAGACCTCAGCTTTATGATTTGCAGTTTCTAAATTAGACAACTTAATTAAGTTAGTTAGTGAGACCTATAACTTAAGGCATAAGATGGGATAAAACATGCTTACATTTTGCATTAATTGTTTTGGCAAAAAAATTGTAAATCCCATAACTTTTGGAATTGAAAACTTGTTTGTCAATTATCGTTTTTCAACGATTACCTATTCTATACTTTCACCACTAGCAGATCAACTGATGTGGTGGAACTATGATAATGAGGATCCAAAATTCAAGGAAAATACTATGGTTAATATGAATATTGACCAAATGGTATTTTATTTTCTTGAATGTTTACTTATCGAAAGTACTAACTTTTGAACTTTTATTTACGTAGAAATGGCTCAAGTGAATCTACTACACTAGCCTCGTCGTTCAAATCTATGTTTGATCGAGAGAAATTATTGTAGCGCAATTTCAATGATTGGTATCGGCAACTCGAATTGTCTTGAGGTTGCCAAAAGACTCAATTATTTGACTACGCCTTGTCCTCCCGAACTCGCGGTGATGCTACTTCTTTGAAGCACTAGCCGCATGGCAATCTGAGTATGACAAGTATAATGAGGTTGCTGCATTATGCTCGGGAGTATGAACTCAAGCTTGCAAAAGCAATTTGAGAATTACTTATCTAATCTCATGCTAGAAGAATTGCAAAGGTTGTTTGAAAAGCTGTGATTGTAGAACTGTATGACTTGATTGATGCTCTTCATAGTTGCAAGCAAGGAGAAGGGAAACTATGGCGCCAACGCTCGGAAATGATGAGTTACATGGACCGGTTGGGCGTCTTAACTATGTCTACCCTAATGACATACAAATTGGCACGATCAATGGATCCCTTAACAAGGAATTTGATGGTTTCGTGCGTAATTATAATATGCATTGCACGGGAAGGCGATCGGTGAGGTACATGCAATGCTCATTGATTACGAAAAGGTTTGCCCGAAGGCCTCTACACTGCGGTTTTGACCATCCGGAAGGGTAGAATTTCTAAGCCTAATAAGCCGCTAGCGAACAAGAAAGGGAAAGGTAAGGGTAAAGCTAATAAGGAAAACAAGTTATGACTTATCGGGAAGAACCCAAGAAGTACCCTCCCAAAAGCGTGAGAATCCGAAGAGGATCGGGCTTGTCATCAACGCACCGAGGTTGGACACCGGAAGAGGAATTGTCCACTGTACCTTGATGAGTTGCGCAATAAGAGGTATAAAATCTCGCACCGTGGCTAGTACTTGGTACTCTTTTGATGATAGAATCGTTTGCTTTTCCTCATAAAATAAATTCACGGGTATATGATCTTGGATGTGGTATTCACATATGTAATACATCTGCGGGGACTTAGAGGAGCAAGGAAGCTTGCCTATGGACAACAATACCGCGTGGGTAATGGAGCACATGCAATCGTTGAAGCTATAGGCACGTTTGATTTAGTTTTACCTTCGGGTTTAATCTTGTCATTAAACGATTGTCATTCACGCACCTTCCATTGTTAGGGGTGTTGTTTCATTTCCTTGTTAAAAGATATTGGTTTCGTTCATACATTTCTTGATTATGGAATTTCGCTTCCTTAAATGATGTTTTTACTTTAATGTTATTCCGATAAATGGTGTGTTTGAAATTGATTTGCATGATAATGTGATTGATAAAAATAATTACATCTTTAGCATCAATAATAAAATAATCAAAGGTGATTTGGATTCTTCATTTCTTTGGCATTGTAGACTTGCTCATATAGGCAAGAAACGCATACAACAATTTGCAAACGATGGGCTTTTGCAAGACATCAATGATGAATCATTTGATAAATGCGAATCTTGCATATTTGGGAAGATGACCAAGAAACCTTTACAAATAGTTTAGAAAGAGCTTCGATCTTCTTGGTGTGATACATCTTGACGTATGTGGACCACTAAGACATGTGTCAAGAAAGGGTGCTAGCTACTTCTTAACCTTTACTGATGATTTCAGTCGTTATGGTTATGTTTATTTACTTAAAGATAAACATGAAGTCTTTGAAACATTTAAGGTATTTAAGAGTGAAGTAGAACTGCAACTAGGAAAGAAGATTAAAGCTCTTCGATCCGATAGAGGTGGTGAATATTTAAGCCAAGAGTTTAAAGATTATCTAGCTGAGTGTGGTATTGTACAACAACTCACATCTCCATATACTCCACAACAAAATGGTGTATCTGAGAGAAGGAATCGTACATTGCTAGACATGGTGCGATCAATGTTTAATCTTACAACTCTTCCTTTATCCTTTTGGGATTATGCTTTAGAAACTGTTGTTCGCATATTGAATGTGGTTCCAACTAAGAAGGTTGATAAGACTCCTTATGAAGTGTGGTATGGGAAACCTCCCAACTTGTCTTACTTAAAGGTCTGGGGTTGTGAGGCGTTTGTTAAGCGTGACTCTGGCGATAAGTCGCAACAAAGATTTGTTAAGTGTGTCTTCGTAGGATACCCAAAGGAAACTATGGGTTACTACTTCTACTTTCCACACGAAAACAAAGTAATTGTTGCTAGGTATGGAGACTTTCTTGAAAAGGATCTCATATCTCATGAATTCGATGGGAGAGTTTATGATCCGGAAGATGATCAAGAAGATACAACACCTTCGAAAACACTAGCCAATCTCAAGTAGAACACGAAAGTCCGGGCATTCCACCGAGATTGAAGTGGTTCCCATTCGTAGATCCACAAGGGCTACTGCGCACTGCACTGGCCTATGTCTCAACGTAGAAGGCGAGGAAAATTTGTTAGGGATCTTGGTGAACCCGCTAACTATAAAGCGCCATGATGAGTCCCGAAAGGAAAAATGGCGAGTTGCAATGAATGGGAAATGCAATCCATGAAAGATAACGAAGTCGGATAGAGGTTGACTTACCTCCAAATGCTAAGGTAGTTGGAAGTAAGTGGCTCTTTAAGATAAAGACCGACATGGATGGCAATGCACACACCTATAAAGCTCGTCTTGTAGCTCAAGGTTATACTCAAACCTATGGGGTAGACTACGAGGAGACATTTTCTCCTGTAGCGACATTAGAGCTATTAGGATTCTTATAGCCATAGCTGCGTACTATGACTATGAGATATGGCAAATGGATGTCAAAGCGCCTTCTTAAATGGTCGCCTAGATGAGGACATCTATATGGCGCACTGAAGGGTTTGTGAATCCAAAGTTTCCGAAGCGTGTATGCAAACTTCAAAGATCCATTTATGGATTGAAGCAAGCATCAAGGCAATGGAACAAGAAGTTTGATGAAGAAATCAAGAAATTTGGTTTAAAATCTTGATGAGCCATGTGTGTATCACAAAGCTAGTGGGAGCAATGTTATTTTCCTTGTCTTATATGTCGATGACATATTGATCATGGGAAAAGACATTCCAAGTATGCAAGATGTAAAGTCTTATCTTGGAGAGTGCTTTTCTATGAAGGACTTAGGGGAAGCAGCATTTATTCTGGGGATCAAGATCTACCGAGATAGATCAAGGCGGTTAATTGGACTAAGCCAAAGTGCTTACATTGATAAAATATTGAAGAGATTCAGTATGCAAAATTCCAAGAAGGGATATTTGCCGATGCAAGTTGAACATGGCTTAAGTAATAAACTATGCGCGTCAACACCTGAAGAGGTGGCTTACATGAAGAAAGTTCCTTATGCTTGGTGTAGGATCTATCATGTATATTGTGAGATGTACAAGGCCCGATGTGGCATTTGCACGAACATTACCGATCGGTATCAACGAACCTGTGTGAAACACGGCAGTTGTTAAGAACATTCTTAAGTATCTAAGGGCTACTAAAGAAATGTTTCTAGTGTATGGAGGAAATCGGATCACGCGAAACTTGATGTTCTGTGTTTTGCGATCGTCATTCCAAACGATAAAGATGATACGAAGTCTCGACGGGTTATGTCTTTGTCATTAATGGAGGAGCGATTGACCGAAGAGCAAGAAGCAAACAATGGTTCGATGTCTATTACGTAAGCCGAGTACATAGCCGCTTGAAGTGCGATGGAAGTCGTTGATTAGGAAATTCATTTCGGGACTCGGAGTAATGCCTCAATCGAATTACCTTTAAATGTGTATTGTGATAACTCTGCTGCAATAACATTTGCCAATGAGCCCGGAGTCATGAAGGGCACCGGACATTTTCCTCGTCGATATCACTATGTTCGAGAACAAGTCGACATAGGTGAAATCAATCTACTCAAAGTTCATACGGATGATAATCTAGTGATCCCTTTACGAAGCCTTTGCCCAAAGATAAACTTACTTGACCATGCTTGATGGGATAGGACTTCGTTTAGCTAGTAGTTTCATGCGGTCTGTGATTAGTATTTGGATAAAGGATGTTATGAACAAATATTACTTTAATGAAATAAAATAGTTGTTTATGTTTATTTTTCATTTTCTTAATATTATATCCTATATTTGCATGTTTAATCCGTGAGTAACTTATGTTATTCTAAATAGTCCGTTGTCAATCAATGATGTGGGAATGTCATTGAATTAAGACAAATTTGAGTTTTGGTAGAATATACTTTTAAAGTATATTGATGCGTGGGACATACCAGATTCACATGATATTCAATGAATTGAATATATGACTCATCCCAACTTTACATGATGATACTTTATGGATCTTTGTCATTAAGTATATCATGAAGTGTTTATCCTCAGACTTGAGATACCAGATAACTGATATGAATGTAGTGCATTTGTGTAAGATAGTCTAACGCTATCCGTGAATCGGTAGTTATAAGGGCTATTTTCGGAAGTGTTGCAAAATTCATGAGTTATGTTTGTAGTCAAGAGAATTTGTTCCTTTGAATTTCTTTCAAAGCATAATACTATATTTGGGCCCCTCGTAGGGTTGACAAGATGTTTGTATGGCCATACCCAAGATCTATCTGGAATACGTTCAGATGATTTGGTAATCTTGTTCAATCATATACAACGAGAAACAGAATGTTAACTTATGAAATGACTTGATCCATATTCATAGTTAATGTAGTATTAGTAACAAAAGTGTGGAAAACTATAAGGGGGGTTGAATAGTTTTACCAATTAAAACTTCCTTTTAAACTATTTAGATCGACTTATGTCAATCTAATTGGTTGTGTGTGTTGGATGTTGATAAACAAGCATATAAAGATATGTAATGAAAAGATAAGAGTAAGAAGCACAAAACCACAACGCAAGTATTTATAGTGGTTCGGCTACAAGGACACCTTCCTTGCCCTACTCCACTCCCCGAGTCACCTACTCGAGAGTTTGTAATCACTACACCAATCTCCTTATGGCGGAGAAGCCTTCACAACGTCGCTTAACCTTTTTCCGGTACAAAGCTAAATACCGAGTTCTTTCACACCAAGGCGAACCACACCTAACACAACGTCGCCTACCCTTTATACGGTGCTAGGCTAACCACCGATTTCTTTCACACCTTAGGTGAACTACACCTTCACAACGTCGCCTACCCTTTATTAGGTACTAGGCTAAGCACTTAGTTCCATTGCAATGGAGGAACTACTACCACACTACACCAACGACTAATCCCAAAGGAGATCTACTCCTTTACAACATCATCAAGGACATCAACATCCTTGGATCTAATGCTAGTCTATCTAGTACATCGAAACACACCATATCGAATGTACATCTAAGGCACCTTTCACTAATGCCTTTGATTAGATCTACAAGACACCTTTCACTAATGTCTTTGTTTAGATCTACAAGACACTTTTCACTAATGTCTTGTGTCTTCACTTCTAAGCACCTTTCAATAATGCTTCTTGTCTTGACTTCTAAGCACCTATCACAAGTGCTTATCCTATAGACGATAGATACCCTTCACTACTATCTTCGTCTTGACACTTGAGACATCTTTCACTAATTTCTTTAACACTACGCTTCTTTGAAGAAAGAAAGGGATCATCAACAAGAGGACTTCAATAGCCTTGATGATGAGGAAGCTTGGCAACTCATGGACTTGAGCTTGCTCGACTTCAAAGGTGGTGATCTTCCTTTAAGAGGAACCTAAAAGATCACACAAAACAAAACTACAAACATAGATCTCTTGGATCTAAGGTTAGTGAGATTTAACTCGGGGAGAAAGTATGTTGGAGAGGGTGAGATATAATGAAGAAATGGCTCACTATTTATAGAGGAAAACCTCTGCTTCCCGGATCCCACGGATCCTTCCACTGGGATCCGGCTAGCACAAAGCTAGGGATCCGTGGTCCGCTCCTCTTTGCCCATGGGTATTTTGGGTTATGGGTCATGGGTTATGGGTTGATCCATGGTTTTCAATCTAGATACAATGTACCTTAAGGATACATTGAACTTGTGTAAGTGGTATATATAAAACCATGGGTTATGGGTCAAAACCATTTGCTAGTTTTTATCTATTTAGTATATACTTGCTTTTACCCATTTTAGTATATACTTGTTTTACCCATTTTAGTGTACTTAATATAAGTATGTATTAACCTAATATGTAAACACTAGTTGTTGTACATATGTATCTAACTCATAGAATTACTTAAACTTGTTAAGCCAATATGTAAACACTAGTTGTTGTACATGTGTATCTAAAATATAAAATCACTTAATCTTGTTATAGTGTTTTATGTGAAAACGTAAGTGTGTTAGAAAACTATTAGTTCAAACCATTTACGTATTTTATTTGTTTCATTAATATGATTTTACTTTTGTTATCGACAAAACATTAGAAGATCGTAAAATATAAATAAACGTTTTACGGCTTATTTGCATTAACAATCTCCCTTTTGTTGATGATAAAACATAAAATTATTTTAAGGAAAAGCTAAAATTGTAAATGTTTGAATTTGTAGTTTTACTTTCTTCTCCCCTTTTGTCGAAACAAAAGTGTTTGAAGAAACTAACACAATTTTATAAGAAAAATTATAAAAGATGTAATTAGAGCAAGTGACGGAATGGTACTCGTCTTAACTCCCCTTGACGAGTCCATCCCTTTGAAAAAGGGCGTCAAGGACATAATGTAAAATAAGCTACTTGTGTTTGCAATTAAGTTTGCAAATGGTTCGTCAAGTGACGAAAACGTGCTCCCCTCGAATATTGCAAAGTTGCAATGGGAAGTTATGAAATATAAATCAAATGTTGCAAGTAATTTTGCAACGTATTGTTTTACACCAAGCTCCCCTAGCTTTAGGATGTCAAAAACTTTACGTGTTAATTGAAAAACGCAAAACAAGGGTTAGAAAACAAGTATAATTCACAATTTCCGCAAATGTGATAAAAAAAACATTCGACTTCACGGATCTCACGGTTCCTTCTAGTAGGGATCCGTCTAGGCAATACTGAGGGATCCGTCTGGCTGATGACTAAAATCAGCAAAGGTGATATAACAAGTAATGTTATCACACAAATGAGATATGATTACAAAGTAATTATATGCTCAACGAAATAACAAGTAGCATGTAATTCCATTTAATAAAACAAGAGTTATGATATACATGACTCAAAAATAAGAAAATAGACAATACATAACTAGGAATTTCTTAGACCAACTAACGCTTGAAGCTTAGACACCACTATAATCCTCTAGCTCAAGTTATGTTTAGGTTTAATCTCGTCAAAACGTTCGAGGAGATGATAGAACATGAAACATTGGTCTTCTCGTACTTCATGTATCAAACTTTCAACATGTTGACAATGATAGCAATCTTTGTCATGGCTAGGTAGTGGTGGTGGATGAAATGAAGTGGCTAGATTCAAAGGATCAATTGAAGTGGTTTGAGGAGCCTCGAATGATGGAGGGATTGGTGGAGGTCCATTTAGGAATGGTTCGATCAAGAATTATGATGGTGGTAAAGATGTGTCAACTTCCATAAGGTCGGGTGGTTGACTTTGGTGATTTCTTATAATCCAAATAGGATTATATGATGGAAACGGCGAAAAGGAAGCCGGAGCAAGTGTTGACTCAACACCTTGATTTTGAATCATTGTTCCTCCTAATGAGGAGAATGTTGTCGGCGGAAGCGGATGAGACGGCCTAGGTGCCAAGTCCTCTAAATTGTAGAGGTGAGGTGATGATTGTGGGGATGTAAAAGAGATAGCTCTAGGAATCAAAGGTGATGGTTTAGTGGAAGTGACATTGTTTGGCCTAGGAGGTATTGTTATGTTTGGTATAGGTAATTTTGTGGGTACTAACCTTCTAGGAATTGGTTTGATTGGATGATGAAGGTTTGTTGGTTTGACCGGAGATGATTCGGTTGAAGAGATTTCGTGTACAACACGAGCCCTTTTGATGGGTGGTTCTTTGGTGGATAGGTTGTTTCTTGGGGTTTTTCTCATGATGAGATGATTTGAAAGGATTGCAAAAGCTGAAAGTTAGGATGAGAGTGATGACTATGATTGTTTTACCAAGATTTGTCATAGACTGTCATTCGGATCCCACGGTTCCCTTCTCAGAGGGATCCGTCTAGGCTAGTTCTAGGGATCCGGCGTTCAGCAGTTTATGAAAGAGTGGAAATGATGTTTCTAAGATCCTAGACCTACATCACCTTGAGTGTTTCAGTTCTCCCAAGTGTTTTAAATGAAGGGTGCTTAAGTGTTTGAAGGCAATGAGTGGTGTAGCTAATGATTGTTATTTATGGAAGGATTTGGAACTTTCAACAAGTACCAATGGATGAGCAAGGATGACATTAAAGATGTCAATTTAAGTTAAATGAAACTAAATGATCCTAGAGATCAGGTTGTGTCTTAGGATTATGTTTTGGAAAATATCCTAATGGTTATGAGATGGGAAAAACTAGGATTTGATCAACTTTGATCAATTTTGAGGTGAGATTGATTAATGATCAATATTGTCATAATCGAAGGATTTCTAACCTAGTTGTGAGAGATCATATAAGAAGAATAAAGTGTGAGTCTTGGGAGCGGAAGAGTGATGGATTTGAAATGGTAGATCTAACAAAGCCTTAGAATGTGATCTATGTGAGTTGGAAAGAATAGGAAAGGTCAACCTATCTTGATAAAGTCTTGATCAATCTTAAGACACTATGTTTAGCTTAGTGTGAGGTGTTCTAAGGGATGTGTTTGACATATAATGCTTGCAATTGTATTTTCTGTTTTGCCGGATCCCACGGTTCCCTAGATGTAGGGATCCGTTTAGTTCAACATTTGGGATCCGTCTATCTGCTAGACAGAACCTTTACTAAAGGTATGCAATGATCATGACAATGCATTATATTCCAAGCTTTGTTTAAAGGAGTTCTAAAACTAGGATATCAAATGTAAGATGTGTTATTTCATGAAAGAGATAGGATTACATTGATAACTAATGAGTAGAGTAGAATTGATCCTATTTGACTATTCTAGGTTCCTTGAGTGTCTTCACTAGGAGGATCATTATGGGTATTGGTGGAATCATGAATGAAGAACGTCTTCATGAGAGATATGTTTAGCGGTTCCATCATCTTGTTCACAAGTACGTACAACGGACTTTGAAATTGAGGATGGAAGTGCATAACATTGTGATAGAGGCGTGTCAAGAACATTCCATAAGGGATGAGTTTATTCTTGGAGCCTTGAAGATTTGCAATCGCCTTGCGAAGAAGTAGGCGGATTGTATGGTTGTTGTGTTAGCAAACAAGACAACATGTGAGCACAACAAGCGGGAAGAATATCTCGATTTCCTAAGACTCCAAACATTTTCACGTAGAATAAGAGCAAAGAGTTTATACTCTTCTCGGATATCTCGTGTATGGATAATATTTGGATTGGAGTAATATGGTCGAGGTTTGCATATCATGCGTGTTAATTCTTCCGGAGAGGGTATGTGTGAACAATATGGGCTATTTTCTTCACGAAAATTGAATAGAGAATCAAGAGACCAATCTTCGGTGAAGGCACATTGTCCATGGTTTGGAATTGGAGGATGTGAGCAAATGCCCAAGGCTTAAAGTGAATTTTGGTTTTGATATAAAACCAAAGAGATAAAGAGCGATCCTCGTTACGAACGAGTTCCACTTGACGGAAGAATTCCATTATGAACCTTGGACATATCTTCTCGTTAATTTCAAGAAGACATTCTAGTCCTATGGCTTGGAAGGAGGTATTGATACCTTCTTCGAATTGTAGAGAGGTGTTCACAACACGTCCTTCATGGAAGTGACGGTTTCGAGATTATTGAACCCACGGACATGATTGCCGGTGTGTTGGGCTCAAGGAAATGTTCGGGTGTAGACGCTAGTGAGTGAAAAATCAAACTCGTATTCATGCGTCATAGTTGAACCTATAGAAGTGATGGGTTAATAAGGAAGACGATTATGGTCAACCTATAATAATCTAACGCTTTTACTAGATATTCTATTAACAATTAGTATTTAGATAACTCATGGTTTTGAAGCTCTAGTGGATTATTAATTTTAGAAAGATAGTGATTTTAATCTTTCATGAAAATCTGTTTTCAAAGAGGACGGATCCCACGGTTCCTTTTCAAAGGGATCCGGCTAGTGTAACTTCCGGATCCGTGGATCCGTAGTAATGTAACCGCTTTTAATAAAAATAGGTTTTACTGGTTATTGTACCATGAAGTATGTTTTATCCTACATTTTCTTTTAGCATGCATACATGACATCTAATGTATCACGAAAGAATATAACACATATAGATCAAAAGAAATGAAACACACATAATAACACAAACATCCTAGATAAAATAGATAATTAATAATATTGCACTTCAATGCTAAGGATGATACAAAGGATTGGGTAAATGACCCCAATATAGATTAACAACACAAAGTAAATGTCTCCGTATGTGAACTTCATCATAGGGAACACAAGTGCGATGAGTGTTAGGGCGATGAGCACGAGTGCGATGTAAACCATGTTGATGACGGATCTTCTTGGTTTAGGAAGAGATGGAATGAGGAAGAAGATGAAGTTTTGAATGAGAGGAAATTTTGAAATTGGAAAATTTGAAAAGGTGAGGTTGAAAAAGTGGGCGTCGATCGGGTTTATTAATAGGGAAGGAGGAATTTTTGAAATTGTGTTTTGTTTTATTAGAAGAAATAAAGCATAAGCTCTACATACTATGACTATAGACGAGAAAAATAACACGTATGTGAGAAACAAGCTTCCTAACGAGGCTACATGTAAATCATGTGTAAACACAAAATCTACTCAAATAAAAGCCTAGCAAATAACACTTATATACTAAACAAGTATCATTTAGATATAAGTAGAAAGTCATACCGAATGCACTTAGGAATGTCTTTACAAATGACAAATGTCACTTAGACGATTCCCACTCTTTATGTCTAAGATACCTTCTTAAGGAAGGTATTCTTGTTACCAAGCAACTCCTAAAGCTTGGTGGGTATGAGCTTTGACTAATCAATATCACAAGGAAGATTAGTGCAATTAAAATATATATATATAAAAATGTTGTTATCAACTCAACATCCAAACATATAGTTTTGAAAACATGGTGTTTGTTTTTATGAAAACCTTCTTTGTAGTTTTCAATTAACTATGGATCGTATCAAGTTTTTAAAGTACAATATACTTCAAGAAACTTGGTAACGAAGCTCTGATGCCAATTGTGGAAAACTAGAAGGGGGTTGAATAGTTTTACCAATTAAAACTTCCTTTTAAACTATTTAGATCGACTTATGTCAATCTATTTGGTTGTGTGTGTTGGATGTTGATAAACAAGCATATAAAGATATGTAATGAAAAGATAAGAGTAAGAAGCACAAAACCACAACGCAAGTATTTATAGTGGTTCGCCACAAGGACACCTTCCTTGCCCTACTCCACTCCCCGAGTCACCTACTCGAGAGTTTGTAATCACTACACCAATCTCCTTAAGGCAGAGAAGCCTTCACAACGTCGCTTAACCTTTTTCCGGTACAAAGCTAAATACCGAGTTCTTTCACACCAAGGCGAACCACACCTAACACAACGTCGCCTACCCTTTATACGGTGCTAGGCTAACCACCGAGTTCTTTCACACCTTAGGTGAACTACACCTTCACAACGTCGCCTACCCTTTATTAGGTACTAGGCTAAGAACCTAGTTCCATTGCAATGGAGGAACTACTACCACACTACACCAACGACTAATCCCGAATGAGATCTACTCCTTTACAACATCATCAAGGACATCAACATCCTTGGATCTAATGCTATTCTATCTAGTACATCGAAACACACCATATCGAATGTACATCTAAGGCACCTTTCACTAATGCCTTTGATTAGATCTACAAGACACCTTTCACTAATGTCTTTGTTTAGATCTACAAGACACTTTTCACTAATATCTTGTGTCTTCACTTCTAAGCACCTTTCAATAATGCTTCTTGTCTTGACTTCTAAGCACCTATCACAAGTGCTTATCCTATAGACGATAGATACCCTTCACTACTATCTTCGTCTTGAAACTTGAGACATCTTTCACTAATGTCTTTAACACTACGCTTCTTTGAAGAAAGAAAGGGATCATCAACAAGAGGACTTCAATAGCCTTGATGATGAGGAAGCTTGGCAACTCATGGACTTGAGCTTGCTCGACTTCAAAGGTGGTGATCTTCCCTTTAAGAGGAACCTAAAAGATCACACAAAACAAAACTACAAACATAGATCTCTTGGATCTAAGGTTAGTGAGATTTAACTCGTGGAGAAAGTATGTTGGAGAGGGTGAGATATAATGAAGAAATGGCTCACTATTTATAGAGGAAAAACCTCATCGCTTCCCGGATCCCATGGATCCTTCCACTTGGGATCCGGCTAGCACAAAGCTAGGGATCCGTGGTCCGCCTCTTTGCCCATGGGTATTTTGGGTTATGGGTCATGGGTCATGGGTTATGGGTTGATCCATGGTTTTCAATCTAGATACAATGTACCTTAAGTATACATTGAACTTGTGTAAGTGGTATATATAAAACCATGGGTTATGGGTCAAAACCATTTGCTAGTTTTTATCTATTTAGTATATACTTGCTTTTACCCATTTTAGTATATACTTGTTTTACCCATTTTAGTGTACTTAATATAAGTATGTATTAACCCAATATGTAAACACTAGTTGTTGTACATATGTATCTAACTCATAGAGTTACTTAAACTTGTTAAGCCAATATGTAAACACTAGTTGTTGTACATGTGTATCTAAAATATAAAATCACTTAATCTTGTTATTGTGTTTTATGTGAAAACGTAAGTGTGTTAGAAAACTATTAGTTCAAACCATTTACGTATTTTATTTGTTTCGTTAATATGATTTTACTTTTGTTATCGACAAAACATTAGAAGATCGTAAAATATAAATAAACGTTTTTACGGCTTATTTGTATTAACAAAAAGGATAAGTAAAAATGATGAATCATTAAATGGTTTTTTCCAGGAGACCATGCTCGATTCGATATGGGGGCGTTAACGTGTGAAAGCTAGACTAACCAATGTCATTACTATATTTAGTAATATCCAAGTGGGAGCTGAAAGGTTTTATGGATATTTAAATAATAGTATGTCCGGATTCGAACTCGAGACTTCGGGATTGCACACATTACGTATGAGAATTGATGTAAATAATTAATATAAATAAAACGTTATTATTATTAATTATTATTCCTGAAATAAAACATAACGATAGTTAAATAATTAACGAGGTTTGGTTAACGGTCGTTAAATATAAACTATAAGGACTAGAGATGAAATTACAAGTCAGGAAAGTTCTAGAATCCCTTTGGGATTGTCTTTGGCCGATCGGTTGGGTACCAAACCCAATCACACTCAAACTTGGTCACCAAGTTAAGTTACCTATAAATACAATCCCTTGTATTCATTCACAACTTAATCTTGGATCACCAATAACCTAATTTCTCCTCTCCTCTCCTCCTTCTTTGTTTCGCCGATCGGTTCCACCCTCACCATAAGGGTTTCGATTTTCCAAGCTAAAGAAACAAGTATTGGGTTTTATTTGTGATTCAAGGAACTAGCTTTTCCACATCAAATCGCTATTAGTACGTGTGTACAAGAACGAAGAACAAGCACGCTTGAGCTTGTAATCCTTGGTGGTCGATTTCTTGTTTGGGTCGATTTGTGTAAACCCTAAATTAGGGTTTTGGGTTTTGGTTCTTGTTAAATCAACGTTTGATTCTTGAATTGCTAAAAGGTACGCGTTTTCTTATTCGGTTAATTATTTACATATATTATTCCTAGTTCTTCCGCTGCATGCTTTGATGATGTTATTTGATTTATATATAATTGTTATGAGTATTAAATTCCAACAATATATTCAGTGACAATCTTAACTTTGTGTACACAGGGGCACAAACAGTGGATAAAGGAGGTGAAAATTCTTGGGTCGATTGACCACCCAAACCTTGTAAAACTACTTGGTTACTGTGTAGAAGGCAATGAAAAGTCAGGAATGCAACGGTTTCTAGTCTATGAACACATGGATCTTATCAATTTGGGAAAACGTATATTTGAAGGCAACAATCATTTTTTTTTAGTCATGTATGCTAGGGTGGTCATCAAGACTGAAAGTGGCGCTTGATGTTGCTCGTGGCTTGACTTGTCCTCACGAAGTAACTGGCAATAAGGTATTTCAACTCCTTACCAAACTAAATTGTTAGGTAATAAGAACTGGGTAAGCTTACAAGATGGGCTACTTTGCTTTTTTATGCAGGTTGCTTTTGGAGATTTAAAATATTCTAACGTTAATACTGACTATAATTTGGATATTGTTAAGCTTTCAAATTTTGGATTACCTCGACTGAGTGTTCAAAAGGGACTCACGCATGTCTCAACTGAGGTACATTACTTTATGTGCAAACGGACCCATGCATCGAACATATAACTTTATCTACAATGGTATTTACTTTCTAATAGAATAGCTCAAAGGGTTAATATGTATATGTTTTTTTCTTCGTTTGGTGCAGATAAATTCCATATTTTAGAAGTCAGTAGGTGATCTACCCCTAGTTTATAGTGGATTTTAGTTTTGTGATTTCTTTTGTGCGAAGTCTATAATATGGATTGCAACAATTCAGGAATATGGGGTTTCTCTTCCCCCATCCCCGTCGGGGAAAAATTACATCCCCATTCTCGTTTCCAGTGGGGATCGGGGATCCCCTCTTACACCATGAAAGATCTGTCCCTTTAAGTGCCATGGAGCTAAATATAAAATGGAAATATATGTTTTTGTGTTACTGGTGTTAGACATTATACGTTACTGAATTTCTATGTTATGATGCCTATCAGGATGTTGGAAACACGGAATACATAGCTCCAGAGTACAACGATGGAGAGCATCTCACGTCCAAGAGTGATGTATGGAGCTACGGGGTCTTGCTTATTGAACTGATCACGGGTAGGCACCTATTGGACACAAACCGGCCCACAAATGAGCAAAACCTTTTAAATTGGGTACAGCCCTACATAGACTCGATAAGATTCAAGGAAATCACTTATCCGAAAATGAGACGTACGCTTTCCTAGAATTTAGTACAAGACTTGTGCATTATGGCCAACATGTGCGTGTTAAAAAAACCCGACTCCAGGCCAGAAATGAGACAGGTCCTGGTAATGGTTAACCAACTGATCACTTCAGAACAATCAGGAACAAGTCTTGCACCAAATCTCCAAAGTCCAGTCTCTACAGATGTTCAACATACAAAATCTTCTTGTCTTCCACAAGTATGTCATACAAAGTTTTTGAAATCATGTTTTAGAAAGAAAAATTGTTGCGCATAATCAACGATTATTTCATAAACACACATAAGTATTTTGTATTTGCATATATGACTTTTGTAACCAAATATGCATAGTTTGTGTTAAATTTTGGAGTATCAATCTGTGGGAAACATATCATTCTATCAATTCCTAATGGCCTTCAAGTTATGTTCATTGCAGATATTCTACAGGGGTTAATCATGGGCAAAGAATAAAAGGTTTAAAGTTCCAAGAAGCTCGTTTCTGCTGAAGCTTTCTCATTTATGCTGATGAGTCATTTATAGCCGTTAGAGGGGTCTTAGTGTAACTTAATCTCCTATTTAATAAGTCCCTTAATCTAGGGTTACAAAACACTTGAGTGTTCAGTCTTTTGTATCACTTTCTACTCCTCCTTCTGATCATTTCATTGATCTTGTCTTGTCTTTGCATTTACATGATTATTGTCTCATTGACATTAATCTAATCTTGTAACATTTGGATACTATTGTAAACTTAATCTAAGCTGACTATTGCTGCTTAGATCTGAATAAAGGTTCTATTGTTCATCTTGTGTTGCCTATACTTTCGTACATGGTATCAGAGCTTCAGGCTCATTGATTCTCTTAGGCAACAAATTGGTGGTTTGGGGTTATTGCTACTGGCGTAATCACTGGTTATCCTCCACTTACAATTAGCCCTAGACTAAGTGAATCTAGGTTAATTGTGATATGTTCTTCCGCTGCATATTTCTCTGTAAGTCTAAGTCTTATCTCTTCTTCAAACATACAGTACTTAAGTTTTGTGGGTGCAAACGGGTAGACTAACATCTTGATCTGCCACCTCTGAGTGGTATGAATACCTGCTCTGGTTTACCCTAGTCCACAGGCTTGGTTCTTGTTGTCTCTTAAATTCAAAGTCTTATTTATCTGTTTATTTGGTCTTATTATTATCTCTGTTTGTGACTCTTTGTCTGTCTTATTATATCTGTCTGTCTTATTGCTTGAATTATGGCTATTGGTGATGATAATATTGGTGGCTCTTCCATTGAGAAAAGCTTATCCTTTGGTGATGCTTTGTATTTACACCCTAACAATACCAATGGTACTCCCATTATTTCTATTAAACTCACCGAAACTGAAAATTATAAAATATGGAATATGGCCATGACTTTTGCTTTAAGGAACCATAATAAGTTAGGGTTTATTGATGGTACTTGCATAAGAGATGATTTGAACCCTAGTCTTGCTAATCAATGGGATACTTGTAACTCGTTGTGGTTACTTGATTCTTAACTCTCACCGAACTATTTGTCGGTGCTATATATGCTAAACCGCTTATGAAATGTGGAATGATCTTAAAGATACCTATGATAAGGTTGATGGTTCAAATATCTTTAATTTGCATAAAAATATAAACTCTCTTAGTCAAAGTGGGTCCTCTCTTGCGATTATTATAACAACCTTAACTCTTTATGGAAACAATTTGATTGTATGATCGCCTTGCCTCCTCGCACTTGTGAGGTCGCAAAACATTTTGAAAAACATAATCGCCTAATCAAGTTAATGCAATTTCTTATGGGTCTTGATGACTCCTATGTCCCCATCGAAGCAATATTTTAACCGAGATCCTTTACCTAATGTCAAACTGCTTTCTCTGTTGTCTCGGAGAAGAATCTCACGAATGCTTCATCCGGGAATAGCTCGCTAAACCCAATGCTACCGCTTTGCCGCAAAAAACGTTTGATAGTGGAAATTTTTTGATAAAAAGGTTTTAACAACAAAGGTTCCGGTTTTAATAATGGTAATAGCTCAAATAGTAGAGGACTAAACATGAATCTCAAATGTACTAATTGCAAAAACCCGGTCACAATCGTTGATAGATGTTATGATCTTGTTGGTTATCCTGCCGGATATGTTAAAAGGAATTTTAATGGTAAACCTTTCAAAGAAGAACAATGTTTTTGCCGAAACTAATCATGTCACCGATAATAGTGCTAGCAACTCTCCTGCTTCCTTGTCTAATGAACGCTCTCCGGACTTATTAGTCTTCTCAATGACAACAATGTGTCATCTCGCTAATGCCAACTTGGGTGTAAAATTTTTCAGAACCTTCTTTAATGGCGGTGTCAAGTTTAATGTAAACTTTAACAAATTTTTAACAACAACACAAAATCTTTATCCGGAAACATCGCCTTGGTTGGATTGTTGACTCGGTGCAAATCAAGACATGACCGTGTCTCGAAAACTTTTAATCAATGTGGTTAACATTTCAAATCTTGGCTTAACTGTTGGACATCCCAACGGTACTGGGCCTTAATTACTAAAATTGGTGATTTAAAGGTCAATAATGACCTAACTCTTTTTTATGTACTTGTTGTTCCTGAGTACAATGTTAGTCTGCTGTCTGTTCATAAAATTGCTAGAGACAATAAGATGTTTATTGGGTTTAATGAATCTAATTGCTATATACAGGATTTACATCAAAAAGGATTGTGGGATTGGTAAACAATACAATGGGTTATATATGTTTGATATTGATTCTACATGTAAGATTATTTCTAATAACTGCATATCTGTTTGTCATGTTTCTAAAAATCTTTGGCATCAAAGACTTGGTCATCCCTCTGACCAAGTCCTACACATACTTAAACCCACTCTTAAATTTGATAGTACATCTGAAACTGATCATCTCTGTGATACTTGTAATAAAGCTAAACAAACTAGGGAACCATTCCTTCTAAGTGAACATAAATCAACTAAAATTGGTCAACTTGTCCATCTTGATGTATGGGGACCATATAAAGTCACTAGCAGAGATGGCTACAAATATTTTTTAACAGTTGTCACTAGCTTAAGGAGAAGGATGATGTTTATGTTTCCATTGTTAACTTTACTCATATGCTATCAAATCAATTTGAACACAATGTCAAGATTTTTAGAATTGATAATGGGACAGAATTTGTCAATAATAAACTTCAACATTTTTTCCATGAAAAAGGAATTTTACATCAAACCTCTTGTGTTTATACACCGCAACAAAATGGTATTGCAGAAAGGAAACATAGGCATCTCTTTAATGTAGCTAGATCCCTTATGTTTCAGGGGGAATTACCTCTAAATCTTTGGTCTGAATGTGTTCTAACTGCGCCTATGTCATAAACAGTGTTACCTCTTCGCCTGCCTGCAAGTCCCCTTCTTCCTTGTGTATGGGCATGACCCTTCACTCTCTCTCCTTAGAGTCTTTGGTCGCTTATGCTATGCCACCATTCTCAACATCTCGATAAATTTGGTAGTAGGTCCGAAAAAGTGTCCTTATTGGTTACTCAAATGAGAAGAAAGGCTATAAACTCTTGAGCCTAGAAACAAAAATATCTTTTACTCCGTAGATGTCAAATTTTATGAAACTATTTTTCCTTCAAAATGAAAAATACTTTGTCAAAACCTTTTGTTGAAACTTTTGTACCAAAAGAATTAAATCACAAAAATTTCTTTGACTCACAAATAAGTCCCAATGATGAAGGGAGAGTGACATCCTATGATGATGGCACGCTGGTAAGTCATCCTACTAGGATTGACGAACCGTTGCAACATCTATAGATGATAATACACACCCCGAGGGCACCATATCACATGAATCACATCCCGCTAATGCATCTTCCGATTCTACCGATACAACACCGATTCTCGAACAAGAAAGAGGCTTGCCACCACTATCGCTAGAAGGTCAACCGAGTCTCTAAGTTGCCCAAGAATCTTAACGACTTTATTGTAGAAGGAAAAGTCAAATATGGTGTTGAAAAGGTTGTTAATTACTCTAATCTTAACAAAGATAATTACTGCTTTGCATCTAGTCTTAATAAAAGTATTGAACCTACCTGTTATGAAGAAGCTATCCTTGATAGTAATTAGGTTGATGCTATGAACTCTGAAATTGAGGCCTTAAATGAAAACCATGCTTGGGATATAACTGATCTACCTCATAATAGAACTCCTATTGGCTACAAATGGATCTTTAAAATCAAATATAAATCCAATGGTGAAGTTGATAGATATAAGGCTAGATTAGTTGTTAAAGATTATAACCAAAGGGAAGGAATAGACTATGATGAAACTTTTTCTCCTGTGAAAATGTCTCATCGTTAGATGTCTTATTGCCTTAGTCAGTAAAAACAAATGGCCTCTTTTTCAACTTGATGTTAACAATGCTTTCTTGTATGGAGATCTTGATGAGGATATCTATGTGACCATCCCCAAGGGTTCTGTAATGAGAACAATAAAATAAAGTTTGTAAACTTGTCAAGTCTCTATATGGCCTAAAACAAGCTCCCGTGAAATGGAATGAAAAACTTGTCGTTGTTTTAAAAGAAAATAACTTTGTTCAATCATTAATGATCACTCTTTGTTCACCAAAACAGAGAATAACAAGTTTATTGCTCGCTTGTTTATGTGGATGATATCGTTTCACTGAAACCGCATTGATGAGATAAACCTATTCAAAGAGTTTCTAAAATCAAATTTTCATATTAAAGACTTGGGAAATCTAAAATACTTTCTTGGCATTGAGGTTCTAAAACTGGAATGACATTTGTCTCTCCCAAAGAAAATATTGTCTTGAACTCCTCAAAGAATTTGGCCTTCTTGGTGCAAACCTGTGTCCACTCCTATGGAACCCAACTTTGTCCTTCCATACATTCCCACCGATGATCCCTTACTTGTCAACATCATCGGTTATCAAAAGTTACTTGGGAAACTTATCTATCTCACCCATACAAGGCCCGACATCTCATACTCGCTCATTGTCCGGCACAATATATGCATTCTCCTTGAAATCTCATCCGAATGTGCCTCAATGTCCCGAGATATCTAAAAGGAGCTCTAGGAAAGGTCTAAGGTACAATTTCAAAGAACTCGAAAATCATCTTGAAGGATATAGTGATGCCGATTGGGCCAAATGCAAGAAAACCATAAAATCATCACAAGGTATTGTGTTTTCTTTAATGATTGTCTCGTCTCATGGAAAATTAAAAACAAAACACTCTTTCAAAATCTTCCACGTAAGCAGTATAGATCTATGTCTATCGCTCGTGAAATCATTTGATTCAAAAATCTTAAAGGATCTAAAAGTTGATATTAATCTCCTGTTAATCTTTTCGTGATAACAAATCGCTTTACAACTTGTCACAACCCTGCTTTCCATGAAAGATCAAAACACTTTGAAATTGATGTTCACTTCATCGTGAAAAATTGCTAGAGGTGTTATTAGTGCAAAAAGATTGGCTCTTCAAACCAAACTCACGACATACTCACTAAAACCTCCCTGTCTATCAAAGATAAATTTTGTGTGAAAAATTGATATTGTTTGATATGTTTGCCCATCAGATTAAGGGGGAATGTTAAATTTTGGAGTATCAATCTGTGGGAAACATATCATTCTATCAATTCCTAATGGCCTTCAAGTTATGTTCATTGCAGAGATTCTACAGGGGTTAATCATGGGCAAAGAATAAAAGGTTTAAAGTTCCAAGAAGCTCGTTTCTGCTGAAGCTTTCTCATTTCTGCTGATGAGTCATTTATAGCCGTTAGAGGGGTCTTAGTGTAACTTAATCTCCTATTTAATAAGTCCCTTAATCTAGGGTTACAAAACACTTGAGTGTGCAGTCTTTTGTATCACTCTCTACTCCTCCTTCTGATCATTTCATTGATCTTGTCTTGTCTTTACATTTACATGATTATTGTCTCATTGACATTAATCTAATCTTGTAACATTTGGATACTATTGTAAACTTAATCTAAGCTGACTATTGCTGCTTAGATCTGAATAAAGGTTCTATTGTTCATCTTGTGTTGCCTATACTTTCGTACAGTTTGTCCGTGTCATGTACACATTATAAGATGTTAAGTGAATTAATGGGTGGTGGATTTTGAGTTGTAACTGACCTCAGTGAGCATTAATTCTTCATATGTACATTGGTAACTGGTCACAATATGTGATGTGTGATTGAGTTATGAAACGATTAATAATTCACTGGGTTGGTGAAAACTTGAGCTAGACTTTTCTCATTAGGGCTCTGATCCCTAATGAGAAAGCGCAAGATACAAACTTCAGTGAGAAAGCAAATATGTAGCGTCATGTAATAGAAATACAAAATTGATCGAATTTGAAATAATATTAGTTGGGGTAGTTATATGTAGGGTTAATGGCATGTAATAGCAATGTACTTTCCCATTTGTTCCATTATCAGCTACGAACCCAAAATAATACAACAATACCCATCCAACTTTTAAAATTTGTTTCATTATCATACTTTTGCTTACTTGGCATGATTGGCAACCGGCTACACAAGTTAAAATTAAATATTAAATTTTGTTTTTAATTTTTTTTCATCTTCTTCCTTCGAAAACCCACACACAAAGTCTTAAAAGCTCATTTAACCCCAAATCAGTCCCGTCCAACTTCCATTAACACACGATATCCGGCCACCTGGAATCTCTGGCTTGCCATTGTCTTTATTTCCTTTAAGAAATAGCAACTGACTTACAAATGGGTTTTAGCAACTGATGTCGGTTAAATGATTTTGGAATGAAAATTTTGGAATGAAATTTGGATCTGCTATTAGCTTTTAACAACTGGGTTTTAGTAAGGTCTTGGTGGTTGTTTTTAATTGTGCTCAATTAGTATAGATTGTTATGTTATGTTTGTAGTGTAGATTTAAATTTAAGTTTTTTGCGTGGTTTTAAAAATGGCCGGAAATTAGAGACGGCCACCGAAGAAAATGGTCGGAAAAATTGGGGAAGATGATCGGGAATGATATGGCATCTATGTGGCATGCACATGTGTCAATTCTTTACTAATTAAACAATCTTGTTTTGGCAAAGAAGACTCAATAAAATACAATGGTTAGAAAATTTAGAAAGATGACCGGAAAAAGATTACCAGAAAATGGCCAGAAGAAGTGGAGAAGATGACCGGAATATGATTACCCAATTTTGTAGGTCAAATGATGATATCGACACAAAAATATGAAAGTTTGTAGGGTATTGTTGTATTATTTTAGGTTCGTATCTGATAATGGAACAAATGGGAAAGTACGTTGCTATTACATGCCATTAACCCTTATATGTATGTGTACCATGTTAAACAGTTTCTGATCTTCATACTAAATTGATCATTTTATATAAATCAGAATTAATCATTCTTCTTACTTTTCGTGTCATTTAATAATCTATGCTTTTGTATGTTTACATATTGTGTCAAATTGTTGTTGAGGTGCTGATCCCAATACCTGTACTGATAAGGCTAATTACACATATAACTTTTGTATCAATATGATCATGTTTTAAGCATTATCAAAAACACTGATTGTTTACGAGTTTTGGCGAGGATCTTATGTATATTGCACAGGGGCATAAAGAGTGGGTAACATAGGAGAATGTTCTTGGTTGAGCATCCAAACCTTACCCGGGACATACAACAGTTTTAAGAACTCAACACCATTCAGCTGAGCAGATTGATTATAGTTTACAGATCTAAACAGTTTCGGTTGAAATATGTACATCCCTCGCATATTAATATATTATGATATGATTTCCTCATAAAATATGTTGCTATGAATGATTATGTTGACCAATTGGGTCTTCCTTGATGGTCTGGCAAGGAATCTGACACACATCTTAACAAGACAGTTTTTATGTTCTTTTTGTTCGTATCTTTTGACTTTTACTAGTATTTTTTACTTGTCAAACTTTATAACTATTGTTCTGCACTTCTTTTCGGCATTTTTATACACTTTACTAACAGAACAAAACAGTCTATTATGTTTTTGTGCTCCGTATTTTTTGTGTTTACTACTTTTGATTTACCAAACTTTACATTTTTTGTTTCGTTTTTTTATTTGGCATTTTTAGAATATATAAATGTTATAAAAAAAATAAGGGGGCTATTACTTGCATTTTAGGGGTACCAATATCAAATCCCTTTTAAAAGATCCAAAAGTCAACGTCAAATATTCAAGTTCTTTTCTAAGAAGACAACCTAATACAAAACGAAACAACATTATAAAATGTGTATCAATACACACTAAATAAAGTTGAAAATAACGGAAAACATGTACATTTTATACATTCATATGGTAAAAGGTTCCATCCTTGCCACTGGATACAGAGGGCAAGGGTTCGATCCTTACTCCTTGCAAGGCCGGAAGTCCTTATCTACTTTCGGTAGAATCGGAAGCAGCCTTTCTACCTTAGGTGGGGGTAAGACTGTCTACATCTCAACCTCCTTCATACATCGTGTAAGACGGTATTAGGACTCATAACGTGTGAAAGACGTATTGAGAGTTACTTTACTTTATATAGTAAAGGTTACAATCATGACCAAATTGTGTTCCTTCTAAGTAAACGGTGGACCATGCTCTAAAACATAAATTAAAAGTTTACTTGTTGAAATTTCACTATGACCTCATGAGAAAAGATCCGTGCAGAACATATATATCCCATAGAACATTTCCTCTCATCTTGACCGTGCGTTTCATTTACATCCAACGGATAAGAAAAGAAGCAGCTTTTCATTTATTTTCTGAACAGGGGTAGGTTGGGTATATTCATTTCATCCAAATAAATTCCTCATATCCCGCTCATTACTCTCATTATCAACACACAGATACACACACACTCTCTCACTCTAGTAAACTCTCTCACTATCCCCAAATTTATCAAACCCTAACCCCCAATATTTCGATTGATGCTTTTCAATGGACATACGAGATGAGATATCAACCGCAAAAGGTGGGCCGTTACTCCAATCGTCTTCATCGACACCTGTTGATCAAAACAAACCTGATTCTGGTACAGGTACTGATTCTGTTTATCAAACCCTAACCTCCAATATTTTCTTCTTCTTTTTTTATATTTTTTTTTATTTTTATATTTTGTAGGTTTTTATTGTTTTTTGTTTTGGTACTGATTATCTGTGTAGCTTTCTATATACTTTTAGATATACTTTTGATTATATGTAAGTTTATTGTGATGAAAATGGATTTTATATGTTATATTCTGGTACAGGTACTGATTTTGATGAAAATGGATTTTTTTTTGTTTACTGTTTTTGATGAAAATGGTTTTGTATCATTTCTGTTTTTGATTTTGGTACAGGTACTGATTTTACTGTTTCTGTTTTCAATGGATTTTATTTTGATGAAAATGGAGTTTAGTAGTGTTGTTTAGTTGAGTATATGAAGGAGCACATGTGATTCTGTATATGAAGGAGTTTATTTTGATGAAAGTTGAGTATATGAAGGAGTTTATTATATGTTTAGTTTAGTATATGTGTAAAGAGAATGTAGTTTGTGATTGATTTTATTGTTTGGTAATGGTTTTGTTTACTTAAGTATATATTTTTTTGGTATTGAAGGAGCACATGTGATTCTCAGATATGAAGGAGTTTATTTCTGTATTGTAGTTTGTGATTGATTCTGTATTATGAAGGAGTTTAGTTGAGTATATGGGTAGTTTTGACTATATTAGTGGTTCATTAGAGCACATGTGGGTTTGATTTGTTTGAGTTGTTCATTAGAGCATATTTCTGTTTTTTTTGTTTTGTAGATTTTTGATTTGTTTTGAGTTTGTATATGAGTTTAGCCTGATTCTATATGTTTTTATGCTTTTGTTTTTAGGTGCTTCTGTTATGCAGCCGGTTACTGGAGATGATGTTGTTAAGTCTGCTTCTCCGTCCTCAAATTCTCCTGGTCGGATAACTCGGTCTAGTATACTAAACCGACAGGTTTTGAATCCTTCCCCTATTTCTTCGTTTAATCCCAAGGATATTGCAAAGGAGAATGTGGCAAATGAGAAGGTTAATGTGCCGAAATCAAAGGCTAATCCCAAGGATATTGCAAAGAAGGTTTCTGAGGCTAATCCCAATGTTAAGGTGTCTGAGGTTGCGAAGGAGCAGGATAAGGCGAATGTGGTTAAGGATGTGGAAAAGGAGAATGTGGATGAGGTTGTCAAGGAGAAGGATAAGGAGAATGTGGCAAAGGATACGGAGAAGGTGTTCAAGGAGAAGGTGGCTGAGGTTGTGAATGAGAAGGATAAGGTGGCCGAGGTTGTGAAGGAAAAGGATAAGGTGGCTAAGGATAAGGTGGCCGAGGTTGTGAAGGGAAAGGATAAGGTGGCTGAGGTTGAGAATGTGGATGTTGCAAAGGATACGGAGAAGGTGTTCAAGGAGAAGGTGGCTGAGGTTGTGAATGAGAAGGATAAGGTGGCCGAGGTTGTGAAGGAAAAGGATAAGGTGGCTAAGGGTGGTATGGAGAAGGTTGCGTATGTGCGAGGTCTAATGCTAAGGCTAAATTGAAGGTGGATGTTGTCAAAGATAAGGAGAAGGTTGTTGAGGTCCGTAAGTCTAAACCAAAGGCTAATCCCAAGTCGAATGTTCCTAGACGACATTTCGGCTAAGCCAAAGGTTGATGTTGATTTGTCTAGTAAGAAAAGGAAGTTGTCTCAAGAAGAGGATAGTCGTTTGGGTGCAAAGAAGTCAAGGGTTTGGCCGCAAAGTGTCACACCCCAATTTACTGCTTTTGCAAATGAATGGAATTCTCGGGATTGATCGTCATAGCACCACATCACAGTTATATTGAACGACCTAAAGTGTCGCTTTAAAACACATCGTTGGATATTTCATAAAACATTCGTAGTACAACATCGGTCCCAAAAGGTTTACAAAGTTTACGAAAAATACAAATATGTTACAAATCCAAACGATGTTTTGCAATGAAGTACCATAATGTACATAATGTAAGTCGACGCCATGACTCAAAATATAGGTCTCTAAACCATGTCATGATGCGAATGCCTCGCTTACCTAAAATACATTGCTAAAACCACAACAATAATGTTGGTGAGAAATCATAGGTTTATGTAAATGTTTTATACGACTACACAAGTATAGACCATGCATGACAATCCAAATACGTAAAAATAATGTTACAATTGCTCTAAGCCCATGACCCCAAACTAGACTGCTCAATAATGTATGCCCTCGCAGAGTGTTTGCGACAACTCCGTAATACCATCAAATGAAATGCATCCGCTTGCCTCGGTTGGGATTCACCAACCCGATGGAGGCGCCACCCTCGATAGATCTATCCACTCATCCTCGCTCAAAGATTAACGGTTCATGTTCAAGTAATGGGACTTTCAAATTGGCAAATGCGGTAACTTAAGCAATGTAATGAATTTAACATACTTGGTATCGTAAAAAAATGTAGTGCAATGTATTCTCCCCGGGTTTGAAAATAATCGAAAGTATGTAAACGGGCTATGAAAACTCACTTGGATAAACCGAATAACGGCAAAAGTGAGTACACCGAGGTTTAATGTTATCGTCAACCGGACCTATTACGGATGATATGATATGTCATGAGTTGCAATGTAATGTTATGCATGCACTACGATGTTATTTATACCATTTACGGTTTTGAAAATATTACTCGTCGACGAAAATACTCTTTTGACGCCTTGACCCTTCAAAAATGACTTTACATGTTTTACGTCAAAATGTCATCCTACAATGGTTTTATAATGATTTATGGTGAAATTATAACTTTTATAAGAAAATGTACTCCATATTTGTTCTCCAATTATTTTGTTCTCCAAAATCTTTTAGCTTTCCAATTATTTTAGGTCTCCAACAATTTAGTTCTCCAAAAATAGTTCTCCAAAACATTTTGTTCTCCAGAAATAGTTCTCCAACTTTAGTTCTCCAAACTTTAGTTCTCCAAAACATTTTGTTCTCCAAAAATAGTTCTCCAAACATTTTGTTCTCCAAATGATTTTAGTTCTCCAAACTTTAGTTCTCCAAAAATAGTTCTCCAACTTTAGTTCTCCAAAACATTTTGTTCTCCAAAAATAGTTCTCCAAACATTTTGTTCTCCAAATGATTTTAGTTCTCCAAACTTTAGTTCTCCAAAAATAGTTCTCCAAAGTAAATAGTTGCTGAAATTTTTCTGAAAATGTATATTTCAATCACAAACTTTAAAAATTCACCACGGCTTCGTTATAACTCCGTTTTTATCCGTTCAAAAGGCCACGGATTCGTTTTAAAGTATATTTTCTAAATATCAAGGCCAAAATGTCGTACCATCAGTAGGTTTTTCCAGAAATTCGGATTAAGGACAGAACGTAAAATATAGTTATCGAAAATAGTTTTTCTCGGACAAAACCTATTCTAATCCCTTCAAAACAACTCCAAAACTAATCTAATCCTACCATACACCTTCTTAGGGTGTCATGGGTTCCTAATCACCATCAAGACCAAAGATTACCATGGGAATATTTATAGGATGACCATAATTATATATATAACTCAAAAATCATAAGAAAAATGGTATAAATCACATAACATGCATATAAGCTCCAAAAATGAAAAGAAACATATGAAAATGAAGAGGAAACATAAAAATGATAAAAACATGCTTACAAGTAATAGTGAAGAGGTGTAGGTAACAAGGATTAACTTAAATATCCTTGGTTTTTATTTCAAAACCATATAAAGGATATAATCTAGGTTGTTAAAATACTTGAGCAAAATTTTTTTGATGATCCCTTGTGAACTCTTGATGTAGAACCGGTTATGGTGATGAGAAACAAGAGAGAAGAAGTTTTTAACACTTGAAATAATTGAGGAGAATGAAATGAGATGAAAGAGTGAAGTAGTTTAAGCTTGAGTATAGATCTATACTATCAAGACCAAAATACCAACTACATTAATTGCCACCCTCCCCTTGGTCGGCCAAGGGGGAGGGATTTGGCTAAAATATTTTTTTTTTTTTTTTTTAAACTTTTACTTGTATAATTATTTGTAAGACTTGTAAAGAAAGTGTATGTAAAGTATAATTTGTGTAGTAATTGGTAATACTTGGTGCAAGTAAGTTTTTATTAGATCAAAATATAATGTAATGAGATGATAAAAATTGTAAAAATACTTTCCTTGTGAAAATTGAGTGATAAAATAATTATCGTATAATTTTAAGAAAAACGACGTAATAAATTTAATTTAAACGATTAATATACGAAATAAATTTGAAACACTAGAAAAACTAAAAATATAGTTTTTATAAACTAAATGTAAGTTTAAAAATACCTCGGGATCATTTTTGAAAGTAACGGATTAAATGTACAAAATAAAACTCACGCGATAAAGATTATTAAACATAAAAATTACGCGTTGAAGGTGAAATGAAATGTCGTGAATGTACTAATGAGATGCACATGATGTCAATGAAATGTAGACTAATCATAGTCCATATGAAATGTACATGATGTCATGATCATGAATTCGCCGCTAAACCTCCAAGGTTACGCGAATTTGAAACAAGTAAACCAAGTTTACTAAAAATGTTGAAATAATGAGACATGAACTGTGTCGAGAAATGACCTGAAAGTACGGGTTGTCACACAAAGAAGGTGAGGACTTCTGATAGTGATGAAGTTGGTTCAGAATCATCGAAATTTAAGAGAAAGACGCGTTCCGATGAAGGTAATGTCAAGTTAGTTTCATCGAAATTTAGTTTTTTTTAAGTATATTAAGTCTGATTCTATCTTTTTTACTGCTTTGTTTGTGTTAGAATAATTTACTGCAATCACATGTGATTTTTATTCAAATCACATGTTAAGTCTGATTCTTTATTAAGAATCACATGTGATTCTGATTTGTATATTTTTATTTTTGATGAAGGTGTTTTTGTCTCTAAGAAGATTAAGAAAAAGAAAGGATCTGATGAAGAGAGAGGTCCATCTAAGCTTAGGAAGGGTAAAAATTTTCAGCGTGTGTTTGAAATGTTGAAGGGTTTAATGAAAGATGCTTCTGATTCTGAAGATGAAGGTATTGCGGAGAGGTCGAAAGTGAAAGTTAAGAATCAAAAGGGTAAGGTGAAGAAGGTGAAGAAAGATGTTTCAGAAACTGATTCTGAAGATGAAGGTATTGCGGAGAGGTCAAAAGTGAAAGTTAAGAATCAAAAGGGTAAGGTGAAGAAGGTGAAGAAAGATGTTTCAGAAATTGATTCTGAAGATGAATGTATTGTGGAGAGGTCGAAAGTGATAGTTAAGAATCCAAAGGGTAAGGTGAAGAAAGAGGTTTCAGAAACTGATTTTGAAGATGAATATATTGCGGAGAGGAAGAAAGTGAAACCTAAGAATCAAAAGGGTAAGGTTAAGAAAGAAGATGCAGATTCTGAAAATGAAGATGTTGAGAAGTCGAAGAAGTTGGGAAAGAAAATTATGTTGTCACAGGCTGAACAAGAGCAGTTAGAGTATCTTGAAAATTTTCCAGGTTTGAGGGTAAGGAATGCTCCTTCTTCTATTTTCTTCTATCCGTGAATCAAAGTTCGACATGGGTCCATTTCTCACCGACATAGGTTTTCGCCTTTTCGTAAAATTTACATTGATCAACTTCCATCGAAGTTGGGTAGGTTTGTTGTTGCCAATTTCAAAACAAAGAACGAATAAGATTGATTTGTTGAATGGTTTGTCAATTGATGTCACTCCAGAGAAAATTAGGGATATGTTAGGGATTCCATTTGGTGGTTCTTCATTGTTTTCATTTGACGAAAGACCCATTGACCATCCTTTTGTGAGATCTTGGGTTCAGCAGTTTTATCCAAAGTCGCTTAAAGAAATACGGACGGCACATGTTGCTAGGAAGTTGGTTACAGCAACGGTGGTTGATAATCTTTTCAAACTTAACTTCGTGATGTTGTTTGCCAACACAATGGGTCGGTGTGAAACGATGAAGGGGCAACTTTGCTTAGATGTTGTTAGATATATTCCTGAAGATCTTCCGATATCTGACATCGACTGGTGTGGTTATATACATTCGTGCCTTCAGTATAGTAGCAACCCGAAAAGAGATTGCCATTACACTTGTCCGTTAGCCGTCCTCATGGTAAGTTTATAGATTTATTTAAATTTTAAAATGGTTCCTGGTTCTAGTGATATGTAATTTTTATTGTTTTGTTTTTCTTTTCAGCTTTTGTATCTAGACTCTACTAAATTTGAGAAGTTTCATGTTGTCCGCTTATGTCCGCCATCTTAAATTGGTCCACAACGTTAATGAGACAACGTATGGAGCTTGAACTAGCTGAAAGGAAGTTGGGGTGTTTAGAGCTGAATGGTGAGTGGACTGAGGTGGAGTCTAAAGAGTCAGAAGGGTTCATTGATGCTGGTTTGTCTGAATCTTCTGACAAAGAGGTTTGTATAATACATTTTATAATTGTTCATTTGAATGCATTAAAAGAGAAATCACAAATCATTACTCAGAATCACACGTGATTCTTTTGTAGGATCACATGTGATTTGATTAGAATCACATGTGATTTGATTAGAATCACATGTGATTCTATGTAGAATGACATGTCATTGACTTCAATATTACTTTTCATTGACATCATTATTGAATACAGGTTTTGTTTAACAAACATGAAGAAAAGCTTTCTTTGTTATGTTCTGAAAGACGTGGTTTTGAAGCTGATATGGTAGAAGCATATTTGAAGTATGCTGATGATGAAAAATTCATTGAACTAATGAGAAATATTGTGAGCTATTCAAGAAACCTTGTTACTTTCGGCAACAATGAAACTGAGGATAAAGATGGGTCTGGTGCTGATAATGATGGTGTTGATAATGCTGGAAATCGTAAGGATTGCAATGTAGAGGATTTCGGATTCAGGAAAATTAGTTTAGATGACATGTCATCTCAGGAAACGAATTCTCAGGTTGAGAAGGAAGGTGTCGCTCAAAGGAAACAGATCATTCCTGCGCGACATTGATAAGCCAAATTGAAAATGTGGCGGGTGTTGAAGATGAAGAGTTGGAGATCACGAGTACGCCTGAGACTTATACTCAGTGGCTAGAGAATAATGTCGATATGGTGAATGAGGTGATTGATTGTATTGTAGATGAATACCTATATGTAATACTCTAACATAATACAGCTTTGATTAGTTTGTCTTTTAATTTTCATTTTTCTTTTTAATTTAAATTATGTTGTTTTGTATCAGGGTCAAGCAGTTGATGAAGAGATGAATCTGAATGTGGTCGTCCCGAATCAAGGTCCGTCTACTCCTGAGAGAGTGGCTACTCGTGCATCGAACGTTAGTCCTGAGGTTGTTCTTCCTGAAAAACGAGCTGTGAAACCGCCTCCGTTCCTCTCGCTCCCCATACATGAATCGAAACCAAAATTGTACCGAACATTACAATGGTGGAATTTATTGTCGGAAACAGCTTGTTTTCTATGCAGGGTGACAAGATGTAAGTTTATCTGTTTATTATTTTAGTTATTTTTTTTAACTTTGAGCTTATGTCACATGTTCTTGTAACAGATCACATGTGATTTTACACAGATCACATGTGATTTTACACAGATCACATGTGATTTCTAATAACATGGGTTTTTTTGTTTCTACAGTGAAACTATTTTTGAAACTCATTCTGGATATAAAGTTTCATCAGTTCGTTTAAGTATGGAAACTTTAACTCCCGGTTTATGGGTCGATGTGAATGTTGTTGATTGTTGGGGTGCTGTTCTCAACTATGAAGAGAGTTTTAAGGAAGTTGGAGCCCCGTCGAGGCATTTCTTTCCGACTGGTTGTATTGTAAGTGTTTTTGTTATTTTTTTATGAACTTTTATTGTATAATTATATAGTTTTGATTATAGATTTTGTGTTTGTTATTTTCTCTGCATGAGAGCAAATGATTGATGGTAGTTTGGATTCTGAGCAGCAATGGAAAAGTTTTGAAGCACAAGTTTTGGGTCATTTTGAAGATAATTCCGACAGAATTAGCCTAAAAGACGTTGATTTGGTAATGTCATTATTTTTTTAGAATTATAATTGTTAAATCAGGTATTTTTATTAAGTTTACTTTCTTTTTTTTTGTTAAATCAGGAATTTTTTCCTATTTGCGATGGTGGGCATTTCTATGTTGTTGTGTTCAGCCTTTCTAAATCTATTGGGATGACAATCCTTGATAACATTGACAGTGGTGAATCTTAGGATAAAAAGTATAAAGGAGCATGTGATGTTCTTGTAAGTTTGAGTTGATTTTACACAGATCACATTTGATTTTACCTTACCCAGATCACATGTGATTTTACCCATATCACATGTGATTTTACCCAGATCACATGTGATTTTATACAGATCACATTTGATTTAACATGTTCATTATTTATTTGTTTTTTGTAGAAAAAAATGTTTTCCCGTCATCTACAGTTTTATGGCAACAAAAAGCATGCTAGCATCATTAAGTTGAAGCCAAAGATCCCAAAGCTGAAATGGAGGACTAAGTCAAACTACCGTGATTGTGGTATTTTCGCCATGTTTCATATGGAAAACTATATGGGTGAAGCTGCTACAAAGTGGGATTGTGGCCTTGTTCCTGAGTCAAAGTTACGATTCGACATGTTGAGGAGGCCGAGGTTCAAGTATTCTACCAAGATGTTACATTAGCTTAACGTGTATCGGGAGAGGTGCTTAGGAGGCAAAGGAGTTTGACAAAGTTGATCCCGGAACAAAGTTCATAACAATTGTAGAAGCGTATAAGAACAGAACAAACGTGAGGATGTTAAAGACATGCGCTTGATACAACAGTGATTGTTATCGTCAAGACTTGGAGAATCGTCTTTTGTGCCTTTTTTGAAGGTGTATAAAACATTAACATATCAGTAGTTTTAGTTTTATCTTAAGTATGTGAAGTTCAGTAATTTCCAGGGTTTGAACACTAAGTATGTGAAGTCTAGTAATTTCCAGGGTTTGAACATAGCAGGGTTTTTCTTTTTGTGTTTTGGGAAGTCAAATTAAATCCTGCTTTTGTTATAACTGATTTCAACAGTAGTAGTTTCTTTTTTAGTCCCTTTCTAGTGCATTATTATTTATTTTGCATATACTTACTTAAGAATGAAACATCAATCACATGTGATTTCGTATGCAATCACATGTGATCTGGGGTACAATCACATGTGATCTGGGGTACAATCACATGTGATCTGGGTATAATCTTTTTGTAAATATTCCATAAGTAAACAGGAGTTTCATAAGCAAACAATACTTTCATAAGAAAGTAAACAATCATTCAATGTATTGTAGATTTGTAAAAATTCTAAACAAAGTTTCATAAGTAAACAAGACTTTCATAAGAAAGTAAACAATCATTCAATGTATTATATATTTGTAAAAATTCTAAAGAAAATCATTATATTCAACACTCAACATCTGCTTTAATCCACAGATGTTGGTTCACTTGGCCTAGACCCGCCAACCTTAACAATAATGCCTGACCCATTAGGGTTAACCTTATCTGCTTCACGAGCCACAACATTTACTTGAACGGCCTGACCCACCATCGACCCTGTCCCAACACCAACCTCAACACCAAGACCTGAGCCACTAGGGTTATCCACACCAGATTGGAGACGGTTATGTGGCGCCTTTCGCCTTGCTTTAGGGTTCAATGGACAAGTTGTTTTTGTATGTGAGTTTGTCTTCTCTCCACAATGTCCACAAGGCTTCATTTGTTTCTTTTAATTGTAAGTGCTTTTCTCTTTCACTCTTTCTCCTTTTATTGCGCTCCGCTCAAAATATTCCTTTGTTACTTGCTTTTGTTGGATTGTTAACTGCTTTTTTTTCGTGTTTAGAAATAGCAAAATGTTCCCCAATCACATCTGCTTTGTTTTCCGTAAGGAGCATTTGGCACCTCATCCCGCACTTCTTTCTTCAATTTCTTCATTTTCAACAAATTCACCCATCTTTACTACGCCACCGCCCAACCGAAATAAACAATCATCTAATAGACAAGTTGCTTCGCTTTGTAAGTCTTTCAACTTCTACGTTTTTTCCCCATATCTGCTTTTTCTTCTCAAGTCGTGGAATTATATCCTTGTCCACCGCCTCAAAATATATTGATTTGGAATGACGTCAATATCACGATTCTTGAAGACACAAAATATGTGTCGGCATAGGAACCCGTATCGAGCAAAATGTCTGCATGAACATACAACCGACCCATCTTCTATAGTACGAAGTACCTTTCCAAATCAAAATAATACAAGAATTATATTCCGTAAATGTTATTTATATGAGATCACATGTGACTAATATTGATATCACATGTGATTCAACAAGAATCACATGTGATTCTTGTTGAATCATATATGTGATTCAACAAGAATCACATGTGATTCTTGTTGAATCACATCTGTGATTCAACAAGAATCACATATGTGATTCTTTGTAAGAGATCACATTTGATTTATAAGAATCACATGTGATTTACAACAATCACATGTGATTTACAAGAATCACATGTGATTTTACAAGAATCACATGTGATTCTCGTAAAAGAAACAGATAATTTTAGAATTCAAGATTACATACCTTATAGTCTACAACTGTTTGTGCTTCTGTATCGCTTTCGTATTCAATTTCCTTGTTAAGTGTTCTATAAGGCATTGGATTTTTGTCTCTAACCATGACAATCTCACAACCGTCTTGTATTGTCAAATTCTGAATACTACAAGTCCAGCATGCTTCACTTATTTCCTTTTGAACAAGCAGAAATATTGTCCTAGTATACACTTTTGCTGCATGACGCTCAATTTTTAACCTTGTTTCACACTTTGGGGCTGCGTCTAGTGTTTTAAAGTCTAAATGTTCCTGCCTATAACGTTGCCTTTCCATTGCTGCTTCATAGGACATCATAAAACTAATTAGTGTTGCTCCTGGGCTTGTGAAACTTTTGAAGAATGAGTTTTCACTCGCACCTTGATGTGGTTCTCATCAATCCAAATAATGGAGAGTCTATAAAATAAGTCGGAATCCACATTTTTCTAAGGTTAAACATCTTTGTCATCCATTTGTGGTTTTCAAACCAAAATCTTCAATCAACTTGGCCCATTTCTCTTCAAATTCCAAAGGTTCCATGAACATATTCCAAATGATCTTCTTAAAACGCTTCTTGAAATCGGTTTCTGTATATTGCTTGACAAATCTGTTTTATTGTTAAATAGAGTTTTAGTGCCTTATTTTTTAACACAAATCACAAGATATATTTCGGATTAATCACATGTGATTCATATGATTTTATAAACAAGTAACATGTGATTGTCACATTATCATGTGATCCATATTTAAATTGAATAAAAAACATATTGTTTAGAGAATATATTTACCTTTGCAGGAATTTTTTTTGATCAATATGCCACATGCAAAGTCTGTGTTTTGAGTTAGTGAAAACAACTTCAATAGCTTTCTTCATTGCTCCATCTTGATCTTTACAACCATGGTCGGTTCTTTATTGAATGCACTCATAAATGCGGTTAGTAGCCACGTGTATGATTCAGTATCTTCTTTTAAAAGCATTCCGGAACCAAAGGTGACGCACTTTCTGTGATTATCTACGCCAGTGAATGGTACAAACACCATGTGGTACCTAAGAACATTACCTCAAATAATTAGTGTAATGTAGAAGTAAATCACATGTGATTTCTACTATGATCACATGTATTACATCTAAATCACATGTGATTTTCAATACAATCACATGTGATTTTCAATACAATCACATGTGATTTTTGTTATAAATTAGTTCATATATATAAAAAAAAAAAGAAAAAAAAAATCTTACTTGTTACTCCTGAAGGTTGCATCAAAAGAAACTATGTCTCCGAACTCTTTGTAGTTGCATTTTGCAACTTCGTCAGCCCAAAACATCGCCACTAACTCACTGTTTTGTACCTTATATTGAAATGTAAAGTTCGGGACATACATCTTTCTGTTTTCCATTTTGTTTATAAGCATTTCTGCATCACTTTCCCCTATGAATGCATTTATATCCCTTTGATGATTCTTAAAATCATCAGATGTGCCATGAACGTATTCATACCCACATTTCAAACTGGTTAAAAAGTTGTGTGCCCGTGTTGCGCCAATCTTGTTTGTTGCCGCTTTGACAATAAACATTTTGTCTGCTTGGGTCATTCTTCTTTGTTTTTTTGTAAAATGTTTGTACTCTTTTGGAATTAGGACATGGTTGTGTTTTGGAATAAACTGAACTAACTTATATTTTCCAGAAACTTGGTCCAATTCTAACCTTATACGAGCTTTACAACCTGTTATATGCAGAGTTGTATTTCTCTTTTGTTTGTCACTGTTTTGAGGATCCAAAGTGTCGATATTAATACGTCTTGGAATACCTTCTTTATTACACATGATGTATTTGTGTTGTACCATTCCAGATTTTGTTAATCGTTGACCTGACTTTTAATTTGAAAACCTCCTGCTTCAGCATAAGTACTATACATCTCTATAGCTTCCTCTATAGTGTCATAGTATTTCCCCTCTTCTGGTACACAAATTCCTTCTACATGAGGCTCCCAATATATCGATCCACCCGGTGTTTCAGCATGCTCATATAAAGTTGGTCTTGGTGATCTCATAGAATCTGCTGATTTATAACAAAAACAGAATTACTAGGAATCACATGTGATTTATAACAAAAATCACATGTGATTTCATAGAAAATCACATCTGATTTATAACAAATTACATCTTTGTCTACATTCAAAACAAAACACTAAAAACTAAAACAGCTGATTTTGAATATAAATTACATGTGATTTTAGAAAAAATCACATGTGATTTACGAATTATTTAAATATATTTTTTTAATTTAAATCATTTTATAACAAATTACATGTTTGTTAAACAGCTGATTTTAAATATAAATCACATGTGATTTTTCAAATCACATGTGATTTATATTCAAATCATAATAATAAAACAGCTAACTCAATTTTGATTTACTACATACAAAAAATTTGTTTAATAAACAACAAAGATCAAATCACACGTGATTCACCTTCAATTTCTTTCTCAACAAAACCTGTTGTGTCTTCAACACTTGGTAAATCATCTTCCAGATCTGGTAAATCATCTACAACAGATGTTGTATTTACAGCATCTAATGGAACTTCGATTAGATTATTTTCATCTATAACGTCGATTAAATTCTGGTTTTCATTCATTTTAAATCGACAGCGGTGGGTTTTATTGTGATACGGCGGTGATACGGTGGTTTTTATGAGAGAGAAAGTAGATGAAGGTCGTTTTTTATGGCGGTCATACGGTGGTTTTACAGTGATACGAAGGTTTTACAGTGATACGGTGGTTTTACAATGGTGATACGGTGTGGTTAGAGGATAGTGATGAAGGTTTTATTTTTCCGGCGTGGTTAGAGGATTCCGCAGAGGCGTGTGTGTTTTATGATACGGTGTGTGTTTTATGATAGGTCATGTGCGATATTTTCTTTTATTGGATACATGTAAAATTACAATCATGCCCTTGTTTGTAATTTTCAGATATCATCTCCACCATTGGATGAAAAAGGAATGGATGGTGGGGATGTTGTGGTTTGTTCTTTAGTAAATAGTGGGTTGTCATGGATCTCAACTCATGACCTCATTTGTTTAGTTCCTGTATATACTCATGAGGCTTCTAGCTTGTTGGTAAGTGATTGAACATTAAACAAATGGTTTTCAGATTTAAATGTATAGAATTCATTTATGAAGCGAGAGAAGTAGATAACAGACGACATAGTCGCCACGGAAAATCTTCATCTTCTCAAACTGAGCAGAAAACAAAATCATCCTCAGCAGAATCTTATTACTCTACACATGTAGATTTTGTAGTCCCATCTTATGTCAGGCCAAATCATCTTAAAGTTTTTACGTATCTGGAGCTGAAAGAAGCGACTTGTAACTTTAGCCCATCTTCCATGATCGTTGAAGGTGAGTTTGGATCAGTTTATAAGGCAGTGATTCAGGACCTTGAATTGATGGTCAAACGTCTAAACGGAAGACATGTGAAGGTGTGTTTTCTTTCTCTGTTAAGTTATGGGGCGATATATTCTTCTTGTTAGATGTAAACAAAATATTAGGAAATTTCTTTATATGTGTATGCAAGCAGTTTATCTCTTTTCTACATGATCAAGTCTGTAAACTTATCAAATGTAACGAATAGGTCTTCCGATGTGTTTGAACAATTTCAAAGATTTAAATGCAAATTTTATGTTAAAAATCAAGTCAATTGACCTTTTTATTACAAAGATTCAAGTAAATCGATATAATCACACAAATATAAATTAAAGTAGAATTACTTGAGCTCGAATTAGCACAAATCGATTATGTTTTTGAAAGATTAATTCTATTTTTTTTAAATTAAAAATATAAGAAATAGAAAAACAAACACTTCACAAATCAATAGGTTATCACAATTATGTGTTCATATTTAGGAATATTTATACTGTGTTGTTATGATGGATAAAATAGGCGAAATATGTTGCCAGTGGAATATTTAGAGTAAACCGATCCACAAGTTTGGCCTTTCTGGCCAAAATCATCTCTATCACAAACAATTAGCATGAATCATCTCTTAATTAGAGGCAAAAAGTTAAGTGAAAACCATCCCAAGAAGGATGATTTATGGTTGACTTTTCATATGACTTTTCGCTTAAATCATCCCTTAGAGGGATGGTTTTTGCTTGACTTTTTAAGGATGATCCATGGCAATAGTTTGTGATAGGGATGGTTTCAGCCATAGCGAGCAAACCACACAAAAGGATTTTGTAGTTTATTCGTCACTCGAACATTTATATCATCCCCATTAGTCGATTAGTTTTTCAACACTTATCAAATAAGCATTAGATGAACAGTTGCACTAGAGATATATGTTTTTCTCTCTCTCTTTAGAAAACCAAAGCATGTCATTTTCACCATAAAAAAACTTCAATAACCAAATTTCTGCTCCCTTTTCAATGGAAACGGATTCACATGAGCACCTCTTCTTTGAATGTCTGTTTTCAATTAAAGTGTGGAAGTCCGTGGTGGAAGCGGCTGGTATGAGGGGTGTATCCTCGAAATGGAGTGACATTGTGGCATGGTTACTTCCAATCTCCAAAGAAAATAAGGTAACTACAATTGTTGGTCAATTACTCGTGGCTGCCTCTACTTATTTCGTGTGGCAGGAGCGCAACAACCAAATCCATGGGAAGGGTGGAAGACAATCTGATGGAGTTGCACAAGTTATTCTTGATATGGGTAGGTTAAAGTTGGCTTCTATTTTGTTCAAGAAGAGTATTCGAGTGGATCAAATGAAGAGAACGTGGAAGATTGCAGATGTTCAAGTCGACATAGGCTAGTCTTGGTTCGGTGTAGAGGTTGTGCGGTCACTCTTTATATTCTTTTATAGTCTCTATTTCGCTTCTTAGGCGTTGGTTGTTATGTTTTGAGTATGTGCAAAACATATTGTTTTGAGTTTAGGGTGGCTCATTACCATCGTTTTTTGTACCGATCCTTTTTTATTTTTTAATATATTCACCGGGTATAAACCCTTTACCCCAAAAATAGTTTTTCAACACTTGAGAATTGGCTAATTTGAGTTTCACGTTTACAAAAGGGATAATTTGAAGAGGCCATGGGTGTACTATATTTTGCTGATTATGCTTTAGAATTATGGGCAAATCACCAAGAAATGTAGTTAACTTGTCACTTTTTTCCATTGTATGTAGCATTCTTTTTTTTTTCTCATTCTCATCAATAAACTTCTATCGTTAGTCCTTTGTGTGTACCGTTACCAAAAAACACGCATCGTTAGTCCTTTATGCTAACGACGCTTAATAAATAACTTAAAATTTGGTTATCTTACGCTAAACTTGCATCGTTGGTCCTTTGTACTAACGATCGTTAAAAATAACTTAAAATTTGGTTTTCTTACGTTTCGTCCGTTTTTCACGTTTTCGTCCGTTTTACACGTTTCGTTCGTTTTAACACGTTTTTGTGCGCTTTTCACGTTTTCATACGTTTTACGCTTTCATCCGCTTTTCGAGTTTTCATTTGTTTTTCACGTTTTCATATGTTTTACGTTTTCATCCGTTTTACGTTTCGCCCGTTTTGCACATTTTCATTCGCTTTTACGTATTCGTCGGGTTTTACACGTTTTCTTAGTTTTCACATTTTCATGCGTTTTACGTTTTCATCCGTTTAACACATTTTCATCCGTTTATGCACGCTTTCATCCCTTCTTACGTTTCGTCCGTTCTAACACGTTTTGTCTGTTTTTCACGTTTTCATCCGTTTTACATGTTTTCATCCGTTTTACGTTTTGTCCGTTTTCACGTTTTCGTCCTTCTTTACACGTTTTGGTCCGTTTTAACACGCTTTCATCAGTTTTTCACGTTTTCATCCGTTTTACACGTTTACATCCATTTTTGCACGTTTTTGCACGTTTCCATCCGTTTTTTCACGTTTTCATCCGTTTTAACACGTTTCATCTGTTTTTAGACGTTTTCGTCCATTTTTCATGTTTTCGTCCGTCTTTACACTTTTGGTTCGTTTTAACACGGTTTCGTAAGTTTTTTCACGTTTTCATCCGTTTATACACGTTTTCATCTGTCTATACACGTTTTCATCTGTTTTTTTCACGATTTCATCCGTTTTTACACAAAATGTGCAAACACGAACGAAAACATGAAACAACGGATGAAAACGTGTAAAAACGGATGAAAACGTGAAACAACGGACGAAAACGTGAAACAACGGATGAAAACGTGAAACAACGAACAAAAACGTGCAAAAACGGATGAAAACATGTAGAAACGGATGAAAACATGTAGAAACGGATGAAAACGTGAAAAAATGGATGAAAACGTGAATAACGGACGAAAACGTGTTAAAATGGACGAAAACATGTTAAAACATACGAAAATGTGTAAAAACATACGAAAACCTGCAAACATACGAAAACACGCAAAAACGGATGAAAACGTGTTAAAATAGATGAAAACGTGAAAAAAACAGACGAAACCATGTTAAAATGGATGAAAACGTTTAAAACAGATGAAAACGTGAAAAACACAGACGAACCCATTTTAAAACGGACGAAACCGTGTTAAAACGGATGAAAACATGTAAAAACAAACGAAAACATGCAAAAATGGATGAAAATGTGTAAAAATGGATGAAAACGTGTAAAAACGAATGAAAACGTGAAAAAACGAATGCAACGGGGAAAAACAGAAGAAAAATGAAAAATAGACGAATACGTGTAAAAACGAATGAAAACATGTAAAAACGGATAAAACGTGAAAAAAGGACGAAAGCGTGTTAAAACGTGTAAAAACGTACGAAAACGTGAAAAAGACGGACGAAAACGTAAGAAAACCAAATTTAAGTTATTTTTAACGATTGTTACTATAAAGGACCAACGACGCAAGTTTAGCGTAAGATAACTAAATTTTAAGTTAATTATTAACGGTCGTTAGCATAAAGGACTAACGATGCAGGTTTTTTTGGTAACGGGTACACACAAAGGACTAACGATAGAAGTTTATTGACAGAATGAGGAAAAAAAAATGAATGCTACATACAATGGAAAAAAGTGGCAAGTTAACTACATTTCTAGGTGATTTGCCCTAGAATTATATAACATTTTAAGACACTGCAATCTGGTTTATTTACACCAATATTAGTTATAATGATTTAAGTACTTTCATTATTATATGTTTGATAATCAAAATATTGAATTATCTCAATAAAGGTTCCCCTTTGTTTATGAGCTCCGTTGATAACCTTGGTTATGTCCTAACAGAGACACAAAGAGTGGGTGATGGAGATGAATGTTCTTGGGGTGGTTGAGCATCCAAACCTTGTCAAACTAGTCGGTTATTGTGCAGAAGACGATGAAACAGGAATACAACTGCTTCTAGTCTATGAACTTATGTCTAATAGAAGCTTGGAATACTATTTGTCTATGAGTTCCGACACACCTCTTACCTGGACCACAAGACTGAATGTGGCTGAAGACATTGCTCGTGGCTTGGCACATCTTCATGAACGAATGGTTAGTATTGTAAAACACTACAACATTGAACTATAAAAACAAGTAATTTACTATTGGGCATGTTTACATAGTTATGTTTGCCACTTCAAAACAGAAAACATGACCGTTAACTATGGTTTTTTGTAGATTATGTTAAAAGGTTTCAAATCTTCTGACATTTATTTGGATGATCAATGGAATGCTAAGCTTTTGTATGCTGGATTGACTCGGTCAGAATATGTAGATGGACTCATGGATATCACCACCCGGGTAAGTTACTAAACATTGGATTTTTGCGTGATTTTGAATGAGACTTTAACGAGTGCAAACCTTACCACACATCAGAGAATAAGAAAGGTTCCAATACTTGCATATAATAAGTGATGGCAATGGGTCGGGTTCAGGCGCGAAGCTGGCAAATTGGGTACCTGTTAAGACCTGTTAAGACCTATTAAGAGAAAAAATGTACTATGCAATTTTTTTATTTTTTAAAATATTTGTTTTTAGTATTTTAGGGTTCAATATTTAACTTTTTTGATAAATAAAACGTATATCTGCCATACTCAAACCACCAAAGCTAAGTATTAAACGAGTTGTTTTCATGTTTGAAACTTATGTTATTCGCGCGCACCGGACCTGTTAAGACACGATTTGCCAGCTCTAGGCACGATGTTAGTATATTCGAACTCTTAATCGTTTTCTAAAATTTGTACCCACCCGACCCGTACCTGTCGGGTTTCCGGGTCTCTCGGGAGTATCAAGTATGAGTTATTCACTCTATCTGGCCTTTTACCAAATACTAATTGGTTTTAGAATGAAAACCCAATGTGGGCTATATTGACCATAACATATATATTCCCATTACGATTTTCTTTTAAGGCATAATTTCATATATATCAATCCCTGGATGAATAATTACATGTATATCCTTTGTACCAGTTTTTAATGCATAAAATACAATGCTTTTAATGCATCAAAAGGATATATATGTAATTTTTGAAATTTACAAGGATATATATGTAAAAGCCACTTGTTTTAAAGTTTCTGAATCCCCAAATATTAAGTCATCAGATGGAAGAAGTTGGACTTTACATGGCTTCAGAGTACTTCCAAAGAGGGCATAACACATCTAAGATTGACGTATGGAGCTACGGTGTATTCCTGTATGAACTCATCACAGGTAGGCCCCCATTGGATATGAACGGGCCTCAGAACAAGCATAAGATTCTAGAATGGGTGAAACCCTTTATGGGCTCAAAAAGGTTCCAACTAACCGTTGATCCAAGACTCAAAGGTAATTACTCACTTAAGTTGGCACAAAAGTTGTTAGTTATATCCAGTAAGTGCTTATCCAAAAACCCAAAGTCAAGGCCAGAGATGAGTGAGGTCCTACAAATGGTTAACAAACTCATTGCGGTTCCATCACAAGCAACCAATCATGCCACACCGTTTATGAGTCTGGCTCACGCTGTTGCTTTCAAGATCAAGAAAGTTTTCATTTGTGCAACCAAAAATGAATCGAATCACGGGGTTCTGAAATATGTAGGCAATATGCAAATCATAGAATCTGCCTGCCTTCCTCATATGTGCCCTTGGAAGCTCTTCAAATCTTGTTCCAAAAAGGAATATTGATATACATTGTAGCAATTAGCTAATTATTAGATGACATTTGTGTTACTTTATATGAGTATATATATTGTTTTGTATCATGGCCCGTTTGTATCTATTAGGCCTAGCCAATCCCATGTATCTTTATATTCGGGATTGATGATCAATGAAAGGCAACGTATTTAATCTCTCAAACATGGTATCACAGCCATAATTATCTTTCCTTTTTTTCTCCACATAATCTAGATCTCATAACCGACATTCTCGCCTCTTGATCTAGCAACCGATGCACAGAGTTATAGAAAATTGCGTTTGTTGGTTTTCCAGGATGCGAGACCAACCCTTATGCAAAACACGGTTCTGATTTGACATCCTTCTGGTTCGAGTTTGCTGCACAAAACAGAAAGGGCTGTTTGGGACAGCGTATAAAAGACCGAAAGCAAGAAACTGTATTTGTAAAACAATGTGTATTTGATATTAATGAAATAGTACATCGTTTTACAGCCCTATGCTATTTATACATGATGAAACGCTTCTTTTGAGAGCAGTTGTGCCGTTTTCATCAACCATCACAACGGTTCAATGATAACTGCCATCATTTAACCGTTTCTAATCTAATACCTACATGGGCCTTATAAACCTGCTTGGACTTGTAGCCCAAACAATCGACCCACTAACCTAATACACAAACTAATCCTATTGATTTGTTATTAACGTTCAACACTTCCCCCTAAATCCCTAATAACAAAATCACATAAACACATTCTTCTTTTGCTTCCTTCTCCATGGATTCCTTAATGTTGCAATCTTCATCTTTTGAAACCAAATGTGCCTTTTCTTGACTTTGCCTTGCCCCGAATCCACTAATGCTTGGTCCGGTCTTTTCCTTGGCATCTCTTTGTGCCATTATTCCAGCCCGTTGGAATTCATTGCCACTTCATAGTAGCTTCCTAAAAGACTCAAGTGCGTTCTGTAGCACTCCTCTAAACCATCCGCATATTCTCTTGGGAAACCCATTGCATTGGCTACCTTAGTCCATTTGTTTTTCTTAACAACTTGGGTGTGACCACCCATTCCCTTCACCGTGAGATAAAGGTCTAAAAGACAAATTTGTATTCCATTAATCTTAACGGGCATGGGTCGTTCTGCTACTTTCATGTAGTCCTTATAGAACCATGCCATAAACCTCTTGAAGTAGTTTTTCACCACATCTCTATACTCAACATTTATTCTCTGATTGCAAACCATTGTCATGAACCCAATGAGACTTTCAATTTCACATGTAAATGATACCTTCATCCTTTGGTTTTCATCCGAATTAAAAGCTTCTTCTCCTATTGCGTTTTGCCTTTTCTGCCCCTCCACGCAACTTACATCATTGCTGCCAATGCTTTCGTTGTTGCTTCCTTCATCCCTTTCAGTCATACCGGTCGTGTTTTCATCTTCAATTTGAATTGGCCTCTCCCACGATCCTCCAACCTTGCTCTGATACCACTGTTGGTTTTCCAGGATGCGAGACCAACCCTTATGCAAAACACGGTTCTGATTTGACATCCTTCTGGTTCGAGTTTGCTGCACAAAACAGAAAGGGCTGTTTAGGACAGCGTATAAAAGACAGAAAGCAAGAAACTGTATTTGTAAAACAATGTGTATTTGATATTAATGAAATAGTACATCGTTTTACAGCCCTATGTTATTTATACATGATGAAACGCTTCTTTTGAGAGCAGTTGTGCCGTTTTCATCAACCATCACAACGGTTCAATGATAACTGCCATCATTTAACCGTTTCTAATCTAATACCTACATGGGCCTTATAAACCTGCTTGGACTTGTAGCCCAAACAATCGACCCACTAACCTAATACACAAACTAATCCTATTGATTTGTTATTAACGTTCAACAGCGTTTGGTACTTGGTGCAAAGATCGTTAGAGGTAAATTAAAAATGGAACAAACACATTTATGTCTTTTAGAGGTAAACTAAAAAGTGTATATGTGTGTCTGTGTGTCTTTGCAGATATTATATGATGTTTTCTGAACCCATGTTTGGTGAAGTGTTCAGTTGTACATTGGTCCCAAAATGCGCGGTTAGGTTTTCAGTGCCTTTCGGGTTCAAACACAAACTGCATTGTTTGGTTATCTTAATTTATTGTTCATATATTGATCTTGATATGCATTTCCTTGTCTTGCAATGAGAATCTGGCATCATGATAGTTATATGGATGTATAGATTGGCTGTATAATTTATCATGTTATGCATTGACCGTTGTTCTTTATAATCTGTCAGCATAAACATGTCATATTATAATTTTGTCTGTTTAAGAATCAGACATTTTTTGAATATACAATTTTCTAAAAAATGATTTTATGGTGGTGTATCTCATGATTTAAGAAGTATTCGGTTAACTGTTAAGACATTAATTTTACCTAGTTCTATTACTACAACGATGAACCAAATAGGAGAATATTCATGAAAACAACAAGGGATGAACCAAACAAAGGATGAACCAAACAAAGGATGAACTAAATAGGACAACATTCACGAAAACAACAAAGGATGAACCAAATAGGACAATATTCACAAAAACAACAAAGGATGAACCAAACAAAGGATGAACCAAATAGGACAATATTCACGAAAACAACAAAGTTAAAGATACGAAATTTGCAGCCTCGTGTGTTTCTTCATCACCTATAATACAAAGCAGTTTACATTTTTCTCTCAAAGCAATGGTTTTCAATATTAGATGTTTTGAATTACTTTCAGCAGAGATGGAGATCGACCACACGCCTGATAATAGTCCAACATCTTCATATTTGCAAGATGAGTCCTATTATTCTACATTTACAGATTTCCCAGATGTTGCTCCCCAAATTCATCATCTTAAAAGATTCACATACCGGGAGCTAAACGAAGCCACTGACAGTTTTAGCGAGTCTTCAAAGATCGTAGAAGGAGAATATGGCCCAATCTATAAGGCTGTATTCAAGGATCTTCATATAAACATCGAGTTGGTGGTCAAACGTCTAAGGGAAAGACTTGTAACGGTGTGTTTCTCTTTCCTTTACAACCAGACTCGTTACAGATATCTGGTCATTCTACATATATAGAACTAATTGCCTGATCTTTGTAAGTTTACAAAACCAATAACATATGTGCAATGAACTAATATTTTTTTTATGATAATTACCAATAACTATTGCAATCATATAATTAAACTCGACTAAAGTTATCTAAAACAATAAGATGACTAAACATTCCATTTACCTTCCCTAGCTAGCTACTTCACTCATAGTCTCTTTCAAGTTGTAACAGGGACAAAAACAATGGGCAACAGAGGTGAACTTTGTATGGATCGGTGAGCATCCAAACCTCGTGAAACTTGTTGGTTACTGTTCAGAAGGCAACGAAAGAGGACTACAACGACTTCTAGTCTACGAATATATGCCTAATAAAAGTGTGGAATACCATTTGTCTACGAGGTCCCAAATACCTCTCTTGTGGACCATGCGACTAAACTTAGCTCAAGACGTTGCACGTGGCTTGGCACATCTACATGAACATAAGGTAGTTCTAGGAATCCCGTTAACGCTGCTGACTGACATTATGTCATAAAATAGCAAACCAACTCTCTCTAATATGTTCTACGTCAGTCTATCTCATACATCAATTTAAAACTGAACATGATGGAAATATTTTCATTAAGTCTAGAGAATATATTGCCAATTAACTCAGTGACATATGTGGAACATATTAATACTCGGCCGGCCATATTGCTATTTAGTGTTATTTTCTTTTTCTTTTTAAAGATTTTTTAACACGCTAGTATACTGTAGGAGCAATTTAACGAACATGCAATCTTACAAGACACTTAACTTTGTAGATGATTTTCCAAGTTTTCAAATCTTCCAACATATTTTTTGATGATCAATGGAATGCAAAGATTTCGTATTTTGATTTGGCTTGGACATCCCTTGGAGAAGACCTCGCAGATGTCTTCACCAAGGTATTCTACTATGTGTTGAATTTTAATTTTATATATAACCTTGGTGTGTGATCCTAAACAAGTATTATGTATCATCAGATGGTAGAAACCACAGGTTACGCGGCTCCAGAGTGCTCCAGAGGGAAGTGTCTCACGCCCATGTGTGACACATGGAGTTATGGGGTGTTCCTATATGAACTCATCACGGGTAGGGCCCCCTTGGATATGAATAGACCTCAAAATGAACAAAAGCTTCTAGAATGGGTGAAACCGCACGTCTACTCAAAAAGGTTTGAGCTGATCACTGATACAAGACTCAAAGGTAATTACCCACCAAAGGAAGTACATATGTTGTCTATAATAGCCAATAAGTGTCTGGCTAAAAACCCGAAGTCAAGGCCAAAGATGAGCAAAGTTCTAAAAATGGTTAACAAAATCATTGTTCCTTCACAAGCGGACTGTCCTGCACCACCTTTCAAAAGTCTGGCCCCTGTGATAGCTCACAAGTTGAAGAACGGTTTTATTTGTACCAACAAGGGTAAAAAGACTGTTTGCCTTCCTCGGATACACCCTTCGAAGCTCTTGAAATCTTGTTTTAATCGCTTGAAAAATGACAATAATCGTGCTCTTGTCGGCCAATGCATAGAACCTTCTTTTAGTCACTTGCTAACTCAATGAGAGTTAATGATGTGGGCCCAGTGTTGATGAACAGGCTATTATGTTTCTGGAGACTCAAGATCGCGTGACAAAAGGGGCCTCACTAAAATGGGCATAACTTGGGCTACGGGGATCCGTTTTAGGAGAATGACCAGTCAAATCGAAGCGTGGAACGAGAAGCACGTTGTGGTAAACCTACTACTTTCGAGCCACGAAACACTCTATTTTATGAGTTATTTGCATTTTAATGTTTTTTCGGGTTTTTTTTTACTTTGTTTATGTAATAACTTTCAGTCCATTTGTCTTTTAGGGCCCGTTTCAGTTTTGTAACTTTATTTAAGAGTTCCTTTGTAACGTGATCGGTTGAAAGAAATATCAAAAGTCTATTTTTGGCAGTTTTCTTGCTAAGAATCCTAATGGCCGACATTATATTGAATCAACAATTGTTGGAAAAATCGATCCTGGCATTCGTGTGAATCAACATGCTTGATTTGTGTTACCTCGTTATTTAGTCTTCACCAATTAAATAACCATTTCATAAATACCTTCAAGATTTTGTATATACATCTTTAACGTTAGTGTATATGAGCGTGTTATAAGAAGTTAAGTACATAAATTTAATGTCACATTCAACATATATTTAATTAGGTTAATACCTATGTCTCAAATCTCTTTTTCAACTATCGTTAGTGGTGTATTTAAACTAGTATTCAGTTTTTCACAGCATTGATCAATTCTAATGTGTGTCAAAACAAACCTTAATTAACTTGAATGTTTTTGTCAACATATTGTCAGGATTTATAGTGATATGGATCTATATCTTCTCGATTTTCACTTCACCTAGCTTCTTGCGGTTCTAAATCATTATGTAAAGCTCGATATGGGCCTGGTCTGGAAACAAGTTATGACCCATCAAGGTTACAACTAGTTGCTAGAATAAATGATCCTTAATTTGCTTTTAGATTTGCACACATCACGTACAAGATCATGTACAAGAAGGATGTAGAATAACCAATGATCATTTTTTTCTCCCTAATAACTAAATCAATAGACAAGACTTCATATATTTGGACATCTACTTATAAAAGAAGGATTGCTTGATTTACCATCTAAAACTAGTTTAATGATAAATAAATGTATGGGTTGTGATGTGCTTCTTATTCATCAAACAGACAAGAGCTTCACTATAGTCAACTACAACATGAGTACTTAAATTAATGCTACAAGTTCTAATATACCCATCAATTGCATAAACAAATTAAATTATTAATTGCATTCATGAGATCGAAAGAAAAAAAGCTTATCAATAAACATAGAAATTGTACTGTACACATTCATTCACGTTTTATTGGCGGACTTCATTTCATGCTTTAAATAGTTGGATTACAATTTACGCTCAGCGAGTATAATTGGAATAATGTACCAAATCATGGAGGTTCAAAACAAGTTGGGTTTAAGTAACTTGATCCTAGTGTTAAAACGGGAGTCCATGGAGTACATGTTCAAAATCATGTTTGGTTTGAGGTGGAACTGCAGGAGATCTCGAGATCGTGAAGCTGAGGTTATTGAGGATAGTAGTGGTTACGATGCAGTGGCTCAAAGACATCTGGAAGTTAACCAACTTGAAGAAAAAACACACACGAGCTGCTTGGTAAAAGAGCGTAAACAATTCACTACAACAAAAGTGGCTTTTTAGGACCCTTTGTGTGGGACGGTATGATAATGGAGTCCTAAAAAACTGTTAATAGGACATATGAGCGTTTAGGGTCCTTTTTAAATATTTGCTACTTAGGCGATGTCCTAAAAAGCTATATAATAGGATGGTCGATGATTTGGGGTCCTATTATCATATAACTTAATATGACACTTAAAATATGGGTCCTAATAAATTACCTTTATAAGACGTTTATTCATTATGGTTGTATTATAATAAACCATAATAGGACACGTGAGTTTTGAGTCATAAGACATCGCTTAGTTAAAACGCTTATTCACAAAAAGTTTTATTTAGCAAAATTTAATAGGACCTTTGACACGTCGATATTATAACGTTAACCTTTATAGGACGCTTATGTACAATGGTTTTATAACATCATTTTTTAAACGATTTTTTGCAAAGTTTTATTATAACAAAACTTAATAGGACCCTTAAAGGATGCATATTAATTATGGTTTTATTACAATACACTATAATAGGACACTTGATATATAAGTCATAAAACATTAATTATTTAAAACGCTTATTCGCAAACGTATTATTAAAACATAACTTAATATGACAGTTGACACTTGGGTCCCATAGATTGATACACCATCATAAGACACTTGATATTTTAGTCATAAAACATCGGTTTTATGGAACACTTATTTGCAAAAGGTATTTTTATAAGAAAAGTGAATAGGACCCTTGACAATAGCGTCTTATAACGTTAACCTTTATATAACGCTTATTCATAATGGTTTGTTTATGATACACCACAATATGGCACATCTTTTAGAGTCGTAAAACATCCGATTTTATAACGCTTATTCGGTTTATAGAACGCTTAATTGCAAAGTTTTATTTGAACACAAATTAACGGGACCCTTGACAAGCTGTGTCTTTTAACATTAACCTTTATAGTACGCTTATTTGTTGTGGTTTTATTATCCTCGCCATAATAGAACACTCCTTTATTTGAGTCATAAAACATCGGTTTTTAGAACGCTTATTTACAAAAGTTTTATTTAAACATTAGTTAGTATGACACTTGATACTTGGGTATCAAAACTTGATACACCATAATAGGACACTTGATATTTGAGTCGTAAAGATCGGTTTATGAAACGCTTATTCACAAAAGTTTTATTTAAACATTAGTTTTATGCCATGTAGGATTTCCACTAAATCCTTATTATAATAATACTTCCCTATTATTTTTCCCCAATTATACACCTAAATAAATAAAAACATAAAATGTCTTCCTCCTCAAATAGAAGTAATCACCACCACCACCACACATTGTGAACACCAAGAATTAGGCGGACTTGAGGACAATTGATTTCCCTTTAAGGCGTTTTCTTGGATGTGGTTGCGAAGTGATAACCATTTGAAGCTCAAAATCATCACCTATGTCAAGTTTGTGAAGATGAGTTAAGCTCAAAATCATCTTGGGTGATTACTTTCCACCTAATTGGAAATATAAAGGATTAACAAAGTCGAAGCCAAAAGTCAAAAGGCAAGAAGTCAAAAGGCAAAATGTTGAACAAGTTGAAGAAGTTCACGGTAAAAGGATACAAGTGTTAGGTCTTGCTAACAATGTTACTTGGGATGCAATAAAAAGAAGACATTTGGAGTCAAAAACCATCGGGATAATGTGTTATCTGTCTTTGTATTGTTATATGTCTCAATATTTTGGAAGTTATGTATGGGTTATCTGTCTTTGTATTGTCCTTATCTATCAATGATAATGGTTAATTTGGTGCATTATTCTTTGTACTATACTAAGCCGTAATTGCACTCACAAAATAAACTAGGCTTGATTAAAAACAAAAATGACCGAGTGCGGGGCATCTCGGTCCTAATGGGTGATTAGCGGACCAAATGAAAGCAACAAGATAAGATCTAGAATCCCAATTAAGCTCGAATTCTCTAGTCGATGGTACAAGCTACTAAAGGAAACAAAAAGCAGAGAGAAACAACGGTGAATAAGCGAAATTAAGCTCTTAATATGGGCATTTGAGCCAAACAGTGATAAGCCATATTGACCCGTTTGACCCATTTGAGCCAAACACCCTTAAGCGAGGTTGTATAAGAAAGAGTTATACAAGCAAGAATGAGGATTGTCATTGATTCTTAACAACTAATTTTACATAAAAACAGGGACTATTATTATTTAGCTAATTGAAATCATTAAGCTTCTTCAACTGGATCTTCTTCATCGGCAATAACTAAGGGGGTGTTTGGGATTGCTTATTGAAAATAGATTATGCGTTTTGAAAACGGATAATCAAATAATCAGCTGTTGCAAAACGTGGTTTTGAAATATAGTGTTTGGATTTAATTTTGCTGTTTGATATCGCAATAATCAGATAATCAATTTTTTAGTGTTTGGCAAATTAGATTATTTATAGTGTTAATAAGTGAAATGACCAATATGGACACAGTTTCTTGTTATAAATTACAACGTAATATACAATGGTTTATTGACTTTATTCTAATGTATATCTAACGTACTCATTCTTGTTACTAAAAAAAGGGTATTAAAACTACAATATTAAATTTGTATAATACCACATTCTTTTTACTAAAAATATAAATTTGCAAGTTTGTAGTAGGTGGAGCACTTGAATGATTATCCACAACACATTTTTTATATTACTCTTTTAAGGTACAAAGTTTCTACCAAAAGATAACACAGAGAGTGGATGAGAAAATAAAGTTTTCACCTCCATCCATGATACAACCATGTCTATCCATAAATCTTCATCGTGTCTCTCAAATTTATTTACTGGAATAAACAAAATTCAAAGCCATTCAATGCTTTGCAATAATTTATTGCGTTGCCGCAAAGGGATGACAAAAAGAAGAATCAACCTACTCGAATTGAAGAAAAGTTGGAGCTGGGATTTGTAAAGAACAAGGTGACATATATTTTGGGGTCATTTTGGTAGTTTGGCAGTGAGTAATCAGTTTATGAAGAATTGCGTTTTGTGGCAGTAAGGGCTTGGCTACTTTTTCAAAACGTGGTTTTGGGGTTGTCATAACGCAAAAAAGTGATTATCTTACTATGGTTGCCAAACACTTCAAAATAGATTATCTCATTCTGCAACCGCAATAAGCAGAAAATCCGGCTCCAAACGCACTCCCAAACACCCTCTAAGTCATTGTTGTCCACAACGGTTCCATCGAAACCACCTCTAACCAATTCAATATCCATTGTTTCGTCATGTTGAGGACACATAAATGAGTCACCCTGCAAATGTGTTTCCACGTCATCAAGACTTGTTTGTTCATCCATGTCATAAACATGTCTGGGCGCCGTCTTGATCACAACTTGCCATCCTTTGTCAACACTATCGCAGCGTAAAATACTTGATGTGCTTGAGAAGCTAGTATAAAGGCTCGTTATGAGCCTTCATCCTTCAAAATTCAATAGAGTAAACCCGTTGTCATCTTCTTTTTCCTTGAACCATTCGAAATCCAATCACAATCGAACAAAACTATATTTGAATTGGTTTGGTCGACCCATCTAACCGTTTATTAATCGGGGTAGGTTCGGGTTGTGAATACATTAATTGGGTCGGGTTTGGGTCGACCCATCTAACCCGTTTAAGCTTTTTTCTAAATGTGGCAACTTTTGTATCAAAAAGGTTGGTGTGTCAACCAAAACCCGTTTAACCTTTTCAACCCCGAATTTTAAAAGATCACGCCCATCTTTATAAATGGTTATAATTTGAATATTATTTTTAAAATATTCATGATTATTATTTTCAAATTGAATGAAAACAAACTAACGAACAACCCGACAATACACTTGGGTCATATGAACCGGTGATATTGCCTTGTTGTCGACCTTGATGAACCTTAATGACGAATCTTCATTTGAGCTAAAGTATATGTTTGGCCACTATGTTATCTGCGGGGAGTATGGATGCATCCTATATCTTTTATCTCGATTCTTTGGATTATACATTATATGATATGATATGTTATGTTTACGGGCTCGTGTTGGATTACTGTCCTATCTACGACTTCATGCGAATCAATACATTCAATCATAATAGTCGGCACTTTATGATCACCTCGCGTATATTGGCCTCGCAAATGCCTAGGACAATTCCTCCGTTCAATATGTGTAGAATATAGGCTACAAAGCATCCCCGGAATGTGACGTCATGGGAAGTCGACTTACGTAAAAACTCTTGACGATATAAATGAACGACCGCATCCGTTGAGAGTTATTCATATTAGCTTTTTCAAAGTTAATATTTCATAAACTTTACGTTTTACCAAATCAATCCCGAATCCAAAGCAACACCCACCTACCAAGCGGGCCTTAGTTGATAACCCGAGCAACGACCGGGTAATACTCTAGTTCTTTTTAGTTTCAAATACAATAAAATACCTATATATACCTATATATTATATATATACAATAATACAATACTTTTCATATCTTGTATACTAGGTAGTCTTGTATTAATTAATTTACTTATACATCAAATTATACCCTATCACCGATTCATCCCGCCTGGACCGATTACAACCTACAAGGTGGTCGACCGCCGACTCTTGATTCGCGATTTTAATTTGCAACATTGGATATGAACCTTTTGATATGACACTCGATTATGATATGATATCGACTCCCAGTTTCAAACCCGAGCCATTTCATTATTATTCATATGGTTCCATGCATGTCCGTCTCATTGATGCACCAATGGCATATATGACTCTAGTGTGGCTTACTGTCCTACATGTCACTTTATCTTTCGGGTCAAGTAGATGCGGATACGCTTTAACAAACGTAGACCACGTAGGATAAATCCCGTCTGTAAGAAAATAGCAACATTTTAAATAAGGGCAAATGACAAAAAAATGCATCGAACTTGACACTTTATGTGATTGTGTGTAGCCAACTATTTTTTTTCTTATTGTGTGTACTGAACTTTCAAATTTTGATCATTGTGTGTATTTTGTGACTATTTTACCCTTAATTTTTTCAAATTTCGAAGGGTAAAATGGTCATTTTACATGGCAGAATAGTCACAAAATACACATAATGATCGAAATTTGAAAGTTCAATACATACAATAAGAAAAAAATAGTTAACACACAATCACATAAAGTGTCAAGTTCGATACATTTTTTGTCATTTGCCCTTTAAATAACGCCGCAAAAAAAATTGAACTATCTGGAGCCGCTCCATTTCGGGCGATGAAGATACAACAGAGAATGATTACTTGACACATTGATAATGTTGTTTGACCGGGAAGTCGGAAAAGCGAATGCCAAATCTACTTCATTTTAGTTTCACATACAATAAAATACTTATATATTACATATATACAATAATATAATACATTTCATATACTATATACTACTATTAGTTAATTTAATTATAAATCTAATTATAATCTTAAAATTAGGGAAAACTTACACACCCACCACGTTCACATAAACCCGCTTAAAATTTTTGGGAAAATTTGATTCATAAATAACTTTTGGTACTGCGAAAATCAAGCATATCTTTTGAATTCAAGTATTTGATTCGATTTTATTAATGGAAATCGTTTTTCACAGACAGTTAAAATCTCAATTTTGGTTTAGGGTTGTATGTGGGAAGCAAAACAAGGAGTGTGGGTTTTCACTTTTGAATGAAGATCGACTCAACAGTAATGCAAACCTCTCTTTGTTATTATTATTGTTGTTATTATTATTATTATTATTATTATTATTATTATTATTATTATTATTATTATTATTATTATTATTATTATTATTATTATTATTATTATTATTATTATTATATTATAATTATACATTGTTAGTGTGGGAAATGGTTGGTTCAGGTATGTGTTTGGTTAACCTCTTGTGATGAGTCTCATATGTGATCATAAGTGCTGCTTATTTGTGATGGGGTACAAGTTGTATTTAAGTTGCTCTGTTTAATTTAAATGAATGTTGGTATACCAGTGTAAAGTTGGGTCAAAGGATTTGGGTAGTCATAGTGATAGTGATTTGATATCAGTTTCTACCTAATGTATTTCATTCTGTAACATGTAACAGATACTGATTTGATTTCAGTTTTGTTGTTCTCAAACGACTATTGTTCTTTGCAATCTCATAATAATTTTATTTGTTTTGTGCACCAGTTATGGAAAATAACAGGATGCAACGCCAAATCACCACGAAATACGAATGATTATGAAATGTCCGGAAGGACAAGGATTCAAGAAAACCAACGAGATTACAAGCTTTGGGAGTGAAAATATTGCTAAGTCTTTGACAAGTCTAGTAGAGAGTGACAAAAGAAAGAAAAGAAAAAGAAACCAACGGATACCGGTGAGAAAGATCAGATTATATGTCCGGTTCGGACTTCCATCTTAATCTTGAGGAAGATAACCCGGAAGAAGCGGCTACACAAACAAATAAAAAGGTACGAATAATAAATTTGGCTACTATATTTTACGTATGTTTGTTTTCTAACAATTATACTTGCATGAAACGAATCGAAAATACATTGCTCCACAGTCCATGACTAGATATAAAATTTAGCAAAAAAGCGAATGAGTGCTCGAATGTCTCCAGTTGGCTAACATCTTGAATCTCAATCGCAAAAGGGACAACAGATTGATACGAGGAGGGCAATACGTAGTAGGGTGCAGAGTCCGACCAAGTCCAAAGAGAAATGATCAACCAAATTACATCAGCAGAGAGGAGATTAAGCGCAATCGAGAGAAACTTAGTTGCAATTGACAACGATCAAGACCACGGGGCGTGACTTGAGATCGATGGTAACTATACATAAATTTCAAATACTATATATATGATATTAAATTACTATTAAGTGTATATTCGATTAATCTGTTTTGATGCTTACTTGTTTTTTTTTTTTGTTTTTGTTGTTTTTTTTTTTTTTAAGATTTTAATATAGATAACAATGAAGACCTTTATGATGTTGAAAATGATGATATCGAAGACATACCTATGAATGAAGATATTGAACAACAAGCTACTTCAGAAGATGATGTATATAAAGACATGGATGATTTGGAGAATGAGGATGATTTGGAGAATGAGCATGATTTGGGTTTGTGAATGATTTAACAAATGACGGCGATGATCTACTCGGAGAAGAGATTCAAGCTGAGCATTCGAAAATGAAGAAAACCATGTAGTTACACAAGCTCGAAATGAAATAGGTTAACATGGTCTACTTGATTGCATTGTTTTAAAATCATATATCATATATTGTGTCATATAAGAAGAATATATAATAAAGTTAAATTAAAACAAGACAAAATACAACGCTAAGATATTGCCTCCATTTGAATTATTTAGTATTTTAAATGTATACGTATCCATTGTAAATCATGTTCACTTTTGTAGTTCGGATTGTAAGCAAAAGAAAGAGAGGACCAACACGTATGGCAAAAGTTTGGGCCCAAGAAAAGGGATAGAATTCTATTTTAGTTAATGAACACGGACAACCTATTAACGACAAAAGTAGTCATCGACTCATTTCATGGGAACACTTTCAAGGAGTGGAAAGTATTGTCCGATTTATAAACCATGGAATAAAGTTGGCCTTGAAAAAAAAGCTTTGCTTGAACTCTTAAAGGTACACAATGTTAAATTTGTATGTTAATGAATAAAGTATTTGTTTTCTAATGTGAGCTATTACATTTGTTAGACAAAATTTGATATTCGGAAGTGGAGAAAATGGATATTGCAATCATTTGGGCGGAAGGTGAAGAAGCGGAGGGCAAGAGTTAAGGAACACTACCATGATCCGTCTTTGTCGGTTAAGCAACAAATAAGATCTAGGCCAAAGCAAGTGCAAAATAAACAATGGAAGAAGCTTGTGAAGTATTGGAATCTGAAAACACTAAGGTGTGAAATACTATTTCACTTTAAATAACATTAATTAATTTCCCATTATGATATTTTACTTTCATCTGCGAGTTTAAGTGAAAAAACAAAAGCGAATCGGGCAAAAAGAAGATGATCCAAAGAACCGGTAAAAAAGTTATGCTCATGAGGAAGAGTTAAAGGTAAGTGTATGGAGAAAGTGGGATTGTTAATGTATCCTGTGGATATCCACCGTTAATATTCATTTTCTTTTTATTCATACTGAGACATATTTGGGACGAGATCCAACTCGATTGGATCTTTTAGTCATGCTTCTCCATAGATGGAAATACCAAAATGATGACACCGCAAAAGCGATTGTAAGTAATATGCTTTTGTGTTTGCAAAGTGTATTAATAGCATAAGTTAAACACAATATGCTTTTTTTTGTAATACATGCTTTTACTATATGTTGTTCATGTTTATATAAAATGCGGATGATATGAAACAACTTAGTGATAATCGCCGAGGGTTCGATTGATAATCTGGACGGATGATATTTTTCTCTGATTATGGGTAAAGATCGAAATGGTGATGCGAGCATGTATGGTCTAGGTGTTCGTTAACCTGCATTTGGGGTGTAACACCAAGTCGTTTAGCATGTCATAGAAAACAACGAATTGAAGTCTAGAAATGGAGAACTTACTAGTGAAAATGAAAAGTTCTGAGCCCGGTTATCGAGAGAGAATGGGTCGAATGATAGTTCCATTGTTCCACCTCTTACATCACAAGCTTCTCTGTTGTAACCAATGAACCTCCACGCTTACGGGTATGTTTGTATTATAAATCGTTCCTTTCTAGTTGTTATAGCTTATTTTATCTTTGATAGCTAATGAACCTAGGCTACAAGCTTATGTATCGATATTATGATTTAGATTGCTCATTTGCCTTTTAAATTTGTTAACTTTCGATTATTAAGGGGTGTTTGGTTACGTGTTGTTTCAAGCTGTGGTAGTTGCATTTTCACTTGTTTATCTGCACACTATGACCTCTAGGTGATATTAGAACTAGTAAAACTATAAAACCAATGTTTGAACTAGAAAGTCAAAATCAAATTACCTTCACTCTCACAATCCTTTGTTGGGACATGTGAGGATCAAATCTCAACCACTTGGTCTAAATCTTGTTCATGTATCTTAAATTAGTGTTATCATAGCTTAAATAATCATAATTAGTGCATACGGATCAAACAAGTTTCATTAAAGTCAAAGTTTAAGTTCAAAATCAAAAGTCAAAATGGTATGTTAGTGAAACTCGGATCTTGGGAGAATTTTTGTGAATTTTGTGTTGAGATTCAAGTCTTGAGATTTTTACATGTTGAAATTCCCCATCTAAGCTTTTGAATCCACAGTTAGCTTATTTTTATGATTTTTCTCTGGCTTAGGTGATAGTTCAAAGTGGCTGCAGGGCTAACCATTGCCACGCACGGGCATCGACTCCACACCTTGATATTACACGATCAATTTTGACCTCCTTTGTATACCCCACCTCCATACCGCAATATTACATCTGTTTAACCTAATACATGTGTCTTGACTATAAATTGATAAATGTTTGTTGGCTCAAATCTAGGTCGGGATGAAGTTTTCCTTAAAAGCATTCTAAACTCAACCGAGGCTGTAGCAAAAGGATGGGTGAGGAGCTTGAACCCAAATGATATAGTTGGTGATACAGAGATTGGGCGAGGATGGTGTGAGGTAAGCGTTCAGTACCAACAAAAGAGATGAAGTGTTGGTGAGACCCATGGGTTATTTGCCACAATTGAAGAGCGTGTTGGTGCAACCATAGCATGGCCTTGTCCTTTTATCTCGGTATGTCTTTGTTAATCTTGTGATACCAATAATTTTACTAACATGGAGCTTAATGCTTATACATGGGTGTTTATTTGTAGGTGGTCCGTGAGGATTGAGAGAGATGATGCATGATGACCACGGACTAAGCTTCTTGTTGCGTTAATTTATTGTTTAATGTTATGAGACTTTATGTTAGATTCTATCTACCTTATTTATGTTTAGTGATTTTGTTATGACAATTGCTAATTTGAAATACAATTTCGTTTTATTCATTTAATATTTAGTTGATGTTTTATTCATATCGTAATAATAGAGTGTGCATGGTGAAAATAGCGTCTATCATATGACTTGTCCGGACTTTGAAAATAGCGTCCTATCCTATTAAACTTATTAACCGTCCTAACAATTAACTTAACATTGTAAAAGTGTCCTAATATGTTGTTATTAGGGCGTTATTTAGGTTGTTAATAGACATTTTATACGACCAAAAATTGGTTTCATAATCTTCTTTGAGATATTAGAACCCTTTTCTTGGTGCTAAAATAGCTATAATGGTATATGATAAGCGTCCTAACAATTATCTTTTAAGTACGCTTGTATGTGTATCAAAAGATTAAAATTAGGTAACAACGTTTTACAACATTGTAAAAGTGTCCTAATATGTTGTTATTAGGACGTTATTTGGTTGTTCATAGACATATATGCGACCATAAATTTGGTTTCATAATCGTATTTGGGATATTAGGACCCTTTTCTTGGTGTTAAAGTAACTATAATGGTATATGATAACCGTCCTAAGAATTCACATTAAAGGACGCTTGTATGTGTATCAAAAGATTACAAGTAGGTTACCACATGTTAGAACATTGGAAAAGTGTCCTAATATGTTTTTATTAGGACGTTATTTGTGTTGTTTATAGACCTAAAATGCAACCATAAAATTGGTATCATAATCTTATTTGAGTTATTAGTACCCTTTTCTTGGTTGCTAAAATAGCTATGATGTTACATCATAAGCGTCCTAACAATACTTTAAGGGCGTTTTATGTGTCTCAAAAGATTAAAAGTAGGTAATCACATGTTAAAACATTGTAAAGTGTCCTAATATGGTTTTATTAGGGCTATTTGTGTTGTTCATAGACATATAATCGACCATAAAATTGGTTTCATAAGGGTTAGGACGCTTTGGACCTATTACAACCGCCTTACATGAAACGCTTTCATCCTTGGTCCTATTAAATGAAAGGTCCTAAAAAGTACCATTTTATGACGCTTATGGGGGTCCTAAAAAGCCACTTTTCTTGTAGTGAATTACACCTTGGTTCAAAGGTGAGGCAAACATTATGGACCCGGTGTACCTGATTAAAAGGGTGCAGATGGTAATGCTACTGGAAGGAAGAAAAGGAGGTCTAAGGAAGCTAAACTCGAGAATTAACTAAGTACAAGACCTGTTTAACAAGGCGGTCTCTGGTTCGAGGTTCCAACATTGGATGGATATGTTGAGCATCGTTAGTGTCTAAGTATTACTCATAAGGTGGAAATTTTTATATGTAGTAGCAATGCTTAGGAGGGTTTATATGTTACTTAGACAATATTAGGGGTTTAATTGTATTTATTACAAATAGATGGGATTATACTTAGATTAGGAAACTAGTTGCTTGGCTTCCAAGGCTAGCATGTAACTATCCTATGAAATTCGAATTCCATAGGGGCTGTATACCTTTTCATCTTTATGAAAGGAGGTAAGGGGATGATAGTTTGTACATAGGGGTGTAAACGAGATGAGACAGTCGCGAGCTATTCGAGATTGACTCATAAACTACTCGAAATCGACTCGATATAAACGAGTTGAGCTCGAGATCGAGCTACTCGAGTACACTTTTGAGTCGAGTTCGAGATCGAAAACACTCAACTCGTGAGGCTCGCGAGCTCGTATTGAGCTACAATGATATTACACTTTTACCCTTTATATACATGTAGTTAAGTAATTGTCATAAAATCGAGTTGAGTCGAGCTTGATATGCTGATTTTTCATCGAGTTCGAGCTTTAGTTGTAGAAATAATCGAGCTTGAGTCGAGTTTCAAGCTTGAGTATGAGTTAACGAGCCGAGCTCGAGCTTAAAATTTATAGCTTGGCCGAGCTCGAGTCGAGTTTTAGTAATTGATTCAAGCTCGAGCTTGGCAGTACTCGGCTCGTTTACACTCCTATTTGTACATTCTTTCTTCCTCATTCGTTAATAATACAATGTAATGTTTGGAGTCACGTTTGTGGTTACCTTGAGTCAATATTCCACGCCAGCTTACAAGGTTTGGCGGTTTTTTATCCAACAATCGGTGCAATCAGTACAAGTTAATAATGTTGTAATCTATTTAGAATAACTTTTGTATTTCTCACAAATGAAATTTCCGCGTTTTCATGCAGGTTCCTTGAAATTTCTATGGAGTCAACAAGTAGGTATAAGTCACTATCTTTCACAATTTTATTAAATTATAGTCTACATTGACACCTTATTTTTTAACGAAAATTATTTGGAGTACAAATTTTTTGACTATTTGACGTAACAAATGGTGTTTCATTGCAGATGTTTCTCCTTCACTTTTGAAGAAAAAGAAGAGATCGAATATGACACAAGAACTGAAACAGATACAACTGCTACACAAACCTTTCATACTGCTTGTTCGGATCTTAACAGGTCCGTACCCAGTTTTCATGCAAAGGTATCAGAACTCTCAAATTTGGCTGTGAAACCAAGCAATCTGAGGGTTTTTACGATTTCTGAGCTTAAGGCCGCAACTAAAAGCTTTTGCAAGGTTTCGAAGATTGGAAAGGGTGGGTTTGGGAGTGTGTATAGGGGTGTGATCAAGAGTTTGGAACCTCCTTTTGAAGATATTCAGGTAGCTGTGAAGTACGCGGATGGGGTATTGCAGGCAAGTAGTTCCATAAACTTTATCTATATGAGATCGAATATATATGGGTGTTTTAGATTGTTTGCTTAAGTAGCTTTGAGTAAGATAAAACAAACTGACTGCTTGTATTGAGTATTGACATACCTGTTACATAGTTTAATACTTTGGAGCATGAAAGTGATTAATTGCCTGTATCAGTGGCGGATCTAGCATTTATGACCGTGTGTGGCACAATTTTGGCTCACTTTGCTTCACGGCTAAATTTATATATCGTTGCTCATTATTAGATTTTAAAATATCGCTCTCAATCAGTAATAGATTGGAAATTCCAAATGAAAGCACAAATAACATCAAAATCATAATAGATAAAACTAAAAGCACGATGTTAGAAGTTAAATCCATGTAGAAACTTAAAATATTAAATTATGATTCGTGTGGAGCTATAATTAAATATAGTTACCGTTGTCAATTTGTCGAGCCAATTGTTGTACATCTCTAATTATACTCTTCAGCTCTTTAAGAAATAAGAGTAATGGACTAGTAATTTATGTCTTTAAGCTAAATTAATATTTATTTCTGTTTGCTATTTTCTAAATGGGCTGGACGAATCAATACATTAAATTGGTCTACTGTAGGGTATGAACTATGCATGTTTGTTGTTAACTGACTTAACTCTACGCCTCCATATGTAACAAAACACTAAAGAAAATAGAAAAATTATAGTTCATCCAAGCAGGTCATGTGTGGCATGTGCCACAGGTAGCTAATAGCTACCTCCGCCCGTGGCCTGTATATGCCCGGCTAAGAGCAGGAACTGAAACTAGCTAGTATATTGACAATAGTAGGGTATTTGATTCCCCAATCATCAGGCCATTTCCAAACACCATGTTGAATCATTCAGCTACAGAGATATTGATGTCAAGTCTTGCATTATATAGACTTCTTTAAGTGACATTGTCAAATAGAGGACCCCAATGAGCCTAGTTATCGTTCCACATAGAAGTGTTATCACCACTTCCCAACTTACGTACACCAAATGCGATCTCCCATACAACTTTGCACAGTCCATATACTTTTTCCAACTAATTTCATTGAATGAATCCATTTTACTCACATATGTTTTGATTAGCATTGCTCTATTGCAAACAGTAAGATGTATTACTCCCGATCCCTCCCATGTCCCATAGACGTTTTTTTGAAAGAAAACAAAGTACAATACAAGGCATACCGCCTCAATTAAACAAGATAATTAAGAGAGGAAGGGACCCAAAAGAAAAAAGAAGAATCATACAAATAGACTAAAGGCTACATACAAAAAAGATACTGTCACTAAAATATAGATCTGAATACCAAACTAGCCTGACCATATGTCCACAAAGGATTTAACCTGCTGACTCATTTGATAACTAGTGAAACAAGAGAACTAAAAGCTAAAAGTTGCACAAGTCAATATCACGAGAAGATGCTGTAGTAGAGACACGGATCAGATCAGTCCCCACCAACATATCACTCACTCACAAGTTTACATTCCTTAAATGTCAGTCATGGACAGTATAAGAGGAGACAAGAACCGGGAGTCGTCCTTTGCGTCCACCGGGAGTCCCCACCAACATATCAAGTTCCACTCGAACCGGGAGTCGTCCTTTACGTGCTCTCCACACAAAAATATTGACCTTCTTAGGCAATATCAAGTTCCACTCGAACCGGGAGTCGTCCTTTTGCGTGCTCTCCACACAAAAATATTGACCTTCTTAGGCACTAATTTGTTCCAAAGAGTGTCATAGCCGCCACTATCTCTTTGAAGAATCTTCTCCTCGATCAAACTCGTGAGTGTCTTGACATTGAATCTACCATCCTTATCCAGCGTCCACCTCCATGTATCCCTACAAGAGTTAGAAACAACAACATTCCGCAAAACCTCAATTAAATCATCATATTCCCTACACACCCTCCCACTAATATTCCTATTCCATTCCCACGCCCAATTCCACCCACTATTCCATTACACTACCCTCTTTCCTACGATCCAAATGATATAATCTAGGAAATCTATCCCGAAGCCTCAAACTATCCACCCATCTATCCTCCCAAAATCTAATGTCCCTCCCATCGCCCAGAATTCCCACACACTAAGAGGTGAAGTCAACCCTTACCCCATCAATCTCCGTACCAATCTTCATGATATTGCCCCCCACACACACATACACAAAATCATGAGAACTCCCTAGGCCCCAACAAACCCCATGAATACTTTTTATAACCCTAGCCCATAACCCCACACCCTCCGTCTTTGTTGGGCTAATGTCTGACCCGAGCCCATGGGGCAGCAGCAGCTATTGACCCGAGCCCATGGGGTGAATGTCGGTTTTAATATTCTAGTTATATTAGAATTGTAGTAGGATTAGGAAAGCTTGTTCTATTCCCTATATATACAAACCGAGCTGTGGTTTGTCATCATGCATTCAATATCGGTTTTGTAAGCAAGTATTTTTCGATTAATTGGAGAGCTTATTCAAGTAACATTCGGTGTTTATTGTTTGTTTAGTTCCTGTGCGTATTTTCTGTTTGTGAACTTAGATTCAGATTTGGGACTTGAATTGGTATCAAGAGCAAGGTTATTCAAAAAGAGTAGTCGATCACAAGGGTTCCAGCAGAAGACGATCACGTGAGGGTTTCAAGCGATCGATCGAAGGGTTTCCAAGCGATCGTCGATCACAGCAGGGTTTCCAAAGCAGTCGATCACTGAAGGGTTTCCAAAGCGATCGTCGATCACGGCGGGGTTTCAAGCGATCGACTAAAGGGTTCCAAGTTCGATCAATCACAAGGGTTTTACAAGGTTTCGACTTAAGCGAAGTCGATAAAGTTTCAAACTTTACACTTGGTTTACTTAGGCAAAGTAAAACAAGCTTGTTCTAGTGTTGGAAGATAATCCAACTACACGGTAACTTACAAAAGGCGTTCAAGAAGGATGGTGCAAGGCGGTCGAGTCAACCACCTATTGAACATTCTAAAACGGCTCTTGATGTCCAATGTTAACAAGCACGAACTATAACATATGGGCAATAAGAGTTAAGCGGTATTCGAGTCCATGGAATACTCGATGCATTGGAACCGGGGAAGGAACACAAGTTGTTGCTAAGCAAGATCACATGGCGATTCGTTACTCTTCCGAGCGATTCGGAAGAACTTGTTTTCAAGTTTCACAATTCAACACAACCCAAAGAAATGCTGGGAGCTTTGAAGACCGGTATGTGGGTGTTGATCGGGTTCGAGGCAAGGTTGCAAACCTTGGAGGCGGAATCGAATCTTTAAAGATGAAAGCCAGCGAATCAATCGATGACTTTGCGGCTAGGTTGGGCAAAATTATATGAGTAAATAGCTTGGGAACAATTTATGAAGACAAGAAACTTGTTAAGAAAGCTGCTTGCATCCGTTCGGATAGGTATGTTGCAATTGTTGCCTCGATAGAACAATTTCTTGACTTGAATACTATGTCTTTTCAAGAAGCAATTGGAAGGTTGAAAGCTTTTGAAGGAAGAATGAAGGGTGTTGACACCACTTACGAAGATCAAGGCAAGTTGATGTTCGGAAGGGTGAAAGATATGATAAGAAAGGTCGAGGAAGGAATTCCTCGGTGGCAGCAGTAAAGGTCAAAACTTTTCTTCTCAAAACAAATCTCGAGGTAGTGGTCAAGCTAATAACCGCAACCGTGGAAACCAAAACAACTCCGGAGCAATACGGATCAAAGAAGAACAAAAGTCGAGACCTTTCAAAGATTCATGCTTGGATGTGATGAATATGGTCACTTTGCTTCTAAGCGCCTGAGCGACGTGAGCGAAGCAAAAGCATGAATCAAACCTTTGAAAGCGGAGGATGATGATGACCCAACACTTTTATGATGAAAAGCGTTCAAGTAGTTTTCTTGAATGAAGAAAGATTATCCCAAACCAATTGAATACTAAGCCAAGCGAGGAAGACACTTGGTATTTGGATAATGGGCAATAATCACATGACGGGGATCCGAGAATACTTTTCGAGTGGAATGAGAATATCTCCGTGAGTGAAGTTTGGTGATAACTCTACATCGAGATAAAGGAAGGGTTCGATAATCATTGAAGGAAAGCGGAGAGCAACGGTTAATCACCGGAGTTTATTACCTACCCGAGCTAAAAGCAACATAATTAGTCTTGGGCAAGCTACCGAAGGCGGATGTGACATTCGTATGAAAGGTAATCTTCTTACTATCGTGACTCGGATGGCAAGCTTCGATGAAGGTTCCTAGAACAAGTAATAGACTTTACAAGATTAAGCTCCAAGTTGGAAGTCCGGTGTGTCTCAAAGCAAAGATGGAAGATGATGCTTGGTTATGGCATGCTAGGATGGGTCGCATTAATTTCGAGACGATGGAATTAATGGCAAGGAAGGGCATGGTTGAAAAGTTGCTAATAATTCATCAAGAGAACAAGTTGTGTGAATCTTGTTTGGTAGGAAAACAAACCAAGAAGTCGTTTCCTAAAGCGTGAAATTTAAGGCAACACATTCTCTTCAACTTATACATGCCGACCTATGTGGACCAATTTCTCCACCATCCATAGCACGAAGCAGTACATATTTGTTCTTATTGATGACTTCTCACGGTTTATGTGGACTTTTACCTTGAAGGAAAAGGTGAGGCATTTGAATACTTCAAAAGTTCAAAGCTTTAGTTGAGAAGAAGTCGGAAGCAAGATTATAACCCTAAGGACCGATAGAGGAGGTGAGTTCACTTCAAAAGAATTTACCAACTTTTGTGAAAGCGAGGTATAACAAGACATCTAACCGCTCCTACACACCGCAACAAAATGGAGTCGTGGAAAGGCGAAACCGTACTCTTATGGGAATGACTAGAAGCATCTTGAAAGCACGAGGCGTACCAAACTACATGTGGGTGAAGGAGTTAGACACGCCACATTCTTGATTAATAGAGTTTCAACTCGAGCTCTAGTTAATCAAACTCCATACGAGGCTTTCAAGGAAAAAGCCTAACTTGGAGGGTTTGGGGTATTTGGATGTGTGGCTTATGCAGCAGAACAAGGCCATATTTACATAAGTTAGACGACGGTCAACACGACTCATTTACATCGGAAGCGAGCCGGTACAAAAGGTTTTGATTATTCGATCAAAACTAAAGAAAATAGTGGTATGTCGTGATGCGGAGTTTAATGAGGAACTTGGTGGAAGTATGTTCTTTGAGCGAATCACACGAGCTAAACCGGTATGTTTGTCATAGAATGGCACGGTTCTATTGATACGGGTTGTGGATTTGTTAACCAGTGTGACCGATGAAGTTGAGGCGAGAAGATCAAGAGGTGAAAATCATCATGATGTTGATGAAAATCAACCGGTCAATACCGAACAAGAAGCTCAAATCGAGGCGGTAATGACCTTAATCACGTGATGAAACTCAACCAATTATGAGGCGTTCTTCAGGGTTTCAACTAAGCCAACTAGATTTAATGACTTTATTATGGGGTCTAGTTCAAGAACCTCGATTGCTAATGAAGATCAAAATCTACTTTTGATTGAAGATGATGAACCAAGAACGTTCCAAAGCAAAAGTCTCAAGCAAGTGGATGGTTGCTATGAAGCAAGAGATTGAGTCTATCGAGAAGAATGATTCATGGGAGTTAGTTGAAGCTCGGTTAATGTTAATCCCATTGGATTAAAGTGGGTGTTCAAAATTAAGAGAAATCCGGATGGTTCAATTAATAAGTTTAAAGCTCGGGTAGTAGCAAGGGTTATGCTCAAAAGGAAGGAATTGACTATGATGAGGTATTTGCGCCGTGTACGGATTGAAACGGTGCGTTTATTGATCTCATTGGCATGAAAAGAAGCATGGGAGCTACATCATACGGATGTAAAGTCGACTTTTACATGGAGAACTAAAAGAGCAAGTGTTTGTTACACAACCGGAGGGTTCGTGAAGAAAGGAGAAGAAAGGAAGATCTACAAGTTGAAAAAGGCGCTTTATGGACTTAAACAAGCACCAAGGCGTGGAATACAAAACTTGATAGAGAACTCAAGCAAATGTCTTTCAAAAGATGCCAACACGAACAAGCGGTGTATGTGAAGAAGACAAACAAGTCAATCTTGATTATTGCGGTCTATGTAGATGATCCCTTAGTAACCGGTTCGAAGCTTGTCGAAATTGGTGAATTTAAGAGACAAATGCAAGAAAGGTTCGATATGAGTGACTTGGGAAAGTTAAGCTATTATCTTGGCATTGAAGTAAAGCAAGAGGATTCGAGTATCTCAATAAGTCAAGAAAGCTATGCAAAGAAGATCTTAAAAGATGCTGGAATGCATGAAGCAAATCCTACTCAATGTCCATTAGAACCTGGAATGAAGTTAAGCATGGACAAGGAAGGAAAGCCGGTTGATGCAACATTATATAGACGACGAGTTGGTTGTTTAAGGTATTTACTACACTCGACACGATTTATCTTATTCGGTTGGTTTGGTTAGTCGTTATATGCAAGAACCAAAAGAATCACATATGGCGACTTTGAAACAAATACTAAGGTATATCCAAGGTAGTTTGAATTTTGGAATACGATACAACCAAGAGAGACCAAGGAGTTAGTGGGGTTTCTTGATAGTAGTTTTGCTATGGACCAAGATGATGGTGAAACACAACCGGGCATGTATTTTATCTAGGTAAATCACCTATCACTTGGTGCTCACAAAAGCAAAACACGGTGGCTCTATCGTCTTGTGAAGCCGAGTTCATGGTACGCAACCTCGGCCGCGTGTCAAGGGATATGGTTCGTGGGTTGTTGAGTGAAATAACCGGAATGGAAGAAAGAGTGGTGGTCTTATTTGTTGACAACAAATCGGCTATTGCACTTATGAAAATCCGGTCTTTCACGGGAGAAGCAAGCATATAAACACACGTTATCATTTTATCCGAGAATGTGTTGAAAGAGGCCAAGTACAAGTTGAGTTTGTAAGAGGTGATTTGCAACGTCTTGATATTCGAAAGCTCTCGCAAGGATTAAGTTCAAGGAAATGCAAGAGTTACTCGGGTTGAAGACCTCCTATCTCGAGTCGGAAATTGGGGGTGAATGTTGGGCTAATGTCGACCCGAGCCCATGGGCGTGCAGACTATTGACCCGAGCCCATGGGGTGAATGTCGGTTTTAATATTCTAGTTATATTAGAATTGTAGTAGGATTAGGAAAGCTTGTTCTATTCCCTATATATACAAACCGAGCTGTGGTTTGTCATCATGCATTCAATATCAGTTTTTGTAAGCAAGTATTTTTCTGATTAATTGGAGAGCTTATTCCAAGTAACATTCGGTGTTTATTGTTTGTTTAGTTCCTGTGCGTATTTTCTGTTTGTGAACTTAGATTCAGATTTGGGACTTGAGTCTTAAACCTCCGCCACCATTTACCCAACAATGCCAAGTTTTTAGCCCTAAGAGAACCCAAGTTTAGGCTCCCATCCCCAAAAGAAGTAAGAACCGAATCCCATTTAACCCATGAAAGTTTTTTACCTTCCCCATTCCCACCCCAAAAGAAGTTTTTACGAATATGCTCAAGAAATTTAATAACACTCATAGGCACACGAAACATCGAGAAGTAATACAAAGGCAAGCCACCGAGAACCGATTTTATCAATGTTAAGCGGCCCCCGAACGACATCGTTTTTGCTTTCCAATTGACCAACAAATTCTTGAAATTGTCCACCACGAGTTTCCACGCGTTCATCCTATTCATGTTTTCACCAATTGGTAAGCCCAAATATGTGAAAGGAAAGTCCCCGATATCACACCCTATCCAATTAGCCATACTTCCCAATTCCACATCACTAACACCCACACCGTATAGTTTGCTTCTGATATAGTTCACCCGTAGCCCCGATACCTCTTCGAAACATCTAAGAATGCACATGAGGGCTCTAGCATTCTCTTTGTTCCACTCACCGAAAAAAATTGTATCGTCAGCGTATTGTAGATGAGAAACCATGACTTGATCTGACCCGATCTTAACACCTCTAAATATGCCTTTTTCCACTGCTTCGCTCACGATGGCATTCAACCCCTCCGCCGCCAATATGAAAAGAAACGGTGCAAGCGGGGTCACCTTTGTCTTACACCTCTCTCAATCCCGAATTCCTCTGACGGTGATCCATTGACTAGTATAGATGTTGAAGATGATTTGAGACATGCTTCTATCCATTTACACCATTTATTCCTGAATCCCATCCTATTCATGATATTAAACAAAAAACTCCAATTAATACCATCATATATATGCCTTCTCGAGTCTACTTTGAAGATTAAAAGTCTCCCATAGACTTTAATTTACCAGGCTATTTTAGCTTTGCCTTTTGTTAACTCCCCATTACACCACAGAGCCCCTTTCAAAAGCCTCTTAATTTCCTTGATTATAGTGCTAGGAAGGAGAAAGATGATGACTAGTAAACCTCAACAGAAGTCAACACAGCAGTGGTCAATTGCAGTCTTTGAGTAAAGGAGAGACTTTTATTCCTCCAATCATAAATTCTTTTCTTTTTCTCTTGTCCACCTATCCCCTTCAAATTGCTTATAAGCATATAGGAAGTTTAAATAAACAATCTCTGACACCCCGTCTGCACCAACCCCTTTCTCATTGTATATCTCTTATGTTTATGTGTTGTGGCGAATTCTTGTTGAGGTGTTGGACCCCAACAGATTGGGGTCGAAGCAAGGCTGTGGAATCCCAACGCGTTAACTGAGAACTGGTTAAAATTCAGCGATATGAGATTGATTTAGCACCAGCAACATGCCAATACTTTCGATTTTGTAAACGACTTTTTCCTGATCAATTCACGATTTCACATCATTAAATAAATCACCTTTGAATTGTTTTTATATGGATTTTGCTGATGATCTTCTTGCAACAGGGGCACAAAGAGTGGTTAACAGAGATTAATGTTCTTGGGGCGGTCGAGCATCCAAACCTTGTCAAACTAGTTGGTTATTGTGCAGAGGATAATTTAGAAGGAACACAGCTGCTTTTAGTCTATGAATATATGCCTAATAAAAGTGTGAGGGACCAGTTATCTGAAAAATCTGAAACACCTCTCTCATGGACAATGAGACTAAAAGTGGCTCAAGATGCAGCTCGTGGCTTGACATATCTACATGAAGATATGGATTATCAGGTAATAAACTTTAAAACTTACCAAACACATAAAAGAAATGGACATTCGTATAAGCTACCAAACCAGTACCTTTGGTTTCTTGTAGATTATTTTCCGAGATTTCAAATCTTCCAACATTCTTCTAGACAATCAATGGAATGCTAAGCTTTCAGATTTTGGGTTGGCTCGATTAGGTCCTCAAGAAGGACTCACTCATATCTCAACTAAGGTACCATTACTAATTTGTCTCACGGAAAATGCAACTGTCCACATTTTTAATTTGAGCTTCATTTCCAGTATCCTATATATTTGACTACATGTTTACCGCATCATAACATATAGTAGTATGATATCTAAGATTACTATCTATCAGAAGTTCAGTTCATTTTTGTCACAAAGGAACTGAAGAAGGTCCCTAGATAGCTCTATAGTAAGATCAAGTAATGCTGCATGAAATGTAATGATATGAACATGATCTTAGCATTTAGGGACATTTAGAATCGTGTTAAGCTTTTTCATCGTTCTCAAATTTTTCCTTTTTCAATAGTTTGTAGGAACCAAGGGATACGCATGTCCAGAGTACCTTGCAATAGGACATCTCACGTCTAAGAGTGATGTATGGAGCTATGGGGTGTTCCTATATGAACTTATTACAGGTAGGCGTCCATTGGATAGAAACCGGCCTCTGAATGAGCAGAAGCTTCTAGAATGGGTGAAACCTTATGTAGACTCCAAAAATCTTGAGCTAATCATTGATTCAAGACTTGAAGGTACATGCTCACTCAAGTCTGCACAGAAGTTGTCTTTTATAGCCGATTGTTGCTTGTCTAGAGACCCAAAGTCAAGGCCAAAAATGAGTGAGATCTTAGAAATGGTCAACCAACTCATTGCAGTTCCATCACAAGCAACTAGTCCTGCACCACATGTCAAGAGTCTGGTCGCGATGACTGCTTTCAGGTGCAAGAAAGGTGTCAAGGGCAAAAAGACTTGCGATGATACTAAAATTAAAGCCGAAAGAGGGTCTAATGAGATGCAACTTAGAGCAGCTGCTCACATTCCTCGAAAACGCGCTATGAATGTTTTGAAATCTTGTTTTTAGAAATGAGTGTACATAGTTATAAGAATTTAAGAAAATATGACAAATAGTAAAATCCATTTACTTGTATTTTCAATTTTCATATCTTAACTGGTTTATCCTAAGTTAGTAATGACATACTTTATTTATTTGTGTGTGTGCATATATATAATAAAGTTAGTAACTATCTCCGGTACCAAGCTCAAGTGTGTTTTGACGTTCAGCTTAACAGTGTTTAGAACTTCTATTTCAGGAGTTTTCCTTTCTTAAGTACAGATAAATTGGGCATGTATAATGGAATTTAGGTGAATTTTTCCTCTTTATTTCAGAAACGTGGGCTAAGTTTTTCAATGAAGTGTTTTGAAGCTCATAGAAGCTTCTTGCTTTTAATTTGAAGAAAATAAAGCTCCTATGCACAAAAGCTATAGATAGATTACACCATTAGCTGCTAAACATTATTTATAACTAAACAATAGCTAAACCTTATTATATATGTACTGATGGTGAATGGTTGTAAAAACTAGAAGGTATAAAAGAAAAAACGACGTGACTTGCACATGCTCCAAACTAAATTGAAACCTTCTTGCGAATGAGACAATTTAAGAATATGTAGTATAAAGTGGCCGTCCCTGATTTTTGTTTTTTTCATTGTCAAGCTCAACTTTATCAAAAATCCAAGTATTAAAAACAGAAATATTGTGCAGTTGTCTTTTGTAGTGCTATGATATGCACATATGCTGCTTTGAACATTGAGAAATACTACAACTTGAGATACTCTTGGTAAACGGATCGAATAAGTGGGTCATGAGTCAAAATCAGGTAAGAAAGATTCATGCTTTTATTAGTTTTTATTTTGCAGATTGACACACTTGAAATAGAGTTGATTCAGCTACTAGTAGTCTTTTGATCAATGGAACATGTCACTGTTTAAATGACTGAATTTTGATATTAACTGAGATGATAATGTTAAACGGGTCCAAAAAGGGGGTCATGGGTCATGACCGGGTAAGAAAGATTATTGGCTTATTGCTTTTATTGGTTTCAGTCGTATCGGGGTGTTTAGGATGCTATCTTATTGTGTTTTATAAAAAGCAATTAAGCAATAATCTTAATAAGTGTTTGGGCTTTTTTATTGGCTTATTAAGATGGTACATTAGTACTTTTTAAGGTATAATAACTACTTGTATAGTTCTCCTGGTTTAAAAAAAATATGTAAGTGATGTTTAAGATTATCTCAAAGATTAACTTTCAGTTATATGAGATGTTTGGAATTTCATATCCTGTTTTGTTTTGAAAAAAGCAATCACCTTTATCATTGTTCGAGTTGTTTCTTAATTTACAGAAGCATTTTTAGATGTGAAATTTACACAGTAATGAGTAATGTGTTGTATACATGTGTCAATTTCAGTAAAGTTCTGTTTGAAAGATAGAATTTTGATTAATGGTGTGTTCTTTTGGGATAATTCTGTTTTGCCGAGTGAAAAGGTGGGTCATGGGTCTAAACCGTGTAAGCAAGATACCTGCTTTATTCAGATTTACTTCACATTTTTTTAAGTGTGATTCAATTAAAGATTGATGCTTTTATTAGTTTAATGATGAACTCGGGGAGTAATGTTCAGTTATATGGGGTGTTTGGAATTTCAAGTCTTATTATGTTTTCTAAAGCAATAACTTTTATGCGTGTTTGGATTGTTTTATTGGCGTATTGAAATTTGTCGCTAGCAAATGTTTAAGAAAATCAGGGACACAAAAGTGATATCTGGAGCAAACCTATCCCAAAATATGGTTAATACTAACTTTTTATGCCAAATAGGCACTTTTTAATGAAACAAATTAACATTGAGATCTTGTTATCAACATATTAGATGGAGCAGAAGCAAAGTTCATCTGATTCAGTATGTGACCAATTACTTCCTTTATGGGCAAAATATCCATGGTTTGTTGCTCAGAACCTACAAGCTGAAGAAAATAGTTCTAGAGACCAGATTTTCTACACCCTACATGACCCGCTGACTAAATATCAATGTCAAATCCCTGAGATGATGGGGAGACATATTCGAGGGTATTATCATGGTTGGGTTATTCTTTCCGACCATCCAGAAAATGTAATGTGGTCTCTTTGGAACCCAGTCACTTCCAAGATGATTAAATTCCCCCCTTTGATTTTGAAAGATGGAAATTCAGAATCTATCGATGAATGTTGTCTATCAGCCCCTCCTGACAATCCAAGTTCAGTTCTCCTGTTAACTAGACCCGAAAAACATACCTTTGTTTTTTATCGTCTAGAGGGTAAAAGAAAAAAGTTAAGATGGATCGAAATGTCATATGCTAGCCAACTCAAGAAAATAACCGGTGAAGATAATTCAATAATATATAACCTAGCTTGTTGCAATGGTAAAGTATATGCATTGAATGCCCATTCTGTTGGTTATTTTGTCATACAACTTGACATTTTGGTTAAGGATAAAGAAGTTCTAATCAAGTTATTGCTCTTAGGACACACTCCTATTCCTTCTTGGTACTATAGTGGCTCTTATAAGAGTTTTTTCCTGAAAGGGTATTGTACCGAATTGTTCTGCATTTTGGTATGTTTTGATGAACAAACACTTGAAGGAGTTTATATTTTTAAACTGGACATGGCTAGTGTAACATCGGAAGAAATGGAGAGATTTAAAGGCTTGGACATGAGTTGTAAGAGATGGCAAGAAGAAGACTGGACCGACTTGGAGATGAGTCAGGATATGTGGGAAGAATTGGTAGACCTCAAAGAAGCTATTTTTTTTGTGGATCTTGCTCTTGATTACTTGGTATATTACAGACCCGCGATTGCCTTGGAGTTGGGGGGTTATGTACAAATTCGTGACAATTTGGGCAAAATTTTGTATTCATGTCATGTCAAAGATAATACCGTTTCCCTTTCTTCTATGCCTTCACTAGCGCTGCCAACAAGCAATGTGTCCTTATGGGAATGCAGGTATTAATTATTTATTATTTTATTAATTGCATCGAGAATGTTTTCTTAAAATAATATTTTGTGTAGGTTAGAAGATGATCATGGAGAAGCTAGGTGTACTGTTGATTCGAAACAAGACGTGGACCAGATAGTTGGTAGAGCAGCTACACACAATGAGATTAGACTTAATGAATCGAACCTTCTTAATCTTCCGTTTGATATTTTGGAGATGATTATGAAGCTCTGTGTCGGTGTGGAATACATGAACTTCCGTGCTACATGCAAACGTTGTCATGTAGCAGCACCTTTGAGACAATGGAGCAATGAAACTTCATTAAGGAGATTGCAAACTTATTCGTTTGTTTCACCATGGTTAATAGTGGTAGACAAAAATCAAGGCATTATCAGCTTTACTGATCCGCTATTGGGGGACAAATACTTTATGAAAAATCGACATGTATTGCTTGCTCGTCAAAAAATTTATTGTTCCAGTTTTGGTTGGTTGTTATTTTTGAGTACTGAATTTGATCGCCTAGTATTCTATAACCCCTTCACTAGTGATCTCCGCAAGCTTCCAGAGGCAGATCATAATTTCATGAGCTTGTGTTTCTCAGCACCACCAACTTCCCCTGATTGCATGGTTGTTGGATTTCCAGGAACTTATGAGTGGCTTGTTATGATCCACTTTATAGCTCAGGAACCATCTTGGCGTACACTTCATGTTGGTGTTGAGCCAAAATCTCTTCAATTTCCAACATTTGTTGGACAAGATCTTTATTTCTTGGGTAGCGTGGGTGAACTTATTGGTTTTAAAGATTTGGGTGAAGAAGATTATTCCTTGACAATTCTTGAAGTTAAAGTCCCAATAAGCTGTTGCATAACTCCAGCACAATTTTATTTAATGAAATGTGATCAAGATCTTCTAAAAGTCATTGTCGGTAAGTTTGGAGAACTTGTTGATGTATTCAAGTGGAATGATTCCAAACAAGAATGGCTGAAAGTAGATAGTTTGGGAAAGCATGCGCTTTATATTTCTGGTACAACATGTCTCAGCATTGAGGCCAAAACGCCAGAAATGGAGGACAAGATCTTCTTTCCACTACTATATTCCAAGAACAAGAAGATAGTGTTTTATTCACTCGAAACATGCATGTATCATGCATTCAATGGCGAAAACATCCAACCATATTTCAAGGATTTTTTGGGAACTACATATCATCTCTTCCCTCATGCATGGATTGAACCAAGTTGGTCCTAGGTAATTCTATTATTAGTAATATTGTTATGTTTTTGGGCATGTTAAAGTGTTTCATCTTTTAATTTATTTGTACTTTTGACTTGTGTTCATGGAATCATTCTGCACCCATTTCATGTTTTGGATATTATTGTTCATGTCATAAACGTATTGTTTTAGTTATTATATTGTAGTTTTGACTGAACTTTATTCTGTCCAAGGTCTATCTTTTCAAATTATGTTTCCTAATACTAAATTAGCACATTTGAAGACATAATTACATGTCAATGCCGACACGCTTAAGCCGGTGAGCCAAATTAAACTATTAGTTCATCTCTCAGTTGATAATTTGAAACCCAACATAAGTATTTCTCTAAACATGTTGATCTCTTCTCAAGTCTGCAACTTTTTGTTAAGTGTGTAATGTAGGCATGTAGCTCACATTTTATTGAGCTCATGTGAGGTGTATCAGAATTGTCAAGTTGCTATCCATTATGTCTTTAACTTACTTATAATAATTGGCTAAGTGTTGAGTTTGGCTTAGGAATTAGTGGGGCGCACGGTAATGAAGTTCATTTCGCTATTCAGTTCCTTCTTTCTAATTTTTAAGGTTTAGTATCAACTCAGCAACCTTATACCTTGGATCGCGCCTTTTAAGATGTAAATGTCAACAGTTTGCGTAGTGCTTCACTCTTACCAGTTGATATTAGTAGTTTTATGCAAATTAATGAATGGCCCTTAGTGTTATTGCACTACTTTGTAGCTTTGTTTTCATCTAAAGCAGAGTATGTAGCCCCTACATCATCGGCATGTCAGGCAAATTGCTTTAGAAGGGCACCAACCGATCTATCATGATTCATGTCAATTGATGTTTATATATAGATTGATCCACTAGATTAGAATTAATTCAGCTACTAATTTCGATTGGAACATCTGCCTCTTTTTAAAAATAAAAAATTGTGGTGATTATGTTAAACGGGTCAAAAAAGTGGTTCATGGACTCATGGGTCAAAACTGGGTAAGAAAGATTGTTGCTTTTATTAGCATCATATGAGGGTGTTTGGGATTACATATCTTATTGTGTTTTAATAAAGCAAAAACATTTAGTGCGCTGTTTGTTTTTTTTTTTTGGCTTATTAGCTTATTTTGTTGCTACATAGGCACTTTTGGTACTTTCTTTCATATGAAAAAAGTAATGAGCTTTTTGAGTGTTCGGATTGTTTTATTGGCTTATTATGTGCTACATTAGTGTGCATTTGGGCAATCAAGTAACTCTATCAGCTCACCTTCCACTCTACCTCTTGGCTCTATCTAATAGAGTCCCATACCCACTGACCGTTACCCGACACCAACACCTTCTTCTCTCCTTCGAGTCCATAACGCCTAGGAAAGTTGCCTTTCAACTTATCTTCGCCTGACTGTAAATCCTCCGTGAAGCTTGTACTATCCTATATGAGATCGAGCTAACGGTGTGTGATGATAAGAAAATATACTATTTAGCATTTATATACATATTTGGAATTGTGTTAGAAGCTATCACGGATATGTGAAGTCTTCCTATATGTGCTTATATCACGGATAGACTCCCACGGATAAGAACAAGCCTCAAAATGAGCATAATTAGCTTCTAGCTAGAATATATGGGTGAAACCTTACGGATACTCTAAAAATCTTGAGCTAGTAATAACAGATTCAAGACTTGAAGGTGCATGTTCATTGAAGTGATCCGCAGAAAAGTTATCATTTATAGCCAATCGTTGTTTACTTGCTTGTCTAGACACTCGAAGTCAAGGCCAAAGATAAGAGTTTAGTGATGGTTAACCAACTCATTGTGGTTAGTTCACAAAGAACTAGTCCTGCACAAGATTTCAAGGGTCTGGTTTTGGTAACTGCTGTAGTGCTGTTAAGTGGAGGAACGGTGTTATGAGCCAAAAAAAAAAGAGCAAAGGCGAAGATTGATATCCAACTTAGAGCATGTTCTCACCTTCCTCGTAAATAAATGCTATATGGAACTCTTAAAATTCTGTTCCACAAATGAGTGTACACTGTTACAAGATTTTTGTAAAAATACAAAATGATGAAAAACTGTACAATTTACAGTCATGTTATAGAAGTGTTGGCGTTACGAAAGACCTGCTTGGATCTTGAATGGGCTTCCCGTTGCTAATGACAACTTACATATAAATCTTGTATGTAAAATAAAGTCAGTAATTTTGTCTTCCTCTAATGATAAAAAGTGTGTTTACTTGTCGGTTTCAAGCACAAATTAATGTGATTTGAAGTCTTATTCTAGTGTACAAGATTGTCAAAGAGGAATAATATAAAATTTGCAAAATCTTCTACTGATCATGACAATATAACCATAACCTTTAAAATATCTCAAAAGAAATGCTAGTACTCCTCCTTTTAAAATATCATTAAATAAAGAAAAAATTACGTTTGGTCATATGATATCTGCGAATAACACTTTAGTCACAAGTCGTTTTATTACACCATATCACTATTTTGAAACCTTGCGCGATTTAGTCCTTATTTTGGATGGGCGTTAGTTAAGTCCGTTAAGTATTTTGCGATGTTAGTCCTTCGTTAAAATATTTTGCACCGTTAGTCCTTATTTTTAAAATATAGTTTTCCAGTTAGTCCCTCCGTTAATAATCTTATCGCCCGCTTTTTACATTTTGTCCGTTTTTATCCGTTTCGTTCGTTTTATCCGTTTCCTCCTCTTTTTCGTTTTAAATCGTTTTATCGTTTTCGTTTTATCCATTTAAATCCGTTTTTACGTTTTGCTTAGTTTTACATTTTATCTGTTTTATCCGTTTTAGTTCGTTTTAACCGTTATCGCCCGCTTTTTCGTTTTGTCATTTTTTCCTTTTCGTTCGTTTTTTATCAGGTTTTACCTTTTTATGCTGTTTTTATCCGTTTTAGTTCGTTTTCTTCATAAAAATTTCCAAAAAAATTGGAATTTTTCACAAATTTGAAAAAAAATTCCAAAAATTTTGAAAAATAAATTGGAAAAAAATATTTTCGAAAAAAAAATGAATAAAAATTAAAAAAAAAATTTGAATAAAAAAATTATTTTTCAATTATTTTTTTTTAAAATTAAAAAATATTTTCGATAAATATTTAAAAATTAAAAAATATTTTCGAAATATTATTTTTAAAAAAATTTGAATAAAAAATATATATTTTTTAAATATTTGAAAATATTTTGAAAATATTTATATATATATTTTTTAATATTTTTTATTCAATTTTTTTAATTTTTATTCAAAATTTTTTTTTTTTTCGAAAATATTTTTTCCAATTTATTTTATCAAAATTTTTGAATTTTTTTCAAATTTGTGAAAAATTCAATTTTTGGAAATTTTTGAAAAAACGAGCGGCGGGATAAAAATAAAAAAAAGGTAAAAAACGGATAAAACCGAACGCAAAGCATCTGGCATAAAAAGCGGTAAAACAACAAACGGATAAAACAGATAAAAACGTAAAATGGTGAAAACTTAAAAACGGACGGCGGATAAAACGTAAAAACGGACTAAAACGGATAAAAGCGTAAAAGCGGTCAAACGGATAAAAAACCGACATAAGCGGATAAAACGGACAAAACGAAAAAGCGGGAAGCGGATAAAAGCGAGCAGCGGATAAAATGGACAAAATGTAAAAAAAAAGCGATAACTATTATTAACGGAGGACTGGCGGGAAAACTATATTTTAAAAATAAGGACTAACGGTGCAAAATTTTTTAACGAAGGACTAACAGCGCAAAATACTTAACGGACTTAACTAACGCTCATCCAAAATAGGGACTAAATGCGTGCAAGGTTTCAAAAATAGGTATCTGTGGTGTAATAAAAATGACTTAGAGACTAAAGTTGTTATTTGGGGTATACTATAGGGACCAAACGTGTAATTTTTTCTTTAATAGAGAAAATGAGGTTGTAATCTTGTGAAAATAAACAATATATATCCAAACAAAATATAACACATCTACACTTTATCATATCTATGTTAAAAAGTTAAAGTGATAAAATAATTTGTGAATAAAGAAATAAATAATCGGTAGTAAATGTTAAATAAACAAATTTTCAAGGAACCAATCTTGGCCCATAACCATATCCTCTTCAAGTAAAGAGTTTTGAAAAGAAAAAACTATGAAAGATATACTCCATGTACGGAGAAAATTTTGGAAGTGGTGATATTTTCTGCAAATATGAAGTAACACTATTTATTTTTCCAAATATTTAATTTGTCATTTTAATTTTTTTCTTGATAATCTATATACTACTTATAATGCATGTATAACTTTAATTTAAACTTAAATTCTATAAATTACTTATAATGCATGTATAACTTTATTTAAACTTAAATTCTATAAATTTGAGTAATGTGTAAAACCTATAATATCTTTGATTAAAAATGATAATAATTAACATCCATCACTAAATTATTATTTTATATATTATTTAATTCTCAAACTTTTATCAATTTTTGTTTATAAACCGTAAACTATTTTTTGAAGCAAATGATTGAAGATGAAAAGTTTTGGAGGAAGAATATGATTGACGGACTTCCATTTTTCTTCAATAAGTTGCAAGTAAATGTTGTTAAGGACAATGGTGTGTTTCTCTAAAACTGTATATACCTATGCTTTATTCTAAAGGGTTGAGATCACTCAGAAAGTGAAAAAAAAAAAAAAGTTCTATCGTTGATTGTCGTGTGTCCACCCACTCCTCCTTTTTTCTTATTAAATTTGGTTAGAGGGTATTTTTGTCGTTTAACTTGTTTTCATATTCCACCCCAAATTTCAAACGCAAATAACTTTCAAACGACAAACTTTCTGAAAACCGATTTCACCATAATTTTTAAAATTCGATTCTCTTTAATTTGGTATAAATCTTGATAAATATTTCAAACTTTTTTTTTACATGTCAAATGGTTCTTGATTTTCGATTTTTTGGCGTTTTCGGCCTATTTTTTACGCTCATAAATGTCGAATCTTGAAAACTTAAAACATGAAAGTTATAGATTTTGTTCACTCTTTACCCGAAATTTAAATCACTCAAATTCGATGTCATATGGGTAAGATATCGCGTTAAAGATGGTGTTTCTTTCGCATTTGTTGCATCTGAGGTGTTTGATGAAATGTCAAACTTAGATTTTTAGTGTTAAAGTTGAGCTTAATGCACTAATTTTGTCCCAGCGCATCATTAATCATTTTTCAATGTAAGATTCAAAAGTGACGTTTTTAATAGTTAATGTTTTAACTATTAAAGCGATGAACCAAAGTGATGAATGATGAGCCAAATCAAATGTTAAAAAAGCATAAAAGCAAAGCGATGAACCTAACTAAAGCGATGAACCAAACGAATAAGCGATGAACCAAACCAAAGCGAAACTATGATTGATGAACTAAACCAAATGATGAACCAAACCAATAAGCGATGAACCAAACCAAAATCGAAACTATGATCGATGAACCAAACCAAACGATGAACTAAACCAAAACTAATGAACCAAAACCAAAGCGATGAACCAAACCAAAGCGAAACTATGATTCATGAACCAAAACCAAAATCGATGAACCAAACCAAACTAAAACTATGATTCATGAACCAAACCAAAAGCGATGAACCAAACTAAAAGCGAAGCGTGATTGATGAGCCAAAATAAAGCGATGAACAAAACAAAACAAACACCAACATGTTAAAATGAAACTATGATTGATGAACCAAAATAAAGCGATGAACTATGTTTGATTTGGTTCATCACTTTTGGTTTAGTTCATCGGTTTGGTTTGGTTCATCGATTTGATTGATTCATCGATTCATCGATTGATGAACCAAGATTAGCGATGAACAAGCGTGCATTTTTATTTTATATTAACGACTAAAAAACATCACTTTTGAATCTTACATTAATAAAATGATTAATGATGCGTTGTGGTACAAAATTTAGAGCATTTAACGTAATTTTAACACTAAAAATCTAAGGTAGACGTTTTATCAAACACATTGTGTGCAACAAATATGACTAAAACGCCATTTTTAACGTCGATATCTCACTTATTTCATATCGGTTTGAGTGATTCAAAACTTGTGTAAAGAGTGAACTAAAATCTACAACTTTCGTGTTTTAAATTTTAAATAAATCAACCTTTAAATTAGATAAAAGTAGGGTTGAATATCTTGAAAATTTCAAGAAAATCATAACCCACTAAATCTTAAAAAAAAAAAATCGATTTATATATCAAGATTTATACCAAATTAAAGAGAATCAATTTTAAAAATTATGGTGAAATCGGTTTTAAGTAAAAGTTTGTCGTTTGAAAGTTATTTGCGTTTGAAATTTGAGGTGAAATTAAAAAGCGAATCGAATGACCAATATACCCTAGACGAAATTAGTAAAATAAAAAGGAGGATGAAGTTGGTGGACAGGTGTCAAGTTATAAGTGGCTTTTTAGACTTTGCAAATTTCCCTCTTTTTAATAGATCCGCTCTCTTATTCGAAATGATATCGATCAGTAAAATAAAGTATGAATGAGCTGCATGCCTACGTGGCTACGTCAACTTTAGGCAATGAAAACTTTTGTAGATCTCGTGAATAAAAGTTTCTGCGCTAATGTATGATTATTACAAAGTGTTAAAAGGAAAACGATATCGTGTTTTAATATTTTGGAATTGGTAGGTGGTTCATGGTTGTTTTAATATTTTTATAGAGATATTATATGAGGAGGTTCTCTATGTATTAAAACTTTAACATATGAACATATAGGTTATTCGTTTATTGAAATTAATTTATCAAACGCCAAGAATGAACTTAACATTAACATATTAAAATTGTACGAACAAAATACTAGCCATAAAGTTTCATTTTTATCTTTCTAAATTACTTTTGATACTATATAGTCACACTTAAAACATGAGTTTAATTAGTACTTGACACCAAACTTGTCATTCGTATTGCTTTAATAAGTTAGAGGTAGGTTCCTTAATTATGCTATAATTGGACAAATTTAAAATATATGATAACAAACACATACTTGAACGACGTATAAATTAATTTTAATAAACAAGCCGCTTATATGTTAATAAGCTAAAAAGTATAGTTTGGAAAGTATTCATGGGAATGGATCCGGTAAGAAAAAAATAAAAATAAGAAAAATGAGAAATGTTTTTAATGCATTTCAATGTAGATGATTCGTGGAGATCTTCTCTTTTAAGTCATCTGAAATATCGCAATTGTGGTTATTTCTCATCCTTCTCATTTTACTTTTATTTCTTCTTTGATCCTTACTCAAGTATTCATTTCTATTTCTCTTTCTCTCCTCTCAATTCACCCTACCAAATATGACGTGTTGGTATTCACATACATTATATGATAATGAATTTAAAGTATAGTTTGTAAGGAGGTTAATGGGCTCAATATTTAAATATGTTTTTGTCTTTTTGGTATATTATCATAACGGTTTTCGTATATTGCAAACAAATTTAGCATAGACAGCAGTTTACGTATAATACAAAAAGATCAATATCAACTATTGTTAACAGAAGAACAAGTCAAATTAATGAAATGGGGTGCTAATGTGCTATATACATACTACGGAGTATATAGTATTAGTGGGGTCAACTTGCCCAAAAACCATCTTGTGATTTCATAAAGGTGCAGCCCTCTCTGTGTCGATAAACTAGTTTATACAATTTAGAATCACTACTAAAATAATGATAGAATTTGATATATTTCTCTAATTTCATAATTAATTTCATATGAACATAAATTATAACTAAATTTTAAAACAACTATTTTAAAGCATATTTGGCTAAATATGAAATATCTAAATTTAAAGAGAAGATATATGAAATCAACTTAACCAAAGACTATCTGGGTAGTGTTAGCAGTCGAAACTTTTAATAAAATTACTACTAGCTCATTTGGTTTAACTCAGTTCGAAAAATTAATTCACTCGAGTTTGAGTCGATATTAAAAAAATGTCATTGCTTGATTAGTTTGACAAGTCGAGCTTTTAAAACTAATATTAAGCTCGACTCTTTCATAAGCTCGTTTAATTATCTCGAGTCAGACGAGCTTCTCAAGCCAAACGAGTTATTCGAGCTTGACGAGCCAAGCATAAATTCATACAATTATATTTTATTTATCAGTTTACATAAATAATATAAATAGTAATTTGACTCAAGTTATAGCATACAATAAATAATACTCCTGCTTAAAGAATATATTTTATCGGGCTCATGTCTGAAAATATATTTTATTTGTCATTTTTTGAGTTGTATGTAGCATTGTTTGGATAGAACTATTTAATAACTATCTTTTTTTTATTTCTTTTTTAATTTCGATTATTATGTTTGATTTCAAAAAATGCTTCAATCAATTCCCAAAAATGCTTCATTTGATACTCAAAAATATATCAATCGATAGACAAAATAATCAAAATTCAAAATTTTAGTTATTAAATAATTTGATTAAGACGATGCTACATATAACTCAAACAAATAATAAGTGAAATACATTTTAAGATCATTATCCTTGCTTTCTTCAATTTGAACCTTCTTTTAACTTTGTTTTCATAGCCTCCTTATCTCCTCTTTTATCTCTCACTTTCAATGGAGATGGTATTCTTTTAGTTTTACCTCTTACTTTTTTTTTTTTTTTCCTATTGAAAACAAAAAGGTTAAAAACCGCAAGTTCTTTATAATGTTAAAGATTACGTTCTTAAGATAACCAGTAAAAGATGTTGTGTATTGTGAATATGAATGAGAGATTACAGGGATATAAATAGATAACATAAATACACTCTAATACCTTCTAATATAAACCATATACATAAGTATCTATTACTTGACTAATATCCCCCCTCAAGCTAAGCGTGGGAAACAAGCTGTAGCTTGTCCCATAAAGTCACAAATCTGGCAGTTGGCAACGGCTTTGTAAAGACATCTGCAATCTGATCATGTGTAGAGATGAATTGAACAGAAAGTCGTCCTTGTGCAACCTTTTCTCGCACAAAATGAAAATCAACCTCAACATGTTTCATACGAGCATGGAAGATCGGATTTGCGAGACAAACATGTAGCCCCAGTTGTCACACCATAATATCGAGTAGATTTGACAGAACACGAAGTTCTCGCATGAGACTCGAAGCCAAGTAAGTTCGACCTTCGTGTCGACTAATAGATACTTATTCAAGTAATAGATACTTATGTATATGGTTTATATTATAGGGTATTAGAGTGTATTTAATGGAGATAGTGTGAGGGGCAAAAGCGCGTTCAAGAGCAATCCATAGTTCTCTGGATGTATCACCCTGAACATGCTGGAAAGCACTTTCAGAGATGGTAGATAGGAGTAACATGCGAACGTGAGCATCATTAGACACCCACGTTGCATGGTTTGGGTTCAGTTGGGTGGTCGGTGGCTGATCTTTGTCATCGGATGGGGCGGTGATGAGCGGATGCGGGCGAGTGATGGTGCCATCAACATAGGGAAAAGTTTGTTTGTAATAAGGAACGACCGGATCATTGTTTTCCGGTGGCGTAATTGGTTGTGGAGAGTGTGAAACCGAATTTGTGGAATTATGACTTTGTTTTTCTTGTGGTGAAAGGGCAATGAGAGACATGGTGATAATGAAGGCGGCAAAGGTTTTTTTTTTTTTTTTTTTTGTGGTGGGTGTGAGAAAAAAAAACTAGGGTTAGGGTTTGTGACCCTTTGGCTCTTGATACCAAGATAATCGGTAAAAGATGTTGTGTATTGTGAATATGAATGAGAGATTACATGGATATAAATAGATAACATAAATACACTCTAATACCTCTTATGCCGCCTTATGCCACATGTTGCTATAAACTATAAACCATATATAACCTTGATAAAACACATAAGTATCTATTACTTGACTAATATCTTACATTTTTAATTTTGGATACCACAAAACATTACACATGACCGTAAAAATAGAGGTACGATAGTACAATATTATCCGAGTTAAGTTATTTTGGATCCTTTTATTTTTTATATCTCGAGAGACTTATCTCAATCATACAAAACATTTGATCCAAAAGACCATATCAAACATCTAAAAACATTAACTTTCACCCATTTTTTTTAGTTAAAACTCACATTCACTCCTATTTTTAAAAATTAGGGATAAGTGTTTCTAAATGTATCCAAGTTACCCTGTTTTACTAAGTTGTGTATCAAAAAATTAATCCTCCTAAACAATGCAAAGAACTTACTAATCATACTATTATATACATATTTTATCATTTGTTTAGAGATATTTACATAAATCGTCCTTGTGACTAGGACCAAATTGCAATCACAGTCCTTAAAGTAATTTACATAATTCGTCCTTGTGGTTATCCCGGTCAAAGAAAGGTCAACGACACGTGTCATCACTTGAGTGGTGCCATGTGTCATAAGGTGGTCGGATACTTGGCGGTCGGGTCGATTCGATGGCAGGTCGGGTTGCCACGTGGACCAAGGTGGTGCCACGTGACATTGGTAAAATATACCTCATGATTCGAACCGGTTTATTTGTGTGGAAAGCCAAGCTTTGCCCAGCTAAGCGCATAGCTTCAATAATATTACTCTAAATCTATTACATAACCCTTCCAATTTTAAAGGCCCAATTCAATTTAGTTTTGGCTATCAATTTAAGGGTTATATGAATTGTAAAAAAATAAATAAATATACCATCGGACTCGTTTTTAGTGCTCTTTCAATGGTATGCTCGGGAATTTTTAGACTTCGTTAGAACCTCGAAAAATGAGAAAGCGTCGTCGAAAAATGCGGCGTCCTTTTCCGGGTGCAAAGAAAGTCAAAAATTCCCGAGCATACCGTCGAACTCGTTTTTGTGCTCTTTCAATGGTATGCTCGGGGATTTTCGACTTCGTTTGAACCTCGAAAATGCGAAAACATAGAAAACGGTGATTTTGAAAAATCACCGTTTGTGCTCTTTCCAAAATCACCGTTTTTCTATGTTTCGCATTTTTCGAGGTTCAAACAATCGAAAAAATTCCCGAGCATACCATTGGAAAGAGCACAAAAACGAGTTCGACGGTATGCTCTGGGGAATTTTTTCGACTTTTTGCACCTCGGAAAGGATCGCCGTTTTTCGACGACGCTTTTCATTTTTCGAGGTTCTAACGAGTCTAAAAATCTCCGAGCATACCATTGAAAGAGCACGAAAAACGAGTCCGATATATTTATTTATTTTTTTACGATCCATATAACCCTTAAATGATAAGCCAAAACTAAATGAATAATGCCTTTAAATGTTGGAAGGGTTATGTAATTGATTTAGTAATATTATTGAAGCTATGCTTAGCCCATTGGCAAACTTGGCTTCACACAAATAACCGGGTTCGAATCCCACTCGGGCAAAATGAGGTATATTTACCAATGCCACGTATGGCACCGCGTCCACGTGGCAACCCGACCCGTTACCGAATCGACCGTTTCACGATCCGACCCGACTCTGACCTATGACACGTGGCACCACTCGGTGATGACGCGTGTCGTTGACCTTTCTTTGGCCGGGATAACCACAAGGACGAATTATGTAAATACTTTAAGCTGATGCACTCTAACCTGGGCGATTTATAAATATCTCTAAACAAATGATAAAATATGTATATAATAGTATGATTAGTAAGTTCTTTGCATTGTTTAGAGGATTAATTTTTGATACACAACTGTAAAAACAGGTAACGCTGGATCATTTAAACACTTATCTAAAAATTATATATATCAAAACCGTAAACTGTTAACTTGCAAAAGTTACACAATCGTGACGAGTATCTAATTATCATTCAATAAAGGAATAGATGGACACATTCATATCAATTTGACATACTTTTTTTTGGTATTTTTTATTTTTTCTCGGTGTAGTATTTGCATGATATATCACTTGTGATATAAACATTAATCTATAAGTTCGAACACTCAACGTGTTGTTTTAAAATTAGCATAAGTATTTGTGTAAAACTCCAAATAATTCACTTTTTTTATATTTGAAAATTCAAATCTTTAGCTTTCCAACCTTAAATCACACATTCACACATAGTTTTTAAAATTTCAAATCATTACAGTTTATTCATAAAAGTTGGAAAAATATATGATTTTCGTTATATTCAAACAAACTTGATAGTTAATATATCACATGTGATTTAACACTAATTTTAGATTTGAAGACAGAAGATATGGACATAGATGCAAAAAAATGATGTCTCTTTTAGAGTTGTATACAAATACTTATGCCCATTTTACGAAAACATGTTTAGTGTTCGAACTTATATATTAGTGTTATATCACAAATGATATATAATACGAGTTCGAATATCAGTTTTTTTTTCAACGACTTTTATTAATAAACCGTATTGATTTAGTGGTTCAAATATTATGTGTGATATATGGCTGAAAATCTTAGAATGTGTAATTTCATACAAATAAATGATGAATTTGTTGGAGTTCTATATTAATACTTATGCCCATTTTACGATAACATATTGAGCATTCGAACTTACAAATTAGTGTTATATCACATGTGATACGTCAAGCAAGTTTGACTTTCAAAAAAATCTTCTATTTCCTCCAACTTCTAAGAAAAAACTGTATTGATTTGGATGTTCACGAAATATGTTTGATATATGGTTAGAAAGCTAAGGATGTGTGTTTTTATGCCAAAAGAGTAACCATTTTAAGTTTACACAATACTTATGAGTGTTCAAACTAACAGATTAACGTTATATCACATGTGAAAAATTAAACGGGTTTGACTATCGAAAACAATTATTCTATTTATTACACATGGTTTTTGAACCTCCAAATATTTTGCTTGATATATCACTTATGATACAACACTAATCTATAAGACCGGACACTCAACTTTTGTTAATAAATTGTATGGATTTGGAGGTTCAAAAACTATTTGTGATATATAGTTGAAAAGTTAAGGATGTATATATTTCAACACATAAACGATGAGTCTTTAGAATTCTACAAAAATATATATACCCATTTTATGAATGCATGTTAAGTGTTCAAACTTTCATATTAGTGTTATATGACAAGTGATATATCAAACAAAATATTGCATACACAAAAACAATAATAAAAAAAAGAAAAAAAAATGTCGAAGATATATGAAAGTGTCAATCTATTAAAGATAATTAAATACTCATCACAATAGTATAACTTTTGTAAGTTAATATGTTACGAATTTTGAGATATGTAATTTTAAAAAATAAGGGTGCACACGAGTTTTAATTCAAAAAGATAAAGATGAAAGGATTGAAAGTTAATGTCTTTTAGTGTTTAATTTTGTCTTTCAAATCAAATGATTTGAATGATAAATATTACTCCCTCAAAATGTAATGAAATAAATGTTTTTAAAATGAACTTTTATCATGAACATAAACATATATGAGAGTAAACTGCAAAAATGTCATTAAATTTTCTGATTTTTGCGAGAAATGTCATCGATTTTTCTTTTGCGAGAAATGTCTCTAACGTTTCATTTTTTGCGAGTTTTACCCTTGAACCGTTACTGTAGTTGAAAATTCACGTTTTTTTGCTAACACTCGTCAGTTCTCTTCGTTAGTGGCAATGTGAAATGACTATTTTACCCTCCTTTTATTCACTAATTTCCATTTCTAGTCGTTTTGTACCTTTCACGCAAAACTAAAACTCTTTCATATTCTCCCACTTATTCAAAAACACACACTTTCCACCATCTTCTGCAACTCATTCAAAATCATATAGTCATCATCTTCCCCCTGCACCCTTTTGAGTAAGCACCACCGATTCACCATCTTCTCTGCACACCCGCATCAGATCTGTTTATTATCATTCTTAAACCTATAACCCTAACCTTAAAAACCACTTATTCATCATATGTGTACCTGTTCATCTTTAAACCTATAACCCTAACCCTAAAAACCACCAATTCATCATCTGTGTACCTGTTCATCACACGGGCCAAGTTGATGAATAGATGGTTTTTAGGGTAAGGTTATAGGTTTAAAGATGATAATAAACAGATCTGGTGCGGGTGTGCGGAGAAGATGATGAATCGGTGGTGCTTGCTCAAGAGGGTGTGGGGGAAGATGATGAATAGGTGATTTTGAACGGGTTGCAGAAGATGGTGGAAAGGGTGTGTGTTTGAATAAGTGGGATAATATGAAAGAGTTTTTAGTTTTGCGGGAAAGGTACACAATGACTGAAAATGGAAATTATTGAAGAAAAGGTGGGTTTAATAGTCATTTCACATGGCCACTAACGAAGAAACAACGGCGTTAGCGGCGTAATTCTGTTAAAAGTAATGGTTCGAGGCAAACTCGCAAAAGTGAAACGTTAAAGACATTTCTCGTAATTTTATTTTCATGAACATTTCTCGAAAAAATCAAAAAATTTAGGGGCATTTTTTTAAATTTACTCGAAATAATTATGCAAAATATAAACCAATCCATGTCGAAACCCAAAACCACAAGTACATAGACTACGGTCCTTAAAGGGAAAACACCAGGAACATGTCTTCATGTATGCCAATGCCACCAAGAAACTTCACCAACTTATCTTAAATCAATTTATTTATAGTATATTTTTTTATACAACTCTTTGCAGTTATCTTTTACTTGTTCTTCAAACCAATTTAATTTAGTTCCAACCACTTGACTTCACTCACCCATATATTACGCCACCCTTTGTTTTTTCCAATAAAATCAACCCCATTTCACACTTAAAACCAGATCATATTACATACTCAATTATGTACCCAAACATATAAACTATTTTTTCTTTTGACTCTTTTGTTATCAGATTGATTTTGAGCTTATTATTGGTGAGTTTTTTTGGTTCATTTTAGTAGTCTCATGTGGGTTGTTTTAATTTGTTGTGAATTTAAGGTTTATGTGATTAAAGGTGTGTTCTTTTGTGATTATATTGGTTTTGAGCTGAATAAAGGTTTGCATATTTTGTTTGATATCCTTTTTTTTGCTCTTTAGTATCAAAGTTTTGTGATTAATTGTTCTTTATGTAAATTTTAGCTTTAGAAAATAAAGAAAGTGGTTTAAGGTTTCAAGCTTCTTTCTTTAAATTGAGTCTTGATTGCTAGTAATTGCAAATGCTTTTGGTTACATGTCAATTCAAAATTATAGATGAAAAATACCCATTTTGCACTTCTAAAATAAGATCATTTCGCACCTTAAATAATGTGGCAAACATTAAAAAGATATGTTCTTTAGCCTCTGTTAGTTGTGGGTAGATGTTGGAAACTGGTGTTTTTGCATTTAGATTGGTTTTTAGGTTGTTAATAGGTGAGTCCGTTTGTTTGATATCATGTTGTGATTGTTTCGTATGGTTTCTTTTAAACGGGTAAACGGGAAGGGATGTGGTTTTCCCTGTTCATGTTTCTCGGGGAGGGCGAGTCAAACTGAGATTGTACGCGGCCTAACTAAGGTATCTCTGTGACCGCTTCCGATCCTTTCCCTCGCCACCCCCAAATAAGTACCTAGTTAGGTTTGAACCCTAGACCTCTTGTGAGGATGTTAGAAGTCTTACCACTCGGCCATTTTGTGATGGTTATTTGGGTTCTCTAGATTTCCTGTAAATGTTAAGTTTTTGTCATAATAGATTGTGTTATATTTCGTTGATTATGTGATGTGTTAATCTAAGCTTCTAAGATAATAAAACAAAGAAAGTGTTTAAAGCTTCAAGCTTTTTAAATTCGGTCTGGATTACAGTCAATACCTTAATTGAAGATAGTTTTGCTAGTACTGAAATTGCTTTGTTGGTTGGTTACGTGTCATTCAGAAGATAATATAAAAACCAAATTCTCACACTCAATCATGTGCCAAACATTGAAAAGAATATTTCTTTTAGCATCTTTTAGTTGTACAATCAGATTGATTTTCTGTATGAGTTGATTTAAGGTGACTGCTTTTGTTGCATATAAATGTTTGTACACTTTAGTATGATAGATTTGTAGTTATTCAAAATTTGAGTATTTCTTGTAAATTATGCTGATTATAGTTTAATTCCAATGTAAACAGTTTAGAAGATCAAATTAAGAAGCTATGAAGTGTTTTGGGTTATCTAACAGCGAAAAAAAGGGCGAAACATCTAAAACGTCAACAAAATCGCTTTCAGTACATTCCTTTAGTTCTCTATTCACAGATCGGGATATACGACGGTCTGGATCGGATTCAAATTCTCGAAATGTCTCTGATCTTAGCATAGATTCGATGGGAAGCCCTCATTTTCCTAGTTTTTCGCAAAGGCCAAGTAATCTTAGAGTGTTCACATTGTCTGAGCTCAAGTCAGCTACCAAGAACTTTAGCCGGTCTGCAAAGATTGGTGAGGGAGGATTCGGGTGTGTCTACACGGGTGTGATAAAAAACCCTCGAGATCCTACAAAACGCCTCGAAGTGGCTGTGAAACAGCTAGGCAGAGCAGGATTACAGGTAGGCTTTGTTTCTGTATGGTTTACTCTAGACATTTGACTTCTAATAGTCAGCTCTAAATCCAAAATTGATTTCCAATTTTTTATTGTTCCGAAAACATTATAGTAACTACGTTGAACTATAAACCTCTTATATAGTTATATGTCAGCAACGTTATATTAAATAACCAAAACGCCGTATCAGCATAAAAATTACCCATAAGCACCACGTCATCGTTTTAACTTATATGCTGATAGGCGATATACATTATAGTAAATTAGTAACTATATTAGACTACAATAATCTTCAAAGTTCAAACTTTCTTTGTATCATGAACAATGCAACTTCTGATTTTTTCCTTGTTTAAGGAGGATGCTTGGTTACATGTCATTCATGAAATATCTTATAAACCCTTTGCCTATGCCTATTGACAATCTTGATTATGTTGCATCAGGGGCACAAAGAGTGGGTAACGGAAGTGAATGTTCTCGGAGTTGTTGAGCATCCAAACCTTGTGAAATTGGTTGGTTATTGTGCAGAAGACGATGAAAGAGGAATACAACGACTTCTAGTCTATGAATATATGCCAAATAGAAGTGTGGAAGATCATTTATCTTCAAGATCCGGTGAAACTCTCTCATGGACTATGAGATTGAAAGTGGCTCAAGACGCTGCTCGAGGCTTGACATATCTACATGAAGAGATGGATTTTCAGGTATTTTAAAGTTCCACCCGCACCAATAAAGAGTTTATACAAATTAGCCTGGTTACATGACTAATTACTTTTGTTTATTGTAGATTATCTTCAGAGATTTTAAATCTTCCAACATTCTTCTTGACGAGCATTGGAATGCTAAGCTTTCAGATTTTGGAATGGCTCGGTTAGGTCCTCAGGAAGGTCTTACTCACGTCTCAACTGCGGTATGATTTTTTATCCATTTCTTTTTAGTTTTGTTGAATATTAATGTCTTTTAAAATTACTAAAACATTATCATAACAGTAGTTATTAAGTTTTATTAAATAAGTGTCCATGCATTAAAAATAGATTTTGACCGATTCAACATGTTTGACCCATTCCCCCTTTTAGCTATACGTTTGTATTTGGCCCATTTGAGATAAAAACACAACCCACATCGACCGATTTATAATTAAATTTCTCAAAAATTCTCACAGCTATTTTTTATTTTATTTTTTTTCAATTTACATATCTTTACTCATTCTCTCACAGTCGCAAATGTACTATTTTGGATATGAAATCTGCAACTTCTTTATCAATAACTTATAAACCAATTGCAGTCATTGCAAATTGCTGAACTCTAACTCGCAAGATACCTTTGCCTCTGTGATAAAGGGCATTTAGACATTTTACTATATATCTCAACAAGTTTTCGTCGTGAAATTTTTAGTTGTCTCTAATATAATGTCACCAGGTTGTGGGAACTATGGGATACGCGGCTCCAGAGTATATCCAAACCGGACATCTAACATACAAGAGTGATGTATGGGGGTACGGTGTCTTCTTATACGAACTAATCACAGGCCGTCGCCCATTAGACAAAAATCGACCCAAGAACGAGCAGAAGCTTCTAGAATGGGTCAAGCCCTACCTAGACTCCAAAAAGTTCCGGCTAATAATTGACGCAAGACTCGAGGGTAAGTACTCACTAAAGTCAGCACAAAAGTTATCGATTATAGCCAATAGATGTTTGTCTAGAAACCCAAAGTCGAGGCCAAAGATGAGTGAGGTTCTTGAAATGGTTAGCCAACTTATTGGTGGCCCGTCACAAGCACCAGGTGCCACGCCACCTCTCAAGAGTTCGGTCCCGGTTGCTATCGAGCCAAGGAAAGTTTTTGTGGGACCCACCAACGTTAGAAATTCTCATGAGGAGACAAAAACTAATCCTATGGATGTACATTATACAGAATCTCCTGGTATTTCTAGATGTCATCGAAAGCTTTTGGCAAGTTGCTGATTTCAAGTACTTGGTGAATGAGTTTTGCAGTGTATGGTAGCAGATGACGTTATTACCCTCATCCATTAATGTGCATGCAGAAAGTCGTGCTTTAAGTCGCTGCAGAAAACGCGGTGCGAGGTAAAGGGTGGTTTCGTGAAAAACTATAGGTGTTGTATCTTATATTGTATCTTGTATCTTGTATCTTGCATATAAAACTTGTGTAGCTTTTGTTGATTATAGGAAGTTGAATGAGTATCTCTGGTGCATATTTTGCTATGTCATGCTTATAACGGAGTAGAAGAGCATTGATACTTAATTTTTAGGCCTGAGAATCAACCTAATCATGTGATAATTGTTGGTCCCAAATTGTGTTAGTCGAAATGAAATGCAAACAAAGTAACGTGAATAACTAATAATTCATCTAACAATTGTAACGTTACATGTATGCGTCTATATATACTAAACGAATGGTTGCGAATCAACCATTGTGACTGTTTATGAATCGGTATAACCGAATTCAATAACTACCATAATAACTACCATAACCGTTTATAACCGTTTTATGGTTATATAACTAACTGTAACCGCTTGGCGGTTGAAATCTATATAACGAGCAAGTTTGGTCCTTGACGTTTGAAGCAATGTCGAGATTAGCATTTACATTCTCCTCCTTAATCTTGATCGTTGCTTCGTCCTAAGTCTTGAACTCCGAGCATTTGTCGCATAGTCACGAACTTTAGTCTTGGTAAAGCTTTTGTTAAGATATATGCTCTTTGTAGTTTTCCACTAACGTGTTCCACTTTAATATGACCATTCTCTACGCATTCACGAATGAAATGATAGCGAATGTCTATGTTCTTTCCTTCCATGAAAAGGCGGGTTCTTTCTGAGTCTTATTGGCGATATGTTGTCAACTCTAAGCGTTATCCTTTTTTCTTCCAATCCGGTTAATTCACTAAGTAGCGTTTTAACCATAAGGCTTGACATGTTCTTTGCGATGGCTGCCATGAATTCGATTCACATGATGAGAGTGTTCTTGTCGGTTGCTTGGTCTGTTTGATGAGTGTCTAAATCTTCATCGTTTTATGCCTTTTACGCAAAAACATCGAAAACACTCGAAATGCATCAAAATGATAAAAATATCACAAATAAGTGTTTTATGTGTTTTAAATGCAAAATACCAAAATCGGTGAAAAAGCGTATCAAGTTTGCATAATTGGCGGTTTAGTCCCCAAGTTTCAAAAGTTGTCAAATATAGTCCCTGGTAAATCAAAATAAAGAAAAATGTTATTTAAAGTCCCTAGGGATTCATGAGTTGTCAAACTTGGTCCTTGAAGTTTAAAATTGCAAAATTACAACTTTAATCCCTAAAGTTTGAAAATTGTCATAAAAGGTCCTCGGATATTTAAAAAGTGAAAATAATCAAATATTATCCTTGTACTATTCATAAATGGCAAAATTGGTCCTTGTGTTAACTTTGGAAAATTGGCAGGTTTAATCCCTCATAAATCAAAAAATTGCATAAATGGTCCTTGTGTTATTAAGCTACCAAACGGACCCCCTTTTTGTATTATTACCCCTGCCAAATAAACCTTGACCCTTGGACATGAACCTTGACCCAGTCCAAATCCCAAATGAACCCCCAGCGTATTAATAAAACTCGGTCAACAAAAGTCAAATACCACAGTTACTGTTCATCTTCCTCACAATCCCCGCCAAAACCAGACACCTCCTCAAACCACCCTGGTTTCCACCTTTCCACTTGCTTCTTCCACCTTTCCAGCTGTATAACAACTCCCTTCCACCTCCACAAACACCAAAATCCATTAATTGCAAAAACCTGCTTAAGACTATTTTGGCGCCAAAATGACAAATGGACGAATTTGATGAGTTTGAAGAATCCAATGGTTGGAAATAAGTGGGAAAGATTCAGAGATGTCGACAAGAGCCTAAAAGATCTTTATAAAGCAAAAGAGGAGCAATGTGAAGACTATCTAGAGTAAAATTAGTTTAATGTATGTCGTTTTAATAAAAATTCAATTTCCAGTGTAATTTTAAGCTTTCAAGTGACTTGTTTAAGTATTTCCAGTGTATTTGAATCTATTTCCAACAATCAATTTCATTTTCGGTCTCAATTTGGTTTGTTCAATTTTCAAGTGCAAAATCTCATATGTCTTAAAGTTATTTGTAGTTGTTGTCTTGGACTCATAAGCGATATAAGCTCCTAGATAGCTTGTTTAAGCTATTAGAAACCTTTAAAATCGGTTATAGTATCAAAAGAAAAAATACCAAAAATAACAAAAAAATTAGTGAAAATCAAAAATCCATGGAGATGGTTATCACAATGGGCGGGGTTAATAATGGATTGCCATTGGGTTTAGAGCTTCTTGGGAAGCTATAGGAAGTGTTCTGATCCTTGGTTCTCGTTATAAGCTTGGAATAAACTTGTAAGCTTAATCCTTGATTTTGGCATTTCACCAGTAACCGCTTAATTCCTTATCTCGTGTTTTTATGCTTGTTTGGTGTATGATTAGTGATATTAGTGGTTAATATTGCATACTTGTTCATTAGATCTCTTAGTTGCTTTGTTTTCATTTTTTCACTAAGTAAAGCGCATAATAGTAATTTATAAATTTGTTGTTGTTATTGTTAATGTTTAGGTGCTCAAATCGACTTTTATCTCATTAGATGTTTGTATGAATCGGTTCATGGTTTAAATCACTCATTTGTTTTGAAAATCACAAAAGCAGTTTCAATAAGAATTGTTTGGATTTGTAGTTAAGCGTGGTAAAGGCTAATTGTGTTGTTTCTTGTTATTGTTCGTGTCACATAAGTACCTAATATCTCGGTTCAACCATAAAATCCGGTGCTTATTTGTGAAAAAGTCAAAATAGCCCTTGATCACTCCTTGTTCATCAATTGTTGGATTTTCATGTCCCATGATCTTGTTTTCATGTTTATAAGTTGTTAGAATTGATCAACACGGTCTTAATTCACCTTAATACATCATAATCGGTGATTAGGATTGATTCAAAGTTCATATTAGTCAACATATTAGTGTAATATAAAAGTCGAAATTTCCATTTGGTGGGTTTTAAATAAAATAGATAATTTTATATAGAGTTTAATATTAAGTTTCAAGATTTGAGCTTTTGGAATATTAAAATATAACGCTCATCTTTATCCTAGTATTTTTATATTTTCTAGTTAGCTTATTTACTAGCTTATTTCTTATCTTATTTTGAACACCTTGTGCGAAAAAGTGCCACATGCGCAGTTTACAACCATTTTCACAAGCTCGCACGAGCTTATTAGTGAGCTCGACTTGTGAACTTTAGCTTTTTGGAAAGCCCACCAGCTCATCTTGACACCTCAGTCCTTGTCTTGAGCTTTTAAGCTTATTTGATAAGCTTAATTTGCTTGGCAAAATGGCTGCAGGCCTGTTTGTTTGGTAGATTTAGGATAAGTGCTTATTTGCTTATTTTTAGCTTATCAGTATAGTTCTTTGTATCTTTTAACTTCATTTGAGTAGCTTTAGCTTATTTGTGTCTTATTTTACTTTTGTTTCTTTCTGTGAAGCTTATTTCAAACTTATTTGAGCTAAAAATCATTAAAATAAGCTTAAAAGCCCACTGTTGAGATCATAAGCTCTCAAATAGCTTATTTTTAAGTAGTAAAATTTTTGTTTTCATTAAAGTTGCTTATAATTAGTAGTATAATAGTTTTCAAAAGAAAAACACAAAACATCATTTTAAAAATAGTGATAGCATTTATTTAATAGAATTTAGCTTTTTATTTTTCTTTTCAAATTATTATTAAGCACTTCTTGTTTTATAATTTTCTTAGTTTTCTGTCATCATAGGATAATTTTATAAAAAATTTCATAATTTTCTTAGCTTGTTTAGTATTTAATAGAATTTAAAATAGTTAAAAGTATTAAATAATTAATAATAAATAAATAAAAAACATAAAAATATCTTTTCAGTTTTAAAATTAGTTTTATAATATTTTAGATTTTTCTAAGTTAAAATTTCATTTTTCCAGGTTAATTTTATATTTTCTTATATTTAAGTGTATTTTAAATAATTAATAAATAGTAATTAATTAATAATAAATAGATAAAAAGTGTAAAAAAATATATTTTCAATTTTAAAATAAGTTTTATAATATTTTAGATTTTTCTAAGTCATAATTTCATTTTTCTAGCTTTATTTCACATTTTCTTATATTTTAGATTATTATTAAATAGTTTAAAATAGTTTTTAATTAATAATAATTAAATAAATAGTTATAAAAATAATTTTCTTTTTTCTAATAATTTTCTTTTATTATTAGTATTGTAAAAATATCATTTTCATATTAGTAGGTCTTTTATTTCTTAAAACTCACGTTTTATTTTGTACGTTTACGTAAAATTTAATAAACGTATTCGTTTAAGTTTATTTAATCTGATTGTTGTGCTTTATAATTCCGTATCCAAATACAATTCCAATCAATCAGTAGTGTAGTTATCAATCAAAATCCTTACTGATCATTATCCTTAGTGATCATTCTATCATCTGAACGTTTTAAGCACCATTAATCCTCCGTGGGACTTAACGACCGGGAATCCACTATATTCAAGGAAATTGAATTGGTTTTAGACTGTTTGAATTTTATTACGGTTGACCATTCACAAGTGGTTGACTTGTGTGATAAACTTGACGGTTGGGATCGATCATACACCGGTAATAGGTGACTCTCCAGTAAAATACTATTCGGTGGTTCCTTTTCCTTGATCGTATTGATTCCATAACTCATCACATCAGTATCCTGTAATCTTACGGCCTTCTTTCCTATATTATTCCATGTTCTTTTGTTCCTTTGATGTATCGGATTACTTGTTTCACCGCCTTGGTGATGATCCTTGGTCTTGCATAAATCTGTGAGTAGTCCGACTAAGTAACTAAGATCGGTCTTGTATGTAGTAAGTATCGAGACTTCAATTAAGCTTCGGTAATAAGTTGCGTCAACGAGTTTCCATCTTCCGCCTTGACCAACTTAGTGCGGGATCCATTGGTGTCTTCGTATCATTACTGTCCGTCATGCTTGTTTCTTTTAAGATCTTGTTAATGTATCATGTTTGCTTGATTGTAATCTCTCCTCCTGTCTGTGTAACTTCTATCCCAAGGTAATATGCAAGCAACCCTAAGTCGCTCATTTCAAATTTTTCTTCCATCTGGGATTTGAACATGTCTATTTACTTCTTTGGAGTGCCCGTGATTATCAAATCATCTACATATACTCCAACGATAAGTGTAGAAGTCTTACTTCTCTTTGTATAAACTGCTTGTTCGAGATTACATTTCTTAAAGTCCAATGACTTCAAGATTTGATCAAGTTTCACATTCCATGCTCTCGGTGCTTGTCTTAAGCATACAAAGCTTTAGTTAGCTTGTAGACTTTTCCTAGGTTTTCTTGTTGAATGAAACCTTCAGGTTGTGTAACATAGACTTCTTCCTTCAATTCTCCATGTAAAAATGCTGATTTTACATCTAAGTGGTGTACTTGCCATCCATGATATGCTGCTAGTGCTAATATTAAGCGAACTGTCTCTATTCTAGCAACTGGTGCAAACACCTCATCGAAGTCTATTCCTTGTTCTTGTACATAACCTTTTGCTACTAATCTTGCTTTATATTTAATGATTTTTCCTTGTGCATCTCTCTTGGTTTTATAAGCCCATTTGAGTCCTATTGCCTTCTGATTTGCGGGCAATGTGGTAAGATTCCATGTGTTATTTTTGTTGATTGAATCTAATTCAATTTCCATGGCCTCAATCCACTTTTCATCTTTTGATGCTTCCTTGTAATTACGGGGTTCTTCTTCATGAAAAATAAGCTTGGTGCTTACTTCACGTGCGGTTTAAGAGATTTTAGTAATATTCTTTAAACCTTGTATTGGTCTATGATCAAATCTATGATCCGAGCTTTCTAATGAGCTAATAGTAGCTTCTACTTCATCTTCGAGTTAGGGTTGTAAGTGTATGATGGTGGTGTGATTGGTGAGGTGGATGCGGTATAGGTTCTTGTTCATGATACATGTTATTATTGTTTTACGTGTTGGTGGTGTAGGATTCTCATTGTCAACTCCGTATCATAAAACTAGTCAAAACATATCTTGTGTACTTGTATCCTCTTCATTGTTATTCCAATCCACGGTTTCGTTTCCATAAACTTTACATCCCTACTAACATGTTTCTTCTTTCCTATTGGATCATATAGCCTACATGCTTTTGATCCTTCTTCAACTCTAAGTAAATCATTGGAATGCTTCTATCATCCATCTTCTTCAAGTAAGGTATTGTTATCTTAGCATAAGTCGTGCATCGAATATTCTTAGGTATTCCAGTTGGTTTTCTATTGTAGAGGGCTTCATATGGTGTTTTATCTTCCAGGGCTTTCGTAGGTACCCTGTTGAGTATGTAAATGACGTGTCTGACTGCTTCCGCCCAAAAAGTTAAGGGTAACTTCATCGCTTTCATAATACTCCTAGTAGTTGATAACACTGTGTGGAAAACTAGAAGGGGGGGTTGAATAGTTTTACAAATTTAAAACTTCCTTTTAAATATTTAGATCGACTTATGTCAATCTATTTGGTTGTTTATGTTGGACGTTGATAGATAGATATATAAACGTATAATGAAAGATAAAGAGTAAGAAGCACATCACCACGACACAAGTTATTTATAGTGGTTCGGCTACAATGACACCTTCCTTGCCCTACTCCACTCCCCGAGTCACCTACTCGAGAGTTCGTAAACACTACACCAACTCCTTATGGCGGAGAAGCCTTCACAACGTCGCTTAACCTTTTTCTGGTACAAAGCTAAATACCGAGTTCCTTCACACCAAGGTGAACCACACCTAATACAACGTCGCCTACCCTTTATACGGTGCTAGGCTAACCACCGAGTTCTTTCACACCAAGGAGAACTAATCCTATCACAACGTCGTCTACCCTTTATTAGGTGATAGGCTAAACACCTAGTTCCATTACTATGGAGGAACTACTACCCTTCACAACACAACACCTAATCTCAAGGAGATCTACTCCTTGTTACAACACCATCAAGGATATCACCATCCTTGGAAATAAACAAATACTTATATGTATAACGATGCACCTCATCGATTATACGACCTAGGCATTCTTCCCAAATGCCGCTTGATTTGATTCTTAGGCATTCTTCACTAATGCTTTTGACACAACGCTTGGCGCCCTTCACTAATGCCTTCGTCTTGACACCTTTAGCATTCTTCACTAATGCTTTGACACGGACGATTAGCACCTTTCACTAATGCTTTCATCTTGACACTTTCGACATCCTTCACTAATGCCTTCAACCCAACATCTATGGAGGAAGAAAGAACTATCAACAAGAGAACCTTAGTTGTCTTGATGATGACGAAGCATGGTGTGACAACTCGTAATTTCAGGTCATTTTACAAAATTTGAAAATTTCACTATTCATCTCGGGAATTTACTATTCACCGGTTACTATTCAAAATTTTACTATTCACCGTTTTTGGAGTCAAAGTAATATTCTGAGAACGTATTTCAAAAATTACTATTCACGTAACACTATTCATTCCCGGAGAAAATCACAATTCATGAGTCACTATTCATTATTTTAAGTAAACTAGGTTTCACAGTATCAAATCTGGCGTAACACGGAGGTTAAGCTGCGTATTCATGAACAATCATCAATGACATTTCATATAGACTAGATTTAGTCTACATCATTAGTAACATCATTTCATATCAATATTATGCATGGATTTGCATTTTTCATTAACGTTTATTTTCCTATTAAATAAGCGCTATCAGCGTAAACATTTATTTTGAATATTGATCAAACACTTCCAAAAATAATCCTAATATATTTTTATACTCATTTTAAGACTATAAAATTATATTATTAGTTTACGATGTTTTCAATTTATTTTGTATATAAATTGTTAAGTATAAATATTCTGACGGTTTCGTAAATTCAACACGATAAATATTTATTCACTCGGTTACTTGTGAGAAATGTATTTTATAATTTTATGACTTCAATACACTTTATTTTGTTTCGTTAAAATCTATTTTTAGCTAACGCTACAATTAATACCTAATTAGATTTACTTAATACAATTTATACTTAAACTAATGATAAAGTTACACAAAATTCTTCCACCTTTTTTTCCCATTCTAGTCCCCCCTCCCCTAGTCACATTAAGTAGTCAAATTTGTTTTGCAACTAAAATGTACATAGGCAACTTTGCTAGCTATTTGTAATATATTAGTTATAATACTAAATAAAACACATACAAAACACATATTTGAGGTGAAAATAAAATGAAACACTCTCATCCTCATGTGGTATTCAGCCATGGCAAGAACATCAAGGAAATTCATTAATTTTTCAAGATCAAGTAACTTTACAAGTTCATGTAGTGATCTATGTTAAGGTTTGAAATAAAACCTATAGATTAATTAGGTTTTCATCATCTTTTCACATAATCATTCAAGTAAGCATTTCATGATCTTCATAACTCTTTCATATTTATCATTATGTTATTTCATCATTTTGCAAGAAAACATGCATGTTACATATGAATTTATACCCCTTTTGTTGTTTTTATTACTTATTATGTAATATAATTATCCTATAATGAATCCCTTGAAACATGTTACTTTTGGTAATGTCTAGGAAACCATGACACCCTAAGAAGGTGTATGGTAGGATTTGAATAACCGGAGTTGTTTTGAATGGGTTAGAATAGGTTTGGTAGCGAAAAACTCATTTGACAAGTTTTCTAAAGGGTGCATCCTTATTTTTGAAATCGGATTTTGGCCTAGATATTTAAAAATAAACTTTAAAAGCAGCGTGGCCGCTTGAGCGGATTAAAGCGGAGCTATAACGAAGAAGTTATGAATTTTTCAAGTTAGGCGGCGAAAACTATAAACTCGAAAATTTCGACGTATTACGTCTATTTTGTACGAGTCAAAATGAGGCTTAGGCGTTATAAATTATTTCGACTTATCAAAATATATTAGTATACTTGGATACGAAGCTAAGGACATATAAAATGTAGAAAAGCGGACTTGTAACGATTAAATTATACATCGTTTACACAAGTTGCCGTAACTTTATTATATAAGAAAACTATTATATTTCTATTAGACAAGTATTACGGCAACAAGTGACCATGTTGAAGGTCGTTTTAACATTGATGTAGTACTTTTATAACATGATGTCTTCTAGTAAAAGTAAGTTCGCCAAGCATATTTTCCAAAATGTCAGGCCGTTAAATCAAGCGGAGTTGTAACGAATAAAATACGGTCACTAAACTTTGCCGAAAACCACCCTTAAACGATATTTTGGACACAAGTACCATACTTAACCTATATTTTCTCCGTGATCGAGACCTCTAGGATGAAAACATAAATGCTAAAACTTTGAGATAATGATACAAGCTTCCCAAAACCGTTGAGTTCGTTTCCTAGCGCTCGGCGTGCACCATTCGACTAGCTTTTCAAGGCCGTTTGTCACTTTCATGAAATTTCTCGACATTATTTTCGACCAAAGTTGTAATTTCATAATAAATAATTAAATGATTATTGTAAGATATCATTTCAACGTAAATACTTGTAAAGTATTTTATAACATGACGAGGCGTCATAAACAAATATTCGACGATAAACATTATTTTCAAATGTACAGTGGTATAGATATCATACAATTGCATGCATAACATTACATCATAACTTATTATAGAACATATCATTCATAATAGGTCATGGTTAGAGGTTGCGCCTCATTTGATGATTGCCATTATATCATCATAATCATTGCAACGGTGAGCTTTCATAGCCCGATTTATTCAAGTTTTACTTTATTTCAAACCTACGGGAGAATACATTGCACATCATTTTATTACGATACCAAGTATATCAAATTCATTTACATTGCTTAAGTTACCTCATGCCAATTGAATGTCCCCATTATATAACATGAGCCGTTAATTAGAAAGAGCGAGGGTGAGTGGATAGATCTATCGAGGGTGACTCCTCCATCCGGGTTGGTGGATTACAACTGGTTAAACGGATGCATTTCATTTAATAACATTATTTGAGTTGTTTGGCAAACACTCTGTTGGGGCGAACATCATGATCAGTCTAGTTTCGGTGTCATGGACTTATAGCAATTGTAACATTTTTTTATGTGACATTATTGTCATACATGGCCTATACTTGTGGTAGTCGTATTAAACATTTTACATGAACTCTATGAACTCACTCAACCTTTGTGTTGACACTTTTAGCAATGTATTTTCAGGTTACTAAGACATTCACTTCATGGCATGCATGTGGACATATCATAGAGTCGCGGTGACGACGCGTCTCGCATGGGATTTATACACTTTAAAAACATCGTTTGACTTGTACCAAACTTATTTTCCTTTAGTAACTTTCATTTGGGACCTATTTTGTAACTACGAATGTTTTAATATATCAAGCGATGTTCTTTTAAAAGCGACACTTTAGGTCGTTCAATATAACTGTGATTGTGGTGCTATGACATCATCCCAGAAATTCCATTCCACGTAAAGCAGTAATTTGGGGTGTAATGATTGGTATCGAGCTTGGTTATAAAGAACTAGGTTGCATCATTGACCCTAGACTATAACTACATCATCATAGCATCTCATCATTTCATCATAAGTGCATAGTCACTATACATGCGGTTTCATCGCACATTTTGCGAGTTATTTACTTTCATTTCAAATCGATTGTCACATTAATGCCTTCAAATACCCATCCCATCATACTCGCATCACTTTGACATGGAGAATGCCTGTCATTCCCTATCACAATTTTAACATCAGTTGACTCAACACGATAACATCGGATGATGAGGCGAATCCTTTTAGGAGGGCAGTTGCACCTACACCATCACGATCATCATTGATTCACTATAGGATCGGGGCGGTTTTATCATTCTTTGGGACGGATCATACCATTTAGTAGGACTTATAAGCTTAGTCCTAGTGGACCTATAGTCATACATTTGATTTACCGCTTGGGAAGCGTGCATGATTTGACACACCACTATCATCTACCACTAAGACTACAGAAACTACACTATCTTATAGATTTGAGGACTGTGAGAGTTTCAAAGTTGTTGCTGCTAGACCGTCTACTATTCCTACACTTGAAACACGATTTGACCATCAATAGGAACATATAATAAGTACCTTTCTAGCTAATGTAATCCTTATCATATATTATCTCACGATAATCACAACCTTCGTTTATTTCATTCCCATTCGATTGCCTAATTTTTCAATCATTTCACGACAATACATCACTATCTTACTAGGGGTTAGGCCAACTTTATTTCTTGACCAATTAGGAGACTAGTACCATTCTATGAGGTTCTCCCATGTATCCTACAAACCATTCAACAAATTATATTTCAAGTTACTTTGCTACTATTTCATAACATTATTTCACTTAATTTTATTTCAAGCTATTCTACACCGTCTTAGAAACATTGTTCATAAAGTTTTAAAACAAGTTGTTTTGTTACCACCCCATCCATTGGTTTTCAGTCATTTTATCAACGATTTAATATCATCATGTGAAACAATTTTCATGTTACTTTGAAAAATTGTTTGAGCCATTACTTTACAAAACAAAACGTTGAATACCATCTAAAACTTTGGAGAAACATAATACCATTTCGACAAAAACCAATCATCGCATCATTTGTCCTCGACTATACATAGCCTGATCACCTATGTATAATTCAGGAAGAATTATGTCATGAAAGTATCAAGCATCATTTCAAATCTCTTAAAACAATCTTCACTCAAAAGCAAGGATTTGTAAACAGATAAATTGCTCATAAGCATCTCTTTTGTCAGCACTCTATAGATACATACGCCATTCGTCACTCACTCAACCGATAAGTTAAATTTTTACTAGTGACCTTTCTAGGAAAGGCTTTCTATACCATCTACAAGGAGGATTCCTCGATACAAGAAAACAATGAAAGGATTTCAGAACTACTGTGGGAACTAGAAGTATATAGTAAGATGATTCAAAACTCAACAAAAATCTTAAGCATCACGAGACATTCCGAAACACTATTTTGGACTAGAAGCCAAATTATATCATTTCAAAAACATCAGCTAGGCCAGAGTTCACGAGTTGTCTGAAGTGAATACCCGAAGCGACACTATAGAGATAAACCAAGTCTTCAACCAAGACTACAGAACATTTCATTAAACATGGCCTCGACAATATGTGAACTTCCCTACAATGAGTTTCCTTAAAAGAAAATTTTGGTTAAGTTAAGGTTATCGATATAAACTTCCCTAAGGCATTGTGTTCTCTAGAAATTACGGATAACCTACTTCTATATCAAGAGATGCAAGGGTTTGAACATATCGGACAATCAATGACTCTCCACCTACAGTGAAATTAGAACAAACATTCTTCGACATAGTGCGGTGATATCTATTTTCTTGCTAGCATGATAACAATCTAGGTGATGAACTATTGTAGAAGCACTCGATATCGGAACAAATCTTGAAAACCAACCACATTAGACACATCATACAACATTGAATTAGCTAATGGTAACTTAATTAGCACCGACACCATTGTCCATGGTTGTACACTCAATTTTCTAAATCATCCCTTCATATAGACCTTATGCGTAGAACTTGGTAGTTTCGGCGTCATCATCGGCATGGATTGGTTATCGAAACAACGTGCAAGAATCATTTGTGATGAAAAAGTTGTTCATCTTCCTTACAGCGGCGAAACTTTGATCATTCATGGGAATGAAGTGGAACTAGACCCGATGTTATATCATGCATCAAAATGGAAGTACATAAAGAAAGGTTGTTTTGCTTTCTTAGCACATATAACCGAAGAAATCGGAGGAGAAGCGACTTGAGAATGAACCGATTGCTCGAGAATTTCTGAAGTCTTTCATGAAGACTTACGGGACTTCACCGCACGTCATGTAAATTTCATATTGACTTAGTGCGGGGCTGCACTGATTCTTGTGAGCACCGTCTCGATTAGCACCATCAATCACAGGAGTTGTCTAATCGGTTGCAAGAACTTTTAGACAAAGGATTCATTAGGCCAAGTTCTCGCCTTGGGGAGCACCGGTCTTATTGTGAAGAAGAAATATGGATCCCATAATGTGTATAGATTATAGAGAGCTGAACAAGTTAACGGTGAAGAATGGTTACCACTCCTCGGGATCGATGACTTGTTCGATCGGTTGCAAGGCTCTAGTATCTACTCAAAGATTAATCTAAGGTCAGGTTACCATCAACTTAGAGTTCGGAGGAGGATATCCCAAAACGCGCGTTTAGAACACGTTATGGACATTATGAGTTTCAAGTAATGCCGTTCGGATTAACTAATGCACCGCAATATTCATGGATCTCATGAATAGAGTATGTGAACCGTGTTTGGACAAGTTTGTTATAGTATTCATCGACGACATATTGATTTACTCAAAGAGCAAGAAAACGAAGGGCATTTAAGAACGATTTTAGGACTACTCAAGAATGAGAAGTTGTATGCCAAATTTTCCAAGTGTGATTTTGGAACCATAAAGTACAATTTCTTGGTCATGTCATTGATAGTCAAGGATTACAAGTAGACCCTGCAAAGATTGAAGCCATAAAAGATTGGGCTACTCCACAAATCCTCTGAAATTCGAAAATTTCTAGGACTTGGCGGTATTACGAAGATTCATCGAAGGTTTTCAAAGATAGCTAAAGATTTGACCAAGTTGACACAGAAAAACAAGAAATGCGAATGGGAAAGAAACAAGCTGCTTTTCGGTTGTTGAAGCAAAAGCTTTGCGGTCGCCAATTTTGGCACTACCGAAGGAATTGAGAACTTCGTAGTATCTGCGATGCTTCACATAAGGGCTTGGAGCTGTTTTAATGCAAAGCGAGAAGGTGATAGCGTATGCTTCTCGAAAACTTAAGGTTCATGAGAAGAATTACACCACACATGATCTTGAGTTGGGGGCGTAGTTTTGCACTCAAGATTTGGAACACTACCTTTACGGTACAAAGTGCCGTGAGTGTTTACGGACCACAAGAGTTTACAATATGTTCTTGGTCGGAAGGAACTTAACATGAGGCAACGTCGTTGGTTGGAATTACTCAATGATTACGATTGTGAAATCAAGTATCACCGGGAAAAGCCAATGTTGTGGTGATGCTCGTGGCGGAAAGAAAGACCCAAACCTTTAAGAGTCGATCATTAGGAATGGCGATCGGTTCACCTTTACCATCGAAAATACTCGAAGCACAAATCGAGGCACTCAAAGAGGAAAACCGACCAAGTGAAAAGCTTTATGGTATGCCGAAAATGTAAATGACTTTGTAAAGAGAGCGGATGGAGTATTATGCTTCAAGGATAGAATGTGGGTACCATTTTATGGCGGGATACGAATTGATTATGCATGAGTCGCATAAGTCAAAGTATTCTATTCACCGAGGTTACGATAAGATGTATCGGGATCTCGAGAAACTTTATTGGGGCCGATCATGAAAGCGGAAATTGCCACGTCGTTAGCGGATGCCTTACTTGCTCTAAGGTAAAGTCGAATATCAAAACCTTGAGTTACTCCAACAACCAGAAATTCCCAATGGAAATGGGAGCGCATTCGATGGACTTTGTCACGAAACTTCCTAAGACATCGGAGGTTCTGACGCTATATGGGTAATTGTTGATCGTCTTACCAAATCAGCCCATTTCATACCAATTAGAGACTTATTCCATGGAACAACTCACTAGACTTTATGTCAAGGAAATAGTCTCGAGGCATGGAGCACCAATTTCCATCATTTCAAGCGAGATAGTCGATTCACTTCAAACTTACGGAAATCATTACAAGATTCGTTTGGAACCAAATTAGAGATGAGCACAAAGATATCATCCGTAAACCGATGGTCAAAGTGAAAGGACAATTCAAACATTAGAAGATATGCTGAGAGCATGTGTGATTGATTTTGGAAATGGTTGGGCTAACCATTTGCCATTGATCGAATTCTCTTACAACAATAGTTATCACACCAGTATAAAAGCGGCACCATTTGAGGCACTCTATGGTTGAAATTATCAATCACTTATTCACGGAACAAAATCAGGAAAGTCCAACTTACTAGCCCATAAATCATTCATGAAGCAACACGGAAATCGTACAAATCAAAAATCAGTTACAAATAACAACATATAGCTAGATAAGCTACGTCGATATACGACGCAAAATTTTGGAAGTATGTTCCATAAGTCGCAAACCATTAGAATTTCAAGTTGGCAACAAATTTATGTTCAAAGTCCCGTCTTGGAAAGGCGTAGTGCGATTCGAGAAAAACATTGGACGACCCAATGCGACTCAAATATCCTCACATTTCACAAGTAACACGTAGAAACCTAACATAGGCCGAATTGAGACTGAATTCCTTTTAGATGGTGAATGTGACAACTCGTAATTTCGGTCATTTACAAAATTTGAAAATTTCACTATTCATCTCGGGAATTTACTATTCACGGTTACTATTCAAAATTTTACTATTCACGTTTTGGAGTCAAAGTAATATTCGAAACGTATTTCAAAATTACTATTCACATAACACTATTCATTCCGGAGAAAATCACAATTCATGAGTCACTATTCATTATTTTAAGTAAACTAGGTTTACAGTATCAAATCTGCGTAACACGGAGGGTTAAGTGCGTATTCATGAACAATCATCAAGGACATTTCTTATAGACTAGATTTAGTCTACACATCATTAATAACATCATTTCATATCAATATTATGCATGGATTTGCATTTTCATTAAGCGTTTATTTTCCTATTAAATAAACGCTATCGCATCAAACATTTATTTTGAATATTGATCCGACACTTCCAAAAATAATCCTAATATATTTTATACTCATTTTAAGACTATAAAAATTATATTATTAGTTTACCGATGTTTTCAATTTATTTTGTATATAAATTGTTAAGTATAAATATTCTGACGGTTTCGTAAATTCAACACGATAAATATTTATTCACTCAGTACTTGTGAGAAATGTATTTTTATAATTTTTATGACTTCAATACACTTTATTTTGTTCCGTTAAAATCTATTTTTAGCTAACGCTACAATTAATACCTAATTAGATTTACTTAATACAATTTATACTTAAACTAATGATAAAGTTACACAAAATTCTTCCACCTTTTTTTTCCCATTGCCGTCCCCCCCCCCTCCCCCTAGTCACATTAAGTAGTCAAATTTGTTTTTGCAACTAAAATGTACACATAGGCAACTTTGCTAGCTATTTGTAATATATTAGTTATAATACTAAATAAAACACATACAAAACACATATTTGAGGTGAAAATAAAATGAAACACTCTCATCCTCATGTGGTATTCAGCCATGGCAAGAACATCAAGGAAATTCATTAATTTTTCAAGATCAAGTAACTTTACAAGTTCATGTAGTGATCTATGTTAAGGTTTTGAAATAAAAACCTATAGATTAATTAGGTTTTCATCATCTTTTTCACATAATCATTCAAGTAAGCATTTCATGATCTTCATAACTCTTTCATATTTATCATTATGTTATTTCATCATTTTGCAAGAAAACATGCATGTTACATATGAATTTATACCACTTTTGTTGTTTTTATTACTTATTATGTAATATAATTATCCTATAATGAATCCCTTGAAACATATTACTTTTGGTAATGTCTAGGAAACCATGACACCCTAAGAAGGTGTATGGTAGGATTTGAATAGCTTCGGAGTTGTTTTGAATGGGTTAGAATAGGTTTGGCGCGAGAAAAACTCATTTTGACAAGTTTTCTAAAGGGTCTGTCCTTATTTTTGAAATCTGGAAATCTCGACAGTAAATAAAAATTTTTGGCCTAGATATTTAGAAAATACACTTTAAAAGCAACGTGACCGCTTGAACGGATTAAAGCGGAGCTATAACGAAGAAGTTATGAATTTTTCAAGTTAGGCGACGAAAACTATAAACTACGAAAATTTCACGTATTACGTCTATTTTATACGAGTCAAAATGAGGCTTAGGCGTTATAAATTATTTCGTCTTATCAAAAATATATTAGTATACTTGGATCGAAGCTAAGAACATATAAAATGTAGAAAGCGGACTTGTAACGATTAAATTATACACGTTTACACAAAGTTGCCGTAACTTTATTATATAAGAAAAACTATTATATTTCTATTAGACAAGTATTACGGCAACAAGTGACCATGTTGAAGGTCGTTTTTAACATTGATGTAGTACTTTTTATAACATGATGTCTTCTAGTAAAAGTAAGTTCGCCAAGCATATTCTCCAAAATGTCCGACCGTTCGTCAAGCGGAGTTGTAACGAATAAAATACGGTCACCTAAACTTTGCCGAAAACCACCTTTAAACGATATTTTGGACACGAGTACCATACTTAACCTATATTTTTCTCCGTGATCGAGACCTCTAGGATGAAAACATAAATGCTAAAACTTTGAGATAATGATACAAGCTTCCCAAAACCGTTGAGTTCGTTTCCTAGCAGCTCGGCGTGCACCATTCGACTAGCTTTTCAAGGCCGTTTGTCACTTTCATGAAATTTCTCGACATTATTTTCGATTTAAAAGTTGTAATTTCATAATAAATAATTAAATGATTATCGTAAGATATCATTTCAACGTAAATACTTGTAAAGTATTTTATAACATGACGAGACGTCATAAACAAATATTCGACGATAAACATTATTTTCAAATGTACAAGTGGTATAGATATCATACTGGTGCATGCATAACATTACATCATAACTTATTATAGAACATATCATTCATAATAGGTCATGGTTAGAGGTTGCGCCTCATTTCGATTGCCATTATATCATCATAATCATTGCAACAATTGAGTTTTCATAGCCCGATTTATTCAAGTTTTACTTTATTTCAAACCTACGGGAGAATACATTGCACATCATTTTTATTACGATACCAAGTATATCAAATTCATTTACATTGCTTAAGTTACCTCATGCCAATTGAATGTCCCCATTATATAACATGAACCGTTAATTAGAAAGAAGCGAGGGTGAGTGGATAGATCGATCGATGGTGACTCTCCATCCGGGTTGGTGGATTCAAGCGGTTAAGCGGATGCATTTCATTTAATAACATTATTTGAGTTGTTTGGCAAACACTGCTTTGGGGCGAACATCATGATCGATCTAGTTTGGTGTCATGGACTTATAGCAATTTTAACATTTTTATGTGACATTATTGTCATACATGGCCTATACTTGTGGTAGTCGTATTAAACATTTTACATGAACTCTATGAACTCACTCAACCTTTGTGTTGACACTTTTAGCAATGTATTTTCGTGTTACTAAGACATTCACTTCATGGCATGCATGTGGACATATCATAGAGTCGCGGTGGCGTGGCGTCTCGCATGGGATTTATACACTTTAAAAACATCGTTTGACTTGTACCAAACTTATTTTCCGCATAGTAACTTTCATTTGGGACCTATTTTGTAACTCGAATGTTTTTAATATATCAAGCGATGTTCTTTTAAAGCGACACTTTAGGTCGTTCAATATAACTATGATTGTGGTGCTATGATGATCATCCCCAGAATTCCATTCATTTGTAAAGCAGTAATTTGGGGTGTGACACATGGCAACTCATGGATTGAGCTTGCTCGTCTTCAAGTGGTGATCTTGCCTTTAAGAGGAACCTAGAAGATCACACAAAAACCAAAAGACAAACTACATAGATCACTTAGATCTGAGGTTAGAGGGTTAGAATACTTGGGGAAGTATGTGTGGAAAGTGGTGAGCTAAAAGGAAGGAAATGGCTCATTATTTATAGAGAAAATTCTCTCTTGTTTCCCGGATCACGGATCCCTTCCACTGGGATCCGGCTAGCACAAAGCCGAGGATCAGTGGAGCGCTCCTCTTTACCATGGGTATTTTTGGTTATGGGTCATGGGTCATGGGTTATGGGTTGATCCATGGTTTTCTTTTTAGATACAATGAACTTGGTTAAGTGGTATATATAAAACCATGGGTTATGGGTCAATACCATTTGCTAGTTTTACCCATTTTAGTATTAACATGTTTTTACCCATTTTTAGTATTTACATGTTTTACCCATTTTAGTATACTTAGTTTTAAGTATGTGCTAACCCAATATGTAAACATTATTTGTTGTACATATATATCTAAATCATAAAACACTTATACTTGTTTTAGTGTTTTATGTGGCAATAAGTGTGTTAGGAAACTATTAACTCAAACTATTTACGTATTCTATTTGTTTCGTTAAAATGATTTTCGTTTGTTATCGACAAAACATTAGAAGATCGTAAAATATAAATAAACGTTTTAACGACTTATTTGTATTAACAATCTCCCCTTTTGTTGATGACAAAACATAAAATTATTTTAAGGAAAAGCTAAAATTGTAGAAGTTTGAATTTGTAGTTTTACTTTCTTCTCCCTTTTTGTCGAAACAAAAAGTGTTAAAAGAAACTAACACAATTTTTATAAGAAAAGGTATGTAAAAATGTAAAGAGAGCAAGTGGCGGGAATGGTACTCGTCTTAACTCCCCTTGACGAGTCCATCCCTTTGAAAGGCGTCAAGGACATGGCGTAAAATAAACTAATTGTGTTTGCATTTAAGTTTGCAAATGGTTCGTCTAAGTATGACGAAAACGTGCTCCCCTTGAAGATTGCAAAGATGCAATGGGGTATCATGAAGTGTAATCCAAAATTGGATTAAGTTGCAAATGATTTTGCAATGTCGTTTGACACAAAGCTCCCCTAGCTTTATGGTGTCAAAATCTTCATATGCTAATTTGAAAATCTACAAAGTAAAGGTTAGAAAACAAGAGTATAATGCATAATTTCCTGCAAGTAAAACTCAAGTTAGTAGAAATTTGTGCTTGATTCCACGGATCCCACGGTTCCCTTCTTGAAGGATCCGTCTAAACATATGGAGGATCCGGTCTGCATTGATAGTTTCTTCACAATGAGAGTGTTTCAATCAATGCTAATATATGTGTGCAACAAAGAGCACAACGCACAGAATAATCAAAACATATAAATGTTCATTCAATAAAACAAGAGATAACCAAACAAATCTCTAAGACTAAGAGAAAGAACTAGCCATACAAGTACTACTAATGCTAATGAGTTACCCAAATTAAAGGTTCAACTAAGACTTAATGATGATCAAGGATGAGAAAGGTTTCCTAAACGTTCTAAGTTTGAGCTTTTGACTATGATGCTCATTGTAGTTTAGGCTTGTTAACCTCTTCGAAACGTTCGAGGAGGTGATAAAACATGAAACGTTGCTCTTCACGTAGTTCATGTATCAACCTTTCAACATGTTTACAATGATGGCAATCCTTGTCATGGTTTTGAATTTCTTGTAATGGAAGTTCAAGTAAAGTGGGTTGAGTATCTTCAAATGAAGGAGGAATTGGTGGAGGCTTATTAAGTGACGGCTCTACAATGTTTGAAGGTAAAGAAGCATCAACTTCCATATGGTCGGTGGTTGCCTTTGATGTCTTCTCATAATCCAAAATGGACTGTTGGGAGGAATGATAGAGTTTACTTTTGGAGCAAGTGTTGATTCAACACTTTGATTTTGTTGCTCAATCTTTTCAAGTGAATTTGTTGGTAATGGTGAAAGATGAGATGGCCAAGAAGGTAACTCTTCTACATTGTGAGAGTGTGGAGATGATTGTGAGGTGGCTCTAGGCACTAATGATGTTGGTTGAGTTGTGGAGGGTATGTTTGGTATAGTAGAGTTTGGTGATGAAATCCTAGTGGGAACACTCTTCTTGGGGATTAGTTTGATTGGTTTCCTTGGTGTAGGGGAAATCATAGCATTGGTGGACTTAACCGGAGATGATTCGGTTGATGAAACTTCGTGTATGATTCTAGCAAGTTTCTTGGGTGGTTCTTGAGTGGATGAGTTAGCACTAGGAGCTTTTATCATGATGAAATGACTAAGGGAGATGGTTGCAATTGTTGATAATTGTGTTTGTGTTTGATGACTAATATGGCTTATAAAGGGAAGAACTTGGCAATTGCATTTAAGACTTAATCCACTAATGTTCTTGGAAATGTGATGATTAACATGCACAAAGTTGAGGTTCGAGTTTCATGATCTAGGAACTCATTTAAGATGAGATGGAGTGTTTGAGTTAGGAAGATGAGTTGAAATGATTGTTTTGGCGGTGTTTGACACAGTGTCACCGAATCCCACGGTTCCCTCCTGGAGGGATCCGGCTAAACTATTCCTAGGGATCCACTCTCGTGATTATAGCGAGTTTGAAATGAGGTTTCTAGGAGCTAAAGCCTATCTTATTTTGAGTGTTTCAGTTCTCTAAGTATTTTAGGATGAGAGGATACTTGAATGATCAAAGGTAATAAGTGTTATAGCAAATGATTGTTTCTTATTGAAAGGAGATGGGACAAGATGACTACCAATGAATGTCCAAGGATAACACTAAGAGTTTTGTGGTGTTAAGTCATAATAAATGATCCTAGTGATCGATTTAAGCATGAGGTAAAATTTGAAAAATCTTAAAAATCACAAGAATTGAAAAGCTAATTTTGTATCACATTGAGATAAAAAGGTTGGAAACAATTTCCTAAAATTGTTTAATTTGTCCACTAAGTGTTTTGAAAGATGAGAAACATTTTGTGGGTTATTGAGGCGAAATGTGGTGAGCTTTGATGTGTTGATAAATCAAGAGGCATTTTGACTAAGATTTTAAGTAAGCCTTTAGTGAGTCTAAGCCTTTCTCATCCTTGAAAAGGTTCTAGTTGGATTCTAAAATCATATGCTTAGCTAATGAGTGTTATCTAGAAAGTTATCTTGATGCAAGAGATCTTTGAATTCTCGATCGATGTCACGGATCCACGGTTCCTCGAGGAAGGGATCCGGCTAGGCTAATCCTTGGGTTCCGGCTAGGCTAATCCTTGGGATCCGGCATCTGCAGATCAGAATCTACACAGAAATGATGTGCAAATTTTGCACACTAATAAATCAACAAGTAAAGCAATAGGAACAATCATGTCATCACAAAACACCACTTATAAAAAGTATGATAAAGTAACAATATCCAAATTTCCATAAACCAAAAGAACTAACACGTAATCATCCAAACATAAAATAAACGAAAATAAGCAAAATCCTATTGTCTCTTTCGTCAATCCTTTCTTTTCCTTTTTGACGGCTTAGTGAGGTTGTAAGCGAGGTTTTGAATGATGCCCCTCAATTGTTTAAATTCCGCGGTCTCGTTTGGAATGGTTGGAAGTTGTTCGTGGTATTCAAAGATTTCTAATTTGATGTTGGCTACGGGGTCGACATCTTCCTCATCTTCATCTTCTTCTTCACCGGCCGAGGAGTCCGAGAGAGCTTCAGGTTTCTCTTCATTAACCATGAACCGTTTAGAGCATTGTTTGATAAGAGGTACCATGACGTGATCGGAAAGGTAATGATCATCGTTAATAGGAGATGGTTGCAATGTACCAACATACTTACAAAGTCGTGTTAGGAGCATACCATATGGAAGTACCATGTTGGAAGCTTTGAATACCCCAGCCATTCTCCTTACCATGTAATAGGCAAGATTAAATGGCCTTTGGTGGGTAAGACAATAGATCATTTGCACAAGACATGCGTTTGGATGATCTTTGTTTCCAACTAGGCTAATGACATTTTCCCTAAGGATTTCTTCCCATTTTCTAAACATGGGATGCATTTGAAAAGTTCCATTTGAAAGGGATCACGGTGAATAAGCTTTTTATTACTGGTCGTGTGAGATTGGTCGGTCCTAACTTTGAAGATAGTATCTCTAATGGTTTCGGGATCGTCGAGAGGAGTGTTATAGAGAGGCTTAGGATCAAGTGCATGGTTTTGAGCGTTAATTTCCCAATCTTGAGAGTACATACAAATTACTTCACAAGGAATGCGAAGAATTTGAGCAAAGGTGTTGAGAGGAAAAATAAAGTTTTGTTTGTTGATGATGAAGGCGATTGAGATGCTATTGTCGGTGTTTCTAATGATCCTAAAGCTTTTGTAAAATTCAAAAATGAAGACCGGACAAATTTGTTCGTCTATGTCAAGGAGACAATCAAAATTGATTGTCGAGAAAACTTGACGAATGTCGGTATCTTCAAGGAAACATTCCTTGACTACACGACCTTCGTGGATAAGTCGTTTTACAAGGCTTTTGAATATTTTACGGTCGGTTTGGTCAATCCCTTTACGATAGTAGTGAGTGAGGTAATGGACGGTGTCATGATGATCTTGTTGAGTGGCTTTGGGCATGGTTGGTCCTAAAAATACAAATTTTCAATTAGGTAAGATTAGTTGAAATGGTTTTATGGTTTTGATTTGTATTAACAATGTAGTGAACACAATGTGATTTTGTTAAAACCCCCTTTTCATGATTAATTTGAAAAAGCCCTAATTGAGTTAATTGATTAGAAATTAAGAAACCATAAACCCTAGGATGAGGATGATGAAAATTAGAAAAAGTTAATGTAATTACTTACAATGGTGTTCTAGGAAGGAATACTTGAGAGTATGGAAGGCAATGAGGATGAAATCTGTAGCTTGGTCTTTTTTGTGTTGTGTGAATAGAGGAAAAACAATCGGTGGTGATTTTTGAAAGCGTATAGTCGAATTCATTCCACGGTTCCCTGGATCCTTTGTATTTGGGATCCGGCTAGTACAACTAGAGGATCCGCTCATGTGGGACGAAAAGGAGTTGTTTGGCATTATTTTTTAGTAGGCTTATAAAATAGCTTACTAAAAAAAATAGTTCGAGTATTGGATGAAGATTGTTTTTGGATGACTTTTGATGAATCACATATCGAGGGTTCATATGTGATAGCGTTAGTTTGACGAGTCAAAGGAATACTATTCCGATGATAAAAATGACGGAAAAGTGACGAGAGACTTCTAACGGCGTTAGTGATTAATAAACAATGACAACTTATGAAATAAATTAAACTCATGTAACCTATCTAATGAAAAGTAAAACATACCTCTATGCTTCTTGGTTTGGCATAATACCAAAAATACTTCATGAGCTTTTAAAGTAATCCTTTGTACTTGTCGTAAGTTGTGATTACTTTTAGATCCTTCCTGAATGTTGACTTCATTATTCTTTGAATGAAGATTTTGGAGAGATTCTAGCATGAAGATTTCTTGAGAACAAAAATTGTTAGAATCATCTATCAATGTCCAACAGGATGATTTAAAAGAAAATATGACCTTAAAAAAAATCCTTCTTTGTAGTTTTCAAACATACACGGATCGTATCAAGTCTTTAAAGTACAATATACTTTAAGAAACTTGGTATCGAAGCTCTGATGCCAATTGTGGAAAACTAGAAGGGGGGGTTGAATAGTTTTACCAATTTAAAACTTCCTTTTAAATATTTAGATCGACTTATGTCAATCTATTTGGTTGTTTATGTTGGACGTTGATAGATAGATATATAAACGTATAATGAAAGATAAAGATAAGAAGCACATCACCACGACACAAGTTATTTATAGTGGTTCGGCTACAAGGACACCTTCCTTGCCCTACTTCACTCCCCGAGTCACCTACTCGAGAGTTCGTAAACACTACACCAACTCCTTATGGCGGAGAAGCCTTCACAACGTCGCTTAACCTTTTTCCGGTACAAAGCTAAATACCGAGTTCCTTCACACCAAGGCGAACCACACCTAACACAACGTCGCCTACCCTTTATACGGTGCTAGGCTAACCACCGAGTTCTTTCACACCAAGGAGAACTAATCCTGTCACAACGTCACCTACCCTTTATTAGGTGCTAGGCTAAACACCTAGTTCCATTACTATGGAGGAACTACTACCCTTCACAACACAACACCTAATCTCAAGGAGATCTACTCCTTGTTACAACACCATCAAGGATATCACCATCCTTGGAAATAAACAAATACTTATATGTATAACGATGCACCTCATCGATTATACGACCTAGGCATTCTTCCCAAATGCCGCTTGATTTGATTCTTAGGCATTCTTCACTAATGCTTTTGACACAACGCTTGGCACCCTTCACTAATGCCTTCGTCTTGACACCTTTAGCATTCTTCACTAATGCTTTGACACGGACGATAAGCACCTTTCACTAATGCTTTCATCTTGACACTTTCGACATCCTTCACTAATGCCTTCAACCCAACATCTATGGAGGAAGAAAGAACTATCAACAAGAGAACCTTAGTTGTCTTGATGATGACGAAGCATGGCAACTCATGGACTTGAGCTTGCTCATCTTCAAGAAGTGGTGATCTTGCCTTTAAGAGGAACCTAGAAGATCACACAAAAAACAAAAGACAAACTACATAGATCACTTAGATCCGAGGTTAGAGGTTAGAATACTTGGGAAGTATGTGTGTAAAGTGGTGAGCTAAAAGGAAGGAAATGGCTCATTATTTATAGAAAAATTCTCTGTTTCCCGGATCCCACGGATCCTTCCACTGGGATCCGCTAGCACAAAGCCGTGGATCCGTGGAACGCTCCTCTTTACCCATGGGTATTTTTGGTTATGGGTCATGGGTCATGGGTTATGGGTTGATCCATGGTTTTCTTTTTAGATACACGTCCGGAATGTAGTAAACGTCTGGAATCATCTTCGCTGTAGGTTTCTACATCATAATAATATTGAACCTCTACCCTTTATCTCCACATACGATCCATCTCCAAAACGAACGCGTCTAGTGATGTTTTCGTCAATATCCTTAAAATGGCCTTTGGTGCCCGTCATATGGTTACTTGCACCATTATCTAAATACCATATGCTAGCATCTATTGTAGCATATTTTCGGGTTGTACTTGTTCTTCATTTAACAAGATTTCTTGATTTAGTGTGTAGCCATTAATAATGATGGTTCATCGTCTTCTAAGATAAGGTTTGATTGTTCCTGAGTTGTTGGTGGGTTTCTACAGTTTCTCTTGAAATGTCCAGGTTTCCCGCAATTGAAACATTTTAACTTCTTTTTATCCCACTCACCTTTATTCTTATTGTGAGTTGAATTTTCTCCATTCGAGTTGTCTCTATTTCCTTCATTTTGCCAATTTCCTCGTGAATAGTTTGATCTACCTCTATATTTGGTAAATCGTTTCTTATTTCTAGAGTGTTCGCCTTGTGCGAATAATAGGTTATCTTGGCTTTCTATTTGTCCTCCCTTTAGGAGTTTTATTCTCTCTCGAATGCCTTAAGTCTTCCAAATGATCTCATCTAACGTAATGTTGTCGAGATCATTAAATGCATTCTATGGATGCTACTATTTGAATGAACCTATCTCGTGTGGAGTCTAATAGTTTTCGTACTAAAGTGATTCATCCAAAGCTTTTCCTAATTCTTTAGCCTTCGTGGCGTTCTTAGTTTAGTTTGGTATAAATGCATCCACCGTTTCATCTTCCTTCATCTGAAGGGTCTAAAATTCAATCATCAGTGATTGTAACCGTGCTTGTTGCACTTTCTCTTCTCCAACGTGTCTCTTTCTTAGTGAATCCCATAATTCTTTTGCCGTTTTGCAGCTTGCTACTTGTAAGATCACATCTTCGGTCAATGCTTGATATAGGAAGGCCGTTGTTGCCTTATCCTTCTTATCATCTACTTACGTGTTATCCTTAGGTTCTATTGCTTCCCATAAACCTTGTGCTTCTAATATCACCTTAATTTGTATAGTCCAAACCGTAGTTTGTGGTTTTGAGTTTAGGGCATTGATCTTGTGCCATTGGGGTTACGAGTTTTGGTGCGGTGTTAGTGTTATTCGCATATCGTCACCGGGCATTTTGATAGTGCTTATGATCTTCACTTTCTAATTGTATGGAATTCTAACTTAGTATGGTATTCTTAATACTACGGGAACATAAATAGTTATCCGGGAATCTAATAGTACGGGATCAAATATAAAGTTCTCGGGATTTCTTAATAATATAAATAACGATCGTTGTTGTGTTAAACACAACCGTATTCCCACTTGTGTGTCGGTACTCGAGTGTTATACCAACCACGTTCTTTTCTTTCCTCGTCTTATACTTCTACGTTGTCCTTTCTTTTGTGTCGACTTGGTTTCCAATGTGTACGCCCTAGATCTTTTGTCTCGGCTTCTTTCTACAAACAACACTCAATGTGTCCTTGGCCCCAATCAAAACTATGATGTTTGTTGGTGTTTCGTTCCAAGTTCTTCACAAATCCTCCTTTTCTCACAAAATACCTCTCGGTAATTTTTTTACCAAAGCAATTCGATTGCTTTTTCTTCACTAATACCCTATGGTATTATTCCAACGTCTAAACAAATGTGAGATGTGTTTGTCATTCCGCTGTTGCTTGTTCCTTCTTCAAGTTATACCACAATACTTCCTTTTTCTTTTAAGTTTCACACCGTATCTTCAACAACTTCTTAATACCCGTCGGTATTTCTATTTGAAAAACAAGTGATCAGCCTGTTTTCTTCTTCGTTATTTGTTGTTCTCGTATTGCTAAACGTTTCTCCAAACAATCCTTGATTGTTTTCTGTCTCAGTATATTTTCTTAAATCAGCAAGCAACGCTTCCTTTTTCTTCTTGTATATCTCGTATATGTTTGTCATGGGCATAGGGTCTTCTGTTGACCCTTATCCATTTGTTTGAGTAGGAATTCAAGTTAGTCATTTGTTGTAGACAATAAGAGTGTTTGGAATAGGATTGAAAAATAGGTGTATATGCAGTATGCGGTATGCAAAAGTGCAGTCAAAAATATGGGAGGAAGGAGCAATATAAGGATATGGGAGGAAGGAGCAATATAAAAAATAAAACCTTTTATTACTTTGAAATGAGAATACAGAATGTATGTTACAAACTATTTATACTAAATGAAAATGTGTGATGAACCATTGTGATGGTTCACCAACAGACATGCCTTTTCCTACATAATTGTAAATAACTGTAATACCTATACTAACTGTCAAATAACTGCTAACCATATTAACTGTCAAATGGGTCGAATTGAACATATGACCCATTCCTGCAGACCCATATAGGACTGCATATTAACTAAAAACATATACTAAGGTTTTAATTACAAAGACTAATAATATAGGAAGGATTATGATCTTGTTCTCCAACAGTATATATATACAAGGTATCCTTCTTGACGTCTTTCAATTCTTCTTGTCACGTTATATTGCGACAAGGTATTCTTTCTTCTTCTTTGTTGTCGTGTGCAAGACACCAACAAAGTCCTCCAAAAATTGTTCTTCTTCTTTGAATTTTCTGTCGTGTATGAATACCACAATAGAAACAAGGCACCACACTATTTGGTGTCCTCCCGTTTGCAATTTCAACACAAGGTAAGTCGTATACTACTTCTCTTGCGTCCCTTAGTTATCCGAACAGCGTATATATAAATATATGTCGCGTCTTCTTCTTCTGAAACAAGGTTTCACGTCTTCCTTTGGTTTCGGTTTTCCTTCCGGTCTCGTTGAATGATTTGGTTTTGATGGTGTAACGAGGCGGTGGTAAACAAAGGCTCTTGATGCCAAATGTTGGTCCCAAATTGTGTTAGTCGAAATGAAATGCAAACAAAGTAACTTGAATAACTAATAATTCATCTAACAATTGTAACGTTACATGTATGAGTCTATAGATACCAAAACGAATGGTTGCGAATCAACCATTGTGACTGTTTATGAATCGGTATAACCGAATTCAATAACTTCCATAATAACTACCATAACCGTTTATAACCATTTTACGGTTATATAACTAACTATAACCGCTTGGCGGTTGAAATCTATATAACGAGCAAGTTTGGTCCTTGACGTTTGAAGCAATGCCGAGATTAGCATTTACAATAATGACATATGGAAATTAAAATATTACAAACTAGAAAATGTAGTAAACACATATATAGTTCAGTTTGATCAAAGTAGCCGATTTCTTGCTACAAACTTTTAACTTGCCGAATCATGACCATAAACTTTGTGCTTGCTTACGACCTTGGGTTTACAAGTTTCGAACCGGCCTACCGAATTAGAGTCAAAGCAATTAGTCAAATTTCTCTTATTTATCAAGTCAGATGATTTTCTTTGTACCATAAATCTACCATAGTTATGGGACATCCAAGTACATGCTTGGTTTTTATTTATGTGAATCCGTGTTAAAAGTAAATAACTTTGAAACACTAACATAAGACATCTTTTATCTTCTCTTTTACAGCTGAATTAACTCTTGATTTTTATGTTCGGCATGTCAGACACATGTTAGGGTGAGTCTCGGAAGTTATACAACGCGGTATAATTCCTCATTGCTTGTAATCAACTCTCGCTTTTTGTAAAAGTTTCCCGGGGTAATCCTCTTTACCCAGATATTTTACAGCTGAATATGTCATAAGAGATCTATTAAGGTGTCGTTCGGTTTTTTTATTAGGAATAGGTTTGGTATGGGTTTGATTATATGATGGAATGAGAATAGGTATGAACTTAGGTATCATATCTAATACTCCCTCCGTCCCTAAATAAATGTCCAGTTTGACTTTTCAGAGTCAAATTGGTTCAACTTTGACCGTAAATATTTTTTTTGTGTTATATAATACTTGATGAAAAACTATACCAGTGAAAAATACACTTAAAACCCAATCCATTCATATATTTTCATCAAGTATTATCTAACACCCACAAAAATAGATAAGGTCAAAGTTGATCCAGTTTGACTCTGAAAAATCAAACTGAACACTTATTTAGGGACAGAGGTAGTATTATTGTTTGGTTTATTCGATGAGTTTGGGTTTTTAGTTGTAAAAAAATAGATTGAGAATCAAATTATAAACCCACCATGTAAGGTGGGGCCAAACACTTTTTTAAGGTATCAATTCTGATTCCCCAAACCTTCAATCCAAACTAGGGGTGTTCATAGGTCGGGTAATATTCGAATAAACCGAAAATCGAAACCGAACCGAACCGAAAATAACCGAATCGAACTCGTAACCGAACCGAATTTGCCAAAACCGAACCGAACCGAATTAAATATTCGGTTTTCGGTTCGGTTATGGTTTTAGCAATCCAAACCGAAAACCGAACCAAAAACCGAATTCAAATAAATATATATATTTTTTTATATATTTATATTAAAAAAAATATATTCAAACTCTTTTATACTATAAATATAATATTTTTTAAGCTTGATTTTTTTTTTGCTAAGAATATCTATAAATAAATGAACAAAATAATTAAATTTATTTAATTCGGGTTATTCGGTTCGGTTTTCGATTATGAGGGTTCGGTTTTTGGTTATTCGGTTCGGTTCAGTTTGGTTCTCGGTTATACCCAAAAAAAATTTTAACCGAACTAACCGAACCGAACAAACCGAATAACCCGATAACCAAACCGATGAACACCCCTAATCCAAACGCACCCTAATATATTATATCTAGGGAATAACCGAATAAGTGATACATGTCTCTGTTAAGGGAGGTGATACTTACACCACACTTTTTGATTCTTCCACCACAATAGCACATCATTAATGCACAAGTTACAACATGAAATATGATACTTTTATTAAGGATACTCATTATCAGCCGACATGTTTTTTCATGAGTGTATATATGATAGGTTATCGGTACCCTCCTTAAAACACCAACAATATACCTCATATGTTTTTTCGGTTGATTTATTTATTTTTATAATTTTATTTATATTAAAAACTACAGTATAAAAGTGAAAGTACGGAACGTGAAATATAAAATTTAATAAGTTAAAAACAATAAATTGACAAAAAAATAAGAAACATAAACTAATAAAAAACTGTGTTATATTGTAAAACAGAAAAATCGAGAGAGTATTGATATAAAAAGTGGAAGGAGGTCCTAATAACGCAACGCATATAATATAGGTGTGTTTCTTTAAAGAATAACGATGATGGTAGCGATTAGCGATGCTTGATGAGTTGTGAAGAAGTGGCACAAATTCAATTTCATGACTTCTTAAAGCGTTGGAAAAATGAAGATTTTAAAAAATAACGAAATTCAACGTTCTTCCGATAAACACTACTAAAAATCAAATCTTAGTTCGTAGTAATTTACCACTCTAAAAACCTCTGCACCGTGCCAAACATACAAAGTAATCATAATAATTGGATGAAGTGTGCTGAAAATTCCTATGACTCACATGTGTTGTACTAATAAAGCTATTACAATATCATATGGACACATCACACATGCATAATACATTTTAAATGTGAATCAAATTCAATAAGTAATGATATATAGAGGGGAGGCGATGATTTGAATTTCTACAAATAGAATGTATAGATGTATTATTGAAGAAATGATTTTTTTTTTTTTTTTTTTTTTTTAATAATGGAACGTATGAGTTGATAGTTTCAGAGTCAAATAAAGCGCATCTTCACGCGGAAATCACGAGCGTTATATTGTGGAATGGTGACAAAAAGGACACCAAAGGGACACAACGACAAAACCAAACATTAAAGTTTAGTAGGTTCGCTTTAAATTCAACATAAGAAAATATATTTATCATTTTCTTGGTGTGATTTTAATCAAATTTGTAGTCTCTTATTTAGAAATTAGAAATACAAATCTATAACCCTTTTTCAATACGAACAATTTCTAGTAATCCGAAAGGTAAATCACAGTCTTCACGAGAGCTAATGAAGTCCGGCAAATCATTAGCTCTGTCAATTATTTCGTAATATAATTGATGGATTATGGATAGGATAATGTGACTACTATTTCACAAAAATAAATATGGCATAATTTGATGAAACTATTAATTATGCTAATTCAACAATGATAATATTATAAAAACGGGTATCACATGATCATTGATGATGTATGAAATAATCTTGACTAAGAAATGCCATAAGTGAATTTCTTTTAGAAATATCAAAAATAAAAGTATCATAGTTTGGGGGCATAGATGGAGATGGTACAAATATCGGTAACATTAAATTTCTTTTACTAAATGCATCTAATTTGTACTTGTTGAAGGGTCACTCATATATATGATTGATGATCACCCACTTCTCGAAATCCATCACGTCACATAATTATTTAACGTCACATCATCATTCAGTACATTATCAAGCTCATCACCAAACATGTATAATGGATTAATGGCTAATAATTTCTTGCACTCAAAAAAAATTATTCATGACTTCAAAGATATAAGAATTGAAGCGAAATATTTAATATTATCTGAGATTTAATACATAGGATGGAGTGTCGTCAAATTCCAAATGTCTAAATCAATTTTCATATGTAACGGTTATAACCAAATAAAACATATAAAAATACATTAAAAAGTTAAGTTTGTGGATAAAGTAATAAACAACAACGACGAAAATTGTTCGATTATGTTTTAAAGGAATAATAAGTGATAAGACAAATCTTATAAACAATCTATTTTAAAATAGAAATACGAACCTTATCGCATGATACAATCATGCTTTCTCGATATTGAAAATGAGGTGTAGTGGTGATGATGTGTGGTTGAAGATAAAATGTGTTCTCTTACGATTTGATTGCATGTCCTTATAAGCATTTTATACAAACATATTTATATTTATATGTACTATATACACAAATCTAAACCTATACATTTTATTCCAAATGTGTACAAACTCCTATATTACGAAAGGAGGTGACGAAATATTAGAATGTTTTAATGAGACATGTTGTGAAGTTTTAATGCATTTGTGATTATCATTTCTAACAAATATAATATTTATGCTGCACTTTATTGGTAAACCATTGATTATTTTGTCGATTTTGAAATTATTGTTTTCACTAAGGAAGGAAAAAAATATTAAAAAAATAAAAATTTAAGACATACTCTCAAAATACACACAAATAAAAAAAAAAAAAGTGAGAATTATTTTGAACCGAACCTTCGCACGCAATTGAAAATGAGGGTAGTGGTGATGATGTGTGGTTGGTGGCACGATTAGGCAGTCGACCACTGCCATAACGCCCAACCTAATAAGATTTCGTATATTTGCCATAAGTAATTGTCAAATTACATAAGAACTTTTTACTAAAGAACGTTATATTAAGTCATTCTAGAAGCAACTTCAATAGTCAATATTTATATTTATATGTGTGTGTATATTACGAAAGAGGTGACGAAATATTAGAATGGTGTTGTGAAGTTTTTGCATTTGTGATTATCATTTCTAACAAATATAATATTTATGCTGCACTTTATTGGTAAAAGATTATTTTGTCGATTTTGAAATTATTGTTTTTGGAAGGAAAAAAAATATTAAAAAAAAATAAAAAATTTAAGACTTATCAAAACATGTAAACGGACAAATAATTTTAAGCGTTATATTATGATTGTGATGTTTCTATATTAAATTAAATAAAATCACTCATACAAAAATTTAACCTTAAATTCGAATTACCAATCAATTCCATCAACAACCGAAGCAACTCGATGACTTTTCAAAATCTCTATAATCAATGTTATTAGAGCATAACGTGTCATAACAAGCCTTACCCTCTTCATCAGTAACACCTCAGCGCCACATCAGCATCCCACTTCTGCACAACTAACTACAACAACCCCCCTCACTCATAACAAACTTCAACTTCTTCATTTAGGTCCCACCTTTACATTTTTTTTTTTACATTTTCACATATATACAACCATATATACTGGCGAAAAAGAAAAAAAAAAAGCGCGCCATAATTTCTTCTTCCATTTTCACATACACAACCACCACCATATACAACTCACACACACATACACACGCTGCACACACACAGAACCCACAAACCATTTATAAATTGAAAAAAAATATTAATCTCACACTTGGGCTCCACTTTTGTTAGTATTTTGGTTCATCGCTCAAGAAGGCATTTTGGCGAGCGACGACGAAGACGGTGTGGTGACGAAGTCGACGAAGTTACGCAGTGATGTGGCGAGACCACATCGTCCACTCTTATCAGCGTGAGTCATCATATAGTCATGATTGAAGTGTTACTAATTAATAATATTAATATTTATTAGCTAAGGGACAAACAACTATAAATCAGCATTAAAATGTGAAACTATTATCAACATATAAACCCTGAAACTAAGCATTAAACACACACCTATATAAAAATGAACCGCACCTAAAGGCAGGTGCAACCCATGCAACATTATTAACTCACATCCATTATTTATGACATTTATAAATATTGAAAACGACTATGAATCAAAGTCATTTTTTTGTATTAGAGATGATTTGTACCATACGAGCAAATTCATAACTAAAATTGATAATGTTTGTCTACAAAAGATTCCGTTTACAGTTGGTTAAACTTATGCTAAACGTCATACCATAAAAATCCAACAAGTTCAACCGGATCCTGTTCTTGTATCGTAAAATAGTCTTTGATTGTACTACATCACACCCATTATTTAACACAAAAGACATATACGTGTATAACTTCTGCAACACATAACCCAATTAATTCCACTATTGAAGATTTAAGGATTACTTTCTTAAATTTGGTATCGATAAACCATATACTTAGAACATTGTCTTGCACATATTATTTTTGTGCCAAGACACATGGTTAGACTAACGACACAAGTTTTGGAAAGTACAACCTGCTCCTGTGAGCTTTGGATTTTGTAATGAACCGTGTTTAAACCCTACAACCAGTCTATTTTGAGTCAGTCTTTTACCACGCTAGCTGGTATCGAAAAAATGACCTTACGCAAAGATTGTCAAGTTCTCAAAGTAGACAATACTCTTAAAACGACAAAGTATCATCATTTTCTTCCTAAGAGGGCCGCTGGTATAATCTTAATTTTTTCTTCTTCCGTATTTGTCTTTACAACAGGATACGTGAATTTCTCAACTTATCGGTTATTAACGTTTTTAGATAAAGAAAATTGTTAAACATACCTCTAAAATCTACGTTTAAAGTATTCACACAAATTTGTTGCATCTTTAATAAAAATATTCATTTTCTGAATTTAATTTTTTTTCAACTGAATTTATGCACAACACCAATTATGGGTGTTTCTATTTTTTAAATTTAACAAAACCTTTTTAAAAAGATACTCTCTCCGTTTTAAATGAATAGTGCACATTTCTTTTTTGTATGTCCCAATTTAATTGATCACTTTTAAAAATAAATGTGAAGTTTGATCGAGTTTATCACATACCCCTACTTGAACTTATTATTGTATAAACTTTAACTAAGACATTAATTAATGTAAAACTGTCATTCAGATAAAAAATAAAAAAAGATCAAACAATAATAATTATATATATTTTTAAGACTAAAATACACCGTTGGTCCCTAAACTTGTATCGAAGGATCGCGATGGGACGAACCTCGCCCTTTTCATCGCCACGGGTCCAAACATTAGCCATTAAATGCCAGATTCGTCCCTTGACCAATAACGGCGTTGTCAACGTTCCGTTATACCGAAAAAAAACCCGTAATCATGTTACTGTTGAGGGTGGAATAGTCATTATGTGGTATACACTGTAGAACATGTCTTGTCCAATTTCCCGCCATTTTGTACAATATAACAAAACCGTGTACTCATTGCTCATCCCCAAACTTGTTTTGAAGCCTACCCAAAACCCTAAGGCGATGTCTATCATCAAATCAAATAATTTGAGTAAGAAAATAACAAACAACCACCTTGGATTTACTCTGTGGCGAGTAAGGGAATATCCTTTATATGATGATCGTGAAAAGGAGGAAAGAAATTGCGGTCGAGATATTGTAAGTCTTTTTTGGTTAGAGCCTACTACAATCATATGTTAGTACGGTGATTAAGTTATTCCCTTTAGGTAACTTTAGCTTAACAAAGTTTTTGTACATTTTTATACAACGGGTGAACTCGGATCATTTAGCATGATGTTCCATTATGAAGGTACATTCAAATACTTTCCATGTAGGATATATCAAGGAGGCAAGAAATGCCTTGTTGATCTTGTGGAAATAAAAGAGGTATCTGTTGATGAAATGGATGCTCTCATGACCCAAATCGGTTATGAGTCTGGACGAACCAATTATTTCTACTTTGTTAAGCCTGGTTGTACATTAGATGACGGTTTGTTTTCTTTGCGTGAACCTGCTAATCTAGACTTGTTGAAAGATGTTGTCATACAACATAAGCCGATAGACGTGTATGTTGAAATAGGGAAGACTAGATTAGAATTTTCTGAAATGTCCCCACAATCAATTAAGACTGTGTTTTGGGAGATGGATGAAGATAGGAGAAAAGTTGCTATTGCGGCTATTCAATCCTGTTGTAGACGGTTGGTGTTAGATGATATAGATAATGAACCTTTCCTAGATCCGTTTATCAAACTTACACAATTTCCTGTGGACGTCAATGATATTGGTGAAGCTAGCAATTTGCCAAACATTGAGCCACTCTTTTCCACCTTAGACTGCTCATTTGCTAGCCAACCTGCTCAAAACAGTGAGCGTGCTTTAGTAGTTATTGATGAGGACAATGCTCTAAAGGAGCTTGATAATGTTGAGGTTAATCTGTTTAGAGTGATTCAGGGGAAGGACTTTGACAACGGTGGAACAACACTAGTTGATGTCAATAACACCTTTGAGGAGCCTAAAAATTTTGAGGTTAATCTGTTTCAATTGACACAGGAGAAGCAATTACACAAACCAGGCAGACCTTTGGTTGATGTGAATAACAGGTTTGAGGAGCCTGATGTGGATGTAACTCTGTTTCAACTTACTCAGGATAACATGGAAGAGGATCCTGTTGTTGATCTTAGTCTCGTTACAAGCGAGTGACACTAGTGAATTTGGCAATGCGGTTGAACCAAATCAAGATAACACTTCTCAAGAGAATGATGCACGCCTTGGTATGCTACAAGTAGGTCGAGTAATGATTTAGGTGAAGAAGAACAACATGTAATATAAGTGATGACAGCGCTTGGTAAATGATTTACCGTGATGGTTGATGAAGTATTTTGCGGTGACCATGTTAGTTTCCAACACGCACACTTTGCTAATGGCGTCTATACCACTTTTTTCTATACTTGGGTCGGAGTTTGGTGCTGCAGGGAAGTAAAAACCTAGTAAGAGAGCATTCAATAGAAACTAGGAGGAGTTGTTTTTTGAAGAATGACAAAACAAGAATAAGGGTCGGTGTAGGGGTTGTGTTCGGTTTGAGCCCAAATGAAGGTCCCGGTGGATATTGGCCCATCTAGAAGTCCATTAAGCGAAGGGTATAAGAGCATTGCTTTACGCCAAAAGGACCCTTCACAAATACTACGCCTATGGCTATTGTTTGTCGGCAGGAATGGTGAGGCAGTGTCCGGTCGGTCGAACATATAATGAGCAACACACTTGTTTGCAATCAAGGAAGTCGAGCTTTTGACCTTCGCTATATCTCACGAAAATTACAAGACAAGTTGAAACAAATCCACGCTTTCTTGTCGTCGGTGCATAATCAACTTACCAACCAATACGACCTTCAAGTGTCCTGCGAAGGTTTTAGGGCCAAAACCTAGCAATAGCGACCATCGGGGTCAATTCAAGCTACAATTTACCATGTTGAGAGATTATGTTCAAGAGTTGCGAAGACAAACCCTAATACGACAGTGGAGATGAATGTGGAACGACCTCCGGATGAGTCTCTTCCAACCGAGAATTCAAGAGAGTGTATGTTTGTTTAGGTGCACCAAGCAAGGATTTAAAGATTGTGGGAGATCGTTGTTGAAATGGTCGCTTTTCAATTCGTGGTCCTTTCAATGGTCAACTTATGACAAATGGGAATTGATAGCAACAATGGTATATACCCTTTCGCTTATGCTTTTGTTGATTCGTATAACATAGGATCATGGACTTGGTTTCTTCATTGTTTATCCGATGATTTAGCACTTGGGCCAATTTCAAGCATCACTTTTATTCTTGACATGAATAAGGTACTCTCTTCATGAATTAAAGTGTCACTCTTTTAAACAGAATAATAAAGATATTTGATTTTGTGCAGGATATAAGTAGAGTCAGTAGCGAAGTTTTTGAAAGTGCGAACACGATTATGTATTAAAAGCATACATGACAAAATGAAATTTCAATGGAAAGGTAGGGCCTATAAAGACCATCTGTGGAAATGTGCAATGACCTCAATGTTCTGCAGTTTAAAACTATGGTGATCTCAAGAAACTTAATCAACCACCCATGATTGGTTAAGTAAGATACCACCGATTCATTGGTCAAGGTCACATTTTCATGTAAGTCATCTATCAGTTTCACTTACTTTGTATTCATAAATGCAGATAAATGTTATAATTAATACATGTTTATTACTTTTCATCTTTAGGAGAGCTACTCGATGTGTTACTTAATAACATGTGTCAAGTGTTTCATGAGAAAATTAAAGAGGGTTAAGCAAACCTATTATTACGACCTTAGAATACATCGTGAATATTGTATGAAGAGGATAATGCATGTTCTTATGGTGATTGAGAAGAGTGATGGGCCACTAACACCAACTACACAACACATGCTAGAGGCTATTAAGAAAGAGGTCATAAGTATAATGTGTTATGGAATGAGGATCTAAGTTTCGTGTTAGTGGACCATGGGTTGACCAATGTGTAGTTAATGTTGTACACAAGACTTGTACTTGCGAAGGTGGGAGATAACAGTTTACCATGTAAACATGTTGTTGCTACCAATTGAATATTGCTTTAAATGGCCAACAAGTCGGAGTGTAGAAATATGGGCTCATCCTTGTTATTATCTTCTCACTGGGAGGCTACCTACAAACACCATGTCCACTTTATAACTAGCGGTGTACATTGGGAAAAATCAACTATGCCAACAACAATTGTTCCACGAAATTGAAACAAACCCTTTGCAAGAGGTAGAAAAGAGTTAGGATAGCTCCAAACCAAGAGATTGTGAAGGATGGTAAGTGTCGAGGATTGGAAGAGTGTCGGTGTAGTATTTGTGGCATTCTTTGGACACAACCGGGTAACATGCCTAGGGTATGGTGGAGCTCAACATAGTGGAGCGCCAATAAGGTAAATGTCAAAAGGTGCCTACTAAAGGTGCGGGAAAAAAGACATCCTAAAGGTAAAAGGTAGCGGCAGAGAAAAGAAGTGAAGGTCCGGTGTTGTTGTAGAAAGCCAAGTTAGTGCGTTCAAGGAAGTGAGCCAAGAATCAAGATCCCATCATACATGATGCATCCTGCCACAATCCCACCGATTTTGATTCAATCAAGTGATGTTCAGCGGTTTACAACCCAACCCGACTGCTACCGAAGAATGACTAGAAGCGGTGCCTTTGGAAAGAATGATGGCCTCATCATAGGTCAAATATGTTATGCTAATTATCTAGACAATGTTTCATCTAGTTTACTAGTTTATTTTATATGGACAAGTTATGTAATCTAAAAACATATCTGTGTGTGTGTGTGTAACTGTAGCTTCTCATGCTTTGAAAAGTATGCAATTTTATGCAGCTGGAATTATATCCATTTGCATTAACTATGGAACCATGTCATTATTGTGTATTTTTTGAGATTGACTAAGCTTGATGTGTGAATAGTTTGCGTCAAAAGTAACCAAAGCTAAAATAGAACATCATAAGAATGTTGACATTTAAAAGTCAACCCTAAACAAATTGCTAACCATCTGCATACCCATAAGGCATAGAAAATCGAAACAAACAAAAGCGAATACTTCATAACAAGGTTACTACAATTGAAGATACGAACATTAACCAACTAGCCTCATTACATAAAGGTTAAAAGTTATCCCAATGCATAAACAATGAAGAACAACATCCAACTTAGCACCGGTAAATCTTCCACTTCCACACATCACCTCGAGCGGCTACTAATCTTGCCTCGAGCTCATTTCTCCCCTCAAAAGTCCCGGTATGATCATTCTTGAGCGAGCACGATTTCAGATCATACCATCTTATCTACCGACAAGAAGACCCCTATGATGATTATGACAAGTCATTAAACAACCACCATTGTTACAAACTTACACAAGAAATATTAAGACGCACTTACTTGAGCAGGACAACCAAAGAATCGACGCCTGGTTGGCGAGAGGTCCAAGGTGCGAATAATAGCTTGCTTACCACACCAAAGAACGTACCATCTTGAAACAATTATCGTTTTGAAGAGGACGGGTTTTGAAGGATAGTTTAGGGATGGGTGATAAATGTAGATCAAACCTTGTTACACACATATACTAGCTACATACACAGAGAACGGTTTTATTTAGTACGCTACGGTGAAAACGGTTTTGCCCTCAAGAACATAACGTTGACAACGGCAGATTGGTCGAGGGATCGAATCGGCATTTAATGGCTACCGTTTGGACCCGTGGCGATGAAAAGGGCGAGGTTCGTCCCATCGCGATCCTCCGATACAAGTTTAGGGACCAACGGTGTATTTTAGTCTATTTTTAAACTGTGTGTTTTTTGTGAGATGCACAGAAGGCAAGGAGTAACTAAGGGTCTGTTTGGCTAAGCTTTTGAAATATAAGCCTAGCTCATTGGTCTTATATTTTAAAAGCCCAAATTTTCTGGCTCAGTTTGAGATTTGTGAGCTTATATAAGTTTATTATGAAATAATAAATTTATATAAGGCCACAAGTCTCAAAATAAGCCGAAAAGTTAGGGCTTATGAAAGTATAAGCCGAAATCAAATGAAATTCTGGCTTATATTTTATAAGCCTTAATTTTTCAGCTTATTTTGAAACTTGTGGGCTTATATAAATTTAGTATGTTATAACTAGCATGGTACCCGCGCGTTGCAGCGACGGGTACCATGCAATTAAAATATTCAACGAAATTTTTTTTGGTTATATATTTTACGATACAATAAATATACGGATGACGACATGTTTAGTTTTGAATAATTTTATGCAATAACAATATTTTTTATATAAAAACTTATCCACGTGATGTTGTGACAATATTGAGTTGATAGCTAGTATATTGTACTAGAGGTACTCTTAATTTTTAAGTTTTTTATTTTAAAAATGTTTCAAGTAGTACTTTATAATAGGGTTGAGCATTGGTTCAAAACTGACCCGAACCGACAATACCGAAAACCGAATTTCATGAAAAACCTAAATTGAAACCGAACCGACGGGCCGTCGGGTTGGTTCGGTTTTGTGTCGGGCCGTCGATTCGGTTCGGTTTAGGTGTATTTAGGTATGTTTTTCTCGGTTTTGAGCTAATCGAACCGAACCGACCCGAAACTAAAAACATGTAAAACATGAAACCGAACCGACAGGCTGTCGGGTCGGCTCGTTTTTTTGATTCGGCCGGTTTTATCGGTCCGGTATAACTTTTAACATTTGATACTCAGCTCTACTTTATAATGTAGTATTGATAAACTTATATAAGCCCAAATAAGTTAGATTCATAAGCTTAATAAGAAAAGAAACAGTATATAAAGCCACCAAACACACCACCATTCTCCTTCCATTCTTTCTTTCTTTCATCGTTATCTCCTCCCCGCGTCCTTTCCTTCCTTCCTTCTATAAACACACACACACACATAAAAACACACAACATTTTTTAATTATTATTTTTCTAAACATAAAAAGGTTTTCATTTCATTGGTAGGTGAATTGCATTAAGATTTAATCAGAAACTGCTCTGCTGATTGATCAATTCATTGTCTCTGACTCTGACATCATCATTTACGGTAACTTAATTCAACCCCTGTACTTTTTTTGTCTTCTTTTTTTCTTTTATTCATTCATTCTACTCAAAATTTATTTATTTATTTATATTGGATCATATTCATTTCTGCTAATATTTTCTGTAGCTCAAATAAAAAGCAATCATTTTTATTTCTTTTTGGATTGCTTAATGGTTAAGTTTTGCATAACTTGTAGTGGGTGATATCTGTTTTTAAGGTTTATTGATTTATGTTTGTGGGTTTTTAGTTTTGATGTTTTCAAGATTTTGGTTCTTGATTTTATGTGAAAAAAAGTATTGATTTTTATTTTTAGGTACAATAATAACTTTTTTTTTTTTTTTTTTTTTTTTTTTTTTAATTTAATTATTATTATTATTTAGAGTAATGCTAAATAGTATGATTTAATTTGGAAGGAGTCCCATTACGCTCGGGTACGGGTGTGACTGTTTGCATTACGGGATACCCCGCTTAGACTGTGTACATACGGGGTAACCTGGACATGGAAGACCTCATCTGTTTACCCGTTTATTATCTGAAGGTTTTAATTTTTAGGTGAAATAGTTATTGTTATGATTTATTGAAGGTTTAGTTATGCAAACTATTTAGTTTCTTGGGGTTTGTAGAGTAATGCTAGATAGTATGGAATGTTTTGGCGAATGTAGTTAGATAGTTTTTTCATTTGATTGATGTGATTGATAACAGATTATGATAGCGTATGAGGATACCAAGACTTTACGTATGCAAAATGTTTTTATTTTTTTATGGGTTTGTTTGGTTTTATAGGAAGTAGATACAAAACGCGATGTAGCCATTTGTAACTTGACTATTAGGTATAAGAAATTTAGAATAGTTGTTAATAGGCAACTAACACTATGGATGTACTATACCACTACGTTATTACCATATGAATGAAACTGGGGTCCTCAAGGTATGCATAATTTTCAACATGGTCTACTTAGTACAATTCTTTTCTGGTACAATGGCATAGGTATGCATCATATTCTATTGAACATGGTTGTCGTTTGGCATAAATTTTGTATCCATATAACATGATGTCCTGCTTTTATGGTTTGCATATGTGACACTTTCTGAAAGTTGAATATGTGATTGACCATAAACCTTAACATGATGTTTTAACACGTTTGCATTAAGATAATGTTTTTATGTCCTCAGAAGACTGCTTCTTATGTATTATTATAGTCTTTTCTGCTGATGAGCATTTATTATGTTTGTCCCATTGCTGATTTTGGAACCGGTTTTGATTTTCAGGGATAGTATTTTATTGAGGGTTCAGGGTTGAATCTTATTTCTGTGTGATTTGGGAATACACTCAATTGTTAATCTTGACAAGATTAGTGCAGTCAAGTTTAGAACTTTTGGGAGCCTTCTGCTCTAGTGAAGGAGATATAAGATATGTGTGAACCAGATTCAGATGTTGTTAGATGGGGTCTTAATTTTCTTGATGTGGACCAAATTTTTAGTTCTACCTATTACGGTGATAGCAATCAGCATGATGTGAACATATGTCATGAACAGTATAATGGAGGTAGTTATGAAGAAAATGAATTTAATGATGTTAAAAATGACGAGATGTTTGCTCATTCTCTTCAACAAGAATTATTGGATCTTTCAATTGAAGATGAACATGAAGTATCCAATCCTGTAGAGCATTTAGAAACATCAAATGATACTCGAGATTGGTATGGACAACCATCAGATAATTACTATTATGGTAAGTTTTTTCTAATTTAGAATTGTGAATAAGGCAAATAGTTACATGTCATTTTTACTTATGGTATTAGGTAGTAAAGCTGTTGTGGTTAGCAGGTGATGATTCGAGGTTACAGGAAACAGATGAAATGGGACAATCAAGTTCATGCTCAAGCCCTGAAACTAGATCTTACGATGGGGATGAGTATTCGTACAATCTAGAGATTACAGACGAGTCTGAGCTTGATGGTGAAGTAGGCAAGAGATTGACTGAGATCATCCCTGTTCCTGTAAGTGTAAAAAGCATATATTTCAGCATTAGCTCGTTAAAATTCATGTTCTTATTCTAGTTTCAGTTCTTTTTGTTTGTATCAAGGTTTTCTTGTTGATCAGTTGGTCCAACTAGAGTCCATGTATTGTCGTTTTCAAGGTTTACAGAAAAACCTGTACTACTTGACTTTAATGAGTTTTCAAACCATGTAAAATACAATTTGTTATTTCAAAGAAAAATATATATATATTAGACTTGCCAAACGTTCTTTGGTTTTGTTGTTAAGCGGAAATTTCACAATTTTATTTGGTTTAGAAAAAAGTGGAAACAAGCAAATGTATGTGTTAATAAACAAGGCCTGAGGTTATGATAGTAATGACATGTGTTAAATGATGCAGCATATCCCCAAAGTTAATGGAGACATACCTTCAGTTGATGAAGCTACTACTGATCACCAGAGGCTATTAGACAGGTTTTACATCTCTTTGGATCACACTATAATCCATTTTCCGACAATATGTGTTTTGCTGATAAAATTTGCTTTTCCAGGTTACAGGTGTATAACTTGATTGAGTCTAAAGTACAAGGCGACGGTAACTGTCAGGTCAGTATTTAGCAAACTTATACAAATGGAATATTATGTTATATTTTTCAACGAACTAACCAGCCAGCCTTTTTATTCTCCAGTTTCGTGCTTTGTCTGATCAGTTCTACCGTTCACCGGAGCATCATAAATTTGTGAGAAGACAGGTGTATAATCAGGTGTGTGTCTTTTTGTTTTTGTTGAATTCACATGTTTACTGGTGGTTATTGTTTCTGATATCTGAGTTTTTACGTGATTGGAATATATCAGCTGAAATCGCATCCTGAGATGTATGAAGGATATGTCCCCATGGCTTACAGTGAGTACTTGAAAAGGATTTCCAAGTATGACATTTTATATCTTTTTTCTTATTTCGTCTAATATTCTTTTTTCATGTTTATCATTAAGATATAAGTGTTTAATTATAGGAGTGGAGAATGGGGAGATCATGTCACATTGCAGGCAGCTGCAGATTCGGTAGGGTGACCATCTCCTTTTCTTTTAAGGAGTATAAAATTTTGAAGTTCAGAATTGTCTGACAAATTTGTTTGATGCTTTTATGCAGTATGGCGTTAAAATTTTTGTTCTAACCTCATTTAAAGATACTGTTTCAATTGAGATTCTTCCGAAAGTGCAGAAGTCTAAGCGGGGTAATGTTCAGATCTTTATCTGTGAAAATATTAAGGGTGCGTTTAGTTGGAGGAAAATACCCTTGTTTTCCACAAAATGTTTTGTGGAAAACAAGGAAAATAGAGATCGCGTTCAAATCAACGTTTTCCAACAAAATGTTTTGCAAAACAGAAACTCCCTATTTCCCAACTTAACAAGGAAAATTACAAAACAAATTTTGGTTGTTTTCCTTGTTTTCCTTTTTAACCCACAACTCTCCTTCCCTTCTTCAAAATAGAAAATACAAACATCAACTAAACGCGTTTTCTATATTTTTAAGTGTTTTGTGGAGATAAATTTCCCTTCCAAATTTTTACAAAACTAGAGATAGAAAACACAAGAATTTTTTCTCCAACTAAACGCACCCTAAAGGTTTTTGTTAGTTTGTCACAGTTGTGTTTGACATGCTTTTTTTTTTTTTTTTTTTTTTCATCTGCTAACAAGCTGTTTATTTTCTGTAGTAATACACTTGAGCTTTTGGGCTGAGGTGCATTACAACTCGATCTATCCTGAAGGAGGTATGTGATACATTTTACTCTGATATTGCGGCTACTACTGACTCCTTATAGTTATATAGAGCAAATAAACTTTTACCAGATTGGGGGTTTAATTAGGATACTTAGCATCATTTTTGGACCTTATTATTTTCTTTAAGCGGTATGGAACGCCAAAACATTGCTCTGCCAGAGTATATGATTTGGCTGGAGTCCGCTCTTGGTTAGGACCGAAATCCTAGTCCATTTAGGCCTTGTTGTTTGGTATTAACCCTATTGAGCCTGAAAGTTGCTAACCATCCTTGTAGTTACTCGGTCCAGAGTATACGGTCTTAAAAGGCCCTGTTTTAGGATTTTTTTTTTTTTTTACAAAATATACTTGTGTTTTTACCACATTAAATATTTAGTATACTAGGAATCAAGAATTATAATATCTTGTTTTACTTCAAACATTCTTTATAACTATCTGAAAAAAAAATATAGGTTTATTTGCTCCATGTCCTGTACAACTTTAGATGACAAGCTAATGTCTTTTATTCATTTCGACAGATTTGCCACCCCCTGAATACAGGAAGAAGAGGCGATGGTGGAATTTCAAACACAGACATCAGGCGTATCTAGACTGAATGCTGACTTTTCATTCTTACATATATAGCAATAAATTTGTCATTATACATCATGTCATCATGTACAGCCGGTTTCTTCGTTCTTTACATGTTATGCTGATTTAATATTGCACGCTTTTGTATTCTTGAATCAGCATGGCTGGCACACTATGATAGTTTTGATGAATCTTGTTTACAGATTCAGTCATCAATAAAAAATTACTTACTTTGTAGCTATATTAGTTCTTCCTTAAGGCTAGGCACAATAAGGGTGACAACCTACTGGGTTGTCAAGGTTGCTGAAGGTTGTCTTTGTTGTGGCTTCAAGGTCGTCAAAGATTGTTGATCATGGTTTTGGGTATGAGGGTCGTCCAGACAACCCACAGGAAAGATAAGGGTCGATGAGGGTTGTTATTTGGGGTAGCCTAATAAGAACAAAATACAAATTCATAAAGAACATATGTAATCTTGTTAAAGTGCAGGGTTGGGTAGGGGGTTATTCACTTGGCTCGTTAGTTAAACACTTAAACGTCACCATCTATCTGTTCTTCTTTCGTTCCCATACCTTTTTAAAAATGTTTGCTAACACATTTTATCTCCTCTAAATTTTCCTTATTTTTTATTATTACGCCATCACACATACCCACGTAACACAAGCAAATACATTTTATCTCTCCACAAAGTTCCCACATACTATTGCCGAGCGGAAGTCCATTTTCGTGGAAAAAGCTTGGTTGGGGTGGTGTTACTGATCAACAAAACCCATTTTTGCCTTTTCCGATTGACTTGCCGAGGGTGACCTTCCTGCCTTAAAAGATCATTTCACTTCTCAAAGACATTACACTTCTTATTGTATTGCCTTGCCTATTTTACTACGATTACAATATGTTATATTGACTATATAACAGTTATCAAGAGGTAAATGTCACTATTCATTGATAATTGATGAATAAGAGTGTTTGGTTCACATAATGTTTTTGAGAAAATTGTAATATGCGGCAAATAAAATTGTTAGTTTAATGAATTGTAATTTGAAGAATTAAATGTGATGAAATTGGGATTTATTAGAATCAGAATTGATGAAATTTCTTCACGTGTTTGGTTAGCTAGTTATGTAATGCAGTTCAATAAACATTAAAAATTAAAATATTACTCCTCCGTCTCAAAATTGTCATTACCGACAAGAAGACATAGTTAATAAAAGTGGGACCCTATAAATTTCAACCACTAAATAGAATATTCCTCCACTAAATTCTCTTTATTACCTAAAATAGAAGGTGGACAATTATTTTGAGACACCCAAAAAGGAAATATGACAATTATTTCGAGACGGAGGAGTACTAAAATATTATAAAATTAATAATTCAATTTAGTAATACTAATAATGATAATAATAAACATTTATTAAAGATACAATAATTAAAAAATATCATATGGTAATAATAATACTAATAACTTATAACAATTAAAATATTAGTAGTAATAATATTATAATTAATATATATATTAAAGCACATTTAAAACGACGTCGGTTAACATATTAAAGCGCACATTTAAAACGACGTCGATTAACCTGTATTCTATATTTCGTAGTGGTCTTGGGCCTTATTGTTTTTATGGGCTGTTTGTTAGCCCTTTTTGCTTGCACCTGAGCCATATTTTGGTCCTTCTTACACCAATTGCAACAGCAGATGATTATTTATAAACTTTCTCTAGAAGTTTGTGGTTTCCTCTCGGGTCGGTGACACACTTTTTTGGTCGGTTCCTGAGATCTCGCTCTTTCCCGTTTTGCATGCGTTTTGAGTTGGGTTTCTTGGTTTTGTTTGTCAGGTGGTGTTTGTTTATTCGGGTTGTATCTTAATTGTGAAGTTATCTATTATAAAATTAGGTTTTTCGTTTGATACATGGTATAGAATTGCATACCGCTCTCCCATTATATCCTATATCAACTATGAAGTTATCTTTTATAAAATTGGGTTTTTGATTTGATACATGGTTAGCTGCGATAAGTATTTGATGGGCGATAATGTCGATTGTTGTTTATAAAAGATTGGATTCAAACGCCCAATTTCAAGGGTTTTCTTATTCAAGTCGTGGCTACTATGTTTGTGGTAATTTTTTTTCCTGATTCTTTATATAGGGTTTAAATATTAATACCCGTTTTAGTAATTTTGCAAAAAGAAATTTCTGCTATTGTTTGTTATTGTCGTTGTGCGGATTTGTATGAGTGATCTGAATTGTTTTACTGTAGATATATACTCGAAAAGGTAATGGTGATGAAGGTGAGGCTATCCGTATCTTGGCGTGGCGACCTATTATGGTCGCAGCCATTGGATCGTCCTCCGTCGATCTCACCGTGAGCCATGTGTATGTGAGAAGATCTATTTGAGACTAGGGAAAAGCTAATTTTGATTTGATATGTTTGTTACGCCATTTTGCTTGCACCTGAGACATTTTTTGGTTCTTCTTATACCAAGTGCAACATCAGATGACTATTCATAAACTTTCTCTAGAAGTTTGTAGTTTCCTATCTGGTCTGTCACATACGGTAAAATGTATTGACTTTTATTTTGGTTGCAGCATAACAGGTCAAAGGCTACTAATTTGCTTATAAATAAACTAAGAAACCAAAACCTGATTGCACCCTAAGCTAAAACAAATGAAGCTGTTACTATGAGGGTTCCAAGAAAACATTTTGCAACTATATTGAGCTGGCTAAAAGCTTAAAAAGAGCTTATGAAAAGGGGCTGTGGGAACACTTGGGATGTCGTGATTTGACAGAAAAAGGGAACTAATGGCGAGACTGTAGGGCATATTTAGGCTATAAAATTCATCATTTACTGAAACCTCCCACGTAATGGTGTTACACTAGGTTTTGATATATTATTGGCATCTCAAAAATATTAATGGTAAAAGAAAGGTTGTTTCCGAGTACCCGAAAGACCTTTTGAACTTGGTACAAAGTAATCGTTAGATGTTAGTTTCATTATGCGTGCAAGGTGATTCCCTTTATAATTGTGTGTTTACATACCCTTTTCCTATTTTTCGTGTTCCCACCGCTCGTTGGCGAAGTTAAAGAGAAGTCGAAATGAGAAAAGGTTTGCAGCCTCTCTGCTATTAGCCTAAAAATGTCTTGCAAGAAAAGACAAGCAAAAAATGTCATCGGAATAACGGTATGTTTTAGCACGCACGCTAAGAGAATAAGTCATTAGGTGGGTGATTTATTCAACAAATGCATCACAAGCATTGGGTCTCTTCTGATTTTGTGGCTCATACTAATCCATCTCAAGCATGCTCTAGCAACATCATGCAGCGAACTGCACCAAAAAAATAATAAATAAAAACTTATAAACCTAAGTCCGAGTCCAGTGAAGCACATGTTGCAAAGGTATTGCTTATGCTTCACGTTGTATATACTTTTCTTATTCTGTATAAACAGATTTCTTCAGCAGATGGCGTTGGTACTGGTGGATAAGTAATAACACATGATTTAGGCCGAGCATGTATGATGTTCCAGAATGTTGGCTCCGTTTCTGGGTTTCATGAGTTCCATTGAAGATGTTGCAAAGGTATTGCTTATGCTTCACGTCAATATATACTTTCCAAGATTATTGGGTTTTATTAGATTTGCAATACGTACTGAGTTTGTATTTTCATTCATTATAACCAAAAAATTAAGGCAACCTAATAAGTTTTTCAAACTATTGGCTAACGATTGCAGTTTTCCATTAATTTGCGCCTATTCTATAACATAATAATATAAAAAACAGAAAATATCACAATGAATGCAGGCAATTTTCTTCACTGGCCATTTTTTATAGTAATGAGGATTTAGGAGTGTTTGGAATGTTACGCTCACATGTTTACATCTGTTCCGTTCAGGTGGAAGATTTGTCTTCGCGGATTGTGCACCTACAACAGCTAATGGTTACCAAGGTTGGATTTTTTTTCTTCTTACCTATTATGAGATGTTATGTTTAAATCTGTAATTTTATTGTTAGTTATGTTTTCATTTTATTACACCACTTTAAGAAAATATGGATGCAGAAGAAGTTACAGGTTGTAGACGAGGAATTCTCAAAGGTATATTATTGTTTTAGTTGATCAGTGTTTCTACACGATTACATCATTTAATCGGATGACATTGTTACTGCTTCGTATTAATACATAGGTACACTAATATATATCATTTGAAGCATCTTGATGCGAGGCTAAAGAGATTGTTGGTTAACAATTGTGTTATTTGTGTTTGTCTATTAGGGTTGCCGGCCAGACACTTTTGATGTAGTCTATGATTCAGTTGGAAAAGACAGTTTTGAGGTAATCAATAAGCTTCTCCTTCCATTTTCTCTTTAATATTGTTGTAATAAAATAAATTATGTAAACCACATGACCATAGTGGAATTGACTGAAAAGTAAGAAAAATCAAGTTTTAAGTGAAATTTTGGTTGTTTGTGACTTATATAGTGTTATACTGTACAATATGAATTATATAAAACGTACGAGATTTACTACTATAATAATGTATTCTATAGTCAACTCATGAAAGGTTCAGATAAGTAATTTTACCTATAGAAAAACATATAGATGCTAAATATTTTCCAAATCAGATGCGCAATTGCGGGTTGAAGACATCGAAATGCAGATGTGGGTGCAGAGTAAGTCAGAAACAACCAACAAGTCGGAAGTATGATTGCGTAAGTGCAGAAACCGATTCACTCATATTTCTTCTTTGGGTCACTTATTATATTTGTGGCTCGATCTTAATACTCGGTGTTTATAGGATATTTGAGGTGACCGTGAGCCCCATGTGATACGAGTGATCAATCTCACTTTAGGCCCATCACCTACTTCACTCTCAAAACCTTTATTGGTTACAAGAATTACCATAAAGGTCTAGGGTAGCAGCGATCCTGTTGTGAAGTAATCATCTATCATTATAATAGCATTTTTAAAGCATGTATGTATTCTTCTTTTTCTATGGTTTTTATGTCTTTTTTATGTTTAGTCAATCGTTGAAAGTCCATAATTTTTTTTATCATATAGCTAATTGAATTGAAATTAACTGATGATATTAATGTATGCACATAACATGTTTGATGAGATGACTACGAAGCTAAGCTGGTCTCCTTTGTTTATGTTTAAAAAATTCTGAATTTGCTTATATTCTTTATATACTTATGTTCTATAAATTGCATCAAATTTTTTTTTATACATGTTCGACTATATATTTTATACATATTGCGCAACTTTGTTCTTCTTTTGTAGGAGCATCTCAGTGTAGGAGTTCAGGTGGGTTCGGTTTGGTACTGAAATGGGCCGGGTTGAGTGTCAAATTAGGACATAAATGGATGTGTGTTGGGAATGAGGTTTGGGCTAGAACGGGCCAGTTACGGGACTGAAATGGGCGTCGAATTGGAAGCTAAAGTAGGGGCTGGAACGGGTGCCTGTTGGGGCTGAAACCGACATGTCTTGCCTGACATGTAAGTTGAAGTTTACATACTTTTAACATTTTTTTCGTTACATAAATTACCGGATAAAATGTCGTAAAAAAAAACTCACGCATATAGCGATGGTCGCAATACTTGTTATTATATAAATAAACAATTATATAATAATAAAAATCAATGTTATCATTATAACTTAATAACAATAATATAAATAATAATAGCAATTAATATAAATAATGATATTATAATAATAATGATGATGCTATAATAATATAATTATCTCTATTAACTAAAAGCGGGGATCGCATGTGGTCATGCCATGTGTCCCGCATTTATTCTAAAGTTTTGCGACTTGGCAAGAATATTTACTCGAGGTTTAGGTGTCATTTCAAACTAAGTCCAAACATTAAATGCAAAGTTTCACAACTTGGCAAAAACAGTCCTCGAGGTTTAAGTATCGTTGCAAAGTAAGTCCGAACATTAAATGCAAAGTTTCACAAGCCCACAAGTTTAAGTGTCGCTACAAAATAAGTCCTTAGAGCCAATCCCACGCATCGCATGGGTTTCTACACTCGTTATAACTATAGATAAATGCTAATAATAATAACAATTTTGATGATATAATATTTATTATCGTTATTAAATAGTCCGTACTAAAATAAATAGATAATAATTTCTTATATAATAAGAGAATTTCACAAAGTAGAAAAGTAGAGAAAGAATGTTGAAATTGCAATTGGACCTATGAGAGTGCATATTCTGCCTACGTGGTAAAATTAAGCAATTTTATTTATTAATTAAAAGTCAAAATTAAAGCTTAATTTGGTCAAACTTTTTAAGTTTCGTCTTATTTATAGAATGTGTTAAAAAACACATGTGTCAATTTTGTAACAATAACTTAAATAAAAAGGGGGTAATTAATAAAACGTTGGTTGTTAAATTTTAAATAAAGTATATGGAATTAAGTTCACTTATCAGCTTCTATGTTTTTAAATAAGTTTTTATATTAAATAAATGCCTCCTACTCCTAGACTTTATACTCCTAATTTACAAAAAAGAAAAAAAAAAACAATAATATGTTGTTATTCATAAATGTTATTATAAGTATATATTAAATTAATGTATATGTACGAAATCATAAATATAAAAAGTAAAGCACGAGTAACTGGGACATGTAAACGAATAAACAAGATTATACATATATGAACGATTCATATAATTCTTCTTTATGAGATTAAATAAGGATATTCAGAAAAATATTCTTTTTTAACTATCCGCATTCAATAACGACTCATGTTATTCCTCTTTATAAGTTTAACCCAAGCACACGCTTAATAATTGTCTTAAATGATTATTAACAGGAATATAAATATCAAAATGAATGAACGACCTCACACGTTACTTTAAGATGAAAATAAATAGATGAGACTCTGCATCTAACAATGCCACATATTTTTTTCAAAGATATTATGTGCTACTAAACACACATAATGTCTAAAATATGATATAAGTAGTTAAATTTAAACAATATCAACCTAAACACCATGTCAGTTAAACAATATCAAATCTTTTGTGTAACAAAAATCTATATGAAATATAAATAATAATCGAAATTAACACATAATAAAAAAATTATGAAAAAACTCGTACGTGCACGGGTGTTATAACTATATAAGTATTAAAAATTAATATACTATTATAGAAAAGTCTTAAAAATTACAAAACCTTTGATTTATGAATTATCATAATATTTAACCTCAAAACAAAGTTACTGAAATATTATTATACGTTATACTATCGGATAACGCTCAGATTGTACATGTTTTCAATAGCGTTATGTGTGCTTTTGTGTATGTTATTTGGTTATATTTGTACGATTTCAGTGCTTAATCGCATCAATAGATGTTTGTCTAGTGTTTATAACCAAGTGCAGGGAAACGGAAGGAAAAGTAAAGGAATGTTCAACAATTAGAAGATTCTCGTTTCAGCTTAGCATGTCAAGCACAAATCAGTATCTCAAGTACCATTGAAGACCATAGTGATTGAAGAAACAAGTTCTACAAGACAAAACGAAGTAAAGTTGATTTTCCGTAACTCAGGAAGACCAACCGGATCGGTTGGAAGTCGACCAAAAAGTGCCTAGACGCCCATCCAACCGTTCGGTCGCTACCCGCAACCGGAACGGTTGGAGCCTTTGTAGAAGACCAACCGGATCGGTTGGTCATGTGACCGGTCCGGTTGGAGAGCCTGTTTCTGCCAAATCTTCATCACTAAGTTTCCCCTTTGCATCCAAACGATTCTAGGTCCTTCTCTTGGTGTATTCTAGTCCCTTCCTAACTCCTTGAAGGCCAAGTTCAGCAATTAATACCCTAGGCCTTGGAAATAGTATAAATAGAGACCTCTTGTGAGCATATAAGATACACACTTCAATACAACTCTCTCTACTCATCAAACAAAGCTCTTAAGCTCTCAATTTCGTCCTTAGAAGTCCAGGAAAGTTTGGAGTTCCAGAAGTTCCACATTTGGAGGCCAAAACACCAAGGAGTCTACCCCAATACTTTGGGAATCATTACTTCACCATTTGTAATCTTATTCCAAGCATTGTAAGACTCTTAATTATGTTTTATAATGTTCAAAGATCTGAGTTTATGTTTATGTTTGCTATGAGTGGCTAGTTTCTTTATACACTTGCTTAAATGATGTTGATTATCATATGATTAGTTAGTGATTGTGTTAACATGTTTTAATTCAATTTCAAGTTGATTCTAAGATCCAATTGTGCTAAAGTTTCATAGTGACATTTGTTAATCAAGTTTGACTAGTTTATAATAATCGTAGAGGTCGAAAGAACTTATTGTTGTTCAACTAGTTATAATCATTTTGTCTATTGATGATTGTTTTTACCCATTATTCTTGATTAAACAAAGGAACTAAGGTGTGGTTGTAATAAAAACGCTTTTTGATTATCAAGTTGGATTGATTAGAAACATCTAAAAGGTCGTAAGATTAGTTGTTAATAATCAATTGTAGCCTTTTGTCTATAATCGGTTACCTTTTGTATTGACCATTTCTTAAGCAATTTGATAAACAAGTGGATGTTTTTGTGTTTAAGTTTATGAAAGTAAACTTAAGAAACATGAATTGATCTTGAATTGATTGGTTAAACTTAATGCTTGTTTTTATAAACTAAAATCTTGACGAAGGTTTAACTTGTAAGAACAATAGATTAGTACACCAACTAATTATCATAACCAACATGTTAAGAGGTTAACACAATCATACTAATCATGGATAAGAAACTAGTTTAAGCAAGTGTAGTTTTTAATCATCTGAATTTCATTATATCTATTTGCTTTGTTATATGTTTTGGATTGTCTTTGACTCTTTGTTGATTCAAGCTTGTTAATCAGATTCACTCAAATCCCTGCGAACGATCCCGACTTACCTTTATAATCTTGCTATAACGGACGAGTGCACTTGCTCGTATGTGTTATTGGTAAAATTGGTAATTCGTCTTTTATAAATTTAAAACTTATACACACGTAGCACATCACTATCTGCTCAAACTCGTGCGTGTATGGGTTTTAAAACTAATAATAATATAAATCTGATAGTTTAAATTGTAAAACCTGAATAACAATGTAATCAAAACTTTCCATTATTATGTAATCTGTATTCTAACATCGGATGAAACTGGGAGAATTTAATTCCCCACCCAAAGCAAACCAAACACCATATATAATGTAATTTATATTTATCATATTACATCTAATTGCGACAAACCAAAGATACACTAAAGGATTTTTGTCTATTTGATTTTAAATGGCACATAAACGATTACATATGCAATAATGCATGCTTGGTATTCATCAGTAGTTGATATTTAACCTTACGATGTATATGCCCAGAAGGTTCAACAACCGAAAGACCCAATAACCAAACGACCCACGACCGGAAGGACCGAAGGGACTCCGCTACCTTTTCCTAATTCCACGGGATGTTGTCTCCCAACACTTGCGCCACTTGATACCTAGTCTAGGAGCAGCTCGGCTCGCCATACCCTAGGTCTCAGGAACAATACCAGAGTTGTACCTGAATAGTAACCATGTACAGTGATTATGGTAGTATAAATACCCCCGCATTTACTCGCATACAGGTAGCATTTATTTCACTTATACACACACATTTATTACCTCACCCTTCCGGTATAACACTCATACTTATTCTCACTGAGCATGGTCCTGGGTCACACCCAAAGCTAGACTAACGAATTTTTTGCATATCCGAAGAGCTTCGGTAAACCAAGACCGGAGGATATTTCGAACATTTTACCACTCAACAAAGAATTACTTCAACATAACCCATCGCTTATATGAAAATCCATGTTTGGCTTTGGGGTTAAGTTCTTTTTTTTGAAGCCAAGGTCCCAACTCCCAAGTTCAATTCTCGTTAGAAGTCTAAGGTGTCGTTTGGTTTGTTGCTATGAATCACAATCGGTATAACCTTGGTAAGAGTGTCGAATGGGTATGTGTATTAGTCATGGAATCAATTCCGATATCCGTGTTTGGTTTTGCCAATTTGGGTATCATAATGTGGGCCCTAGTATATAAAGTGAATGATCAAACAAATAAATAATTTGCATGAATTCTTTGATTATTTAAAGACAAAAAAGGGAGTGGGACCCACGCAATACTTTCAAACCAACCTATATGATGAGGAATAAAATATGACTAATATCTTGATATCACATTCAATTAATATAGTCATAAATGTCAAACAAACAATGTTATTCACAATGAAAGTATTCGCTCATTGCCATTCTAAGATACCAAACACACCTCTCATATATCAAAAGTTACCTTAAAATATTTACCATCTTTACTATTTTTCTTTTTCTTTTTTCTACTATAAGACTATTTTTGTTGGTCGTTTATTACTTAAAAATATAACATTCATACGAACATAAAACGTAAAACATCTATGTCATGGAGGTTGAGCTAAAAGCGTCAGGTGGCATAGAAACACTTAGGCCGTTTGGTATGAGGTGTTAACCATGTTGGAATACGATTTTGCTGCAATCTGACATTTGGTTGATGTACATGGGTTTTAGATTTGGTAACTGTGCTAAAATATTTTCTGTGTACAATTTCTTACTACATGGCTGGCTTTTTAATTTACCTTCACATATTTTTGCATTGAAATTTGTGTAATACAATTTTAACCACATATCATCTCTTATAATTTATTTATAACATATTTTGTTATCTTTTTTATTTTAAAATATTATATAATATATTTATTATATTATTTTTTCTCTCTTACATCAAATACAGATCCTAATCCAAATACTAATCCTAAACCCATCTACAAACTAAAATACAAATCCTAATCCAAATCTAAGGGCCCGTTTGGTTTATAGATGGGTTTAGGATTTGGATTTGGATTTGGATTGAGATTTGGTTTAGGATTGAGATTTGGTTTAGGATTTGGATCTGAGGCGAGATAAAATATTATATTTAATTTAAAATAATTATTTTAATAATTAATAAAAGAATTTATAATTGAAGTTAATATTAAATGATGTATTAATGTGCTTCAAAACTCCACCAAGTTAAAGGAGATTCAAAATTTGGAACCACTCCCACGCGTGAAACTAAGCTGATGCAACCAAATTGGATTTTGCACATCATTCATCCCAACCCCACCTAAACCCCTATACAAAATGTACCCTAAATTCAAATCCAAATCCAAATACTAATACTAAACCCATCTACAAACAAAAATACAAATCCTAATCCAAATCTAAATTCAAATTCAATATTAATCCTAAACTAATCTACAAACCAAAATACAAATCATAATCCAAATCTAAATTCAAATCCAAATCCAAATCCTAATCCTAAACCCATCTACAAACCAAAATACAAATCTTAATCCAAATCTAAATTCAAATCCAAATCCAAACCATATTCCTAAACCCATCTACAAACCAAACGGACCCTTATATAAACCAACAAAAATATGTCGCAGCTAACTGATTTTGACACGCATTTTCTGAGTTTCCACGTCACGGTTCCACTCTTTCGATTTCAATTTTGTAGACCATGCTTTAGACATTCCTTAACTATACAAGTGGGCAAAAAGTATTCATTCAAGGCTAACCCACAAGCTTAATGATCGGAATTTTGGTGAAAAACAATATAGAATGTTCCAAGCCTTAAAAGTTTTGGACTCAATTGAAGTAAACAACTCCGAGATTGTATTCAAGTATTCGTTCGACTTTCATTAAACTTTAGCTTGTAGCTCATTTAGAGTAAACCTAAACAAGTGTTATAAACTAGTCGACAACGCAATGCGATGTAACACAGTTTAATAATATATGCAACTAGGGATAAAACTATAACAAAATCGAGCTTGAATTTGGGAGGAATTTTTTAATTGGGGTAAAGTGAAAGATAATTTACATAGTAAATCCCCCACACTATCAAACCGCTTTTGAATAAAAATTAAAATTTGAACTTATACAATTTTATTTACCAATAAATAGCTAAATACTAGAGGTGAAAACGAGCTGAGCCGTTTGTATGAATACCTTAAATACGATTAATATGACAATCACATTGTATGCAGAGATACATCCTTAACTGATTGCCGTTACATGTGCCACATGTCTGTTCTTCATTAGCTTTAGAAAGTTATGCCTAAATTTAGCATTTATTTGCATAGCACGTTTACCATGAATTCCATACCTATGAACCTCTCAATTCTTACGTGTAAACACTTTTTTATGTAAAAACATGGAAAAGAGACCAAATTCTAATACACAAGCTCATTCGGTGTCTTTTCGAAGTCATCTTTGGACGCCCTCGCTAACTATCAACACGGAGAACATAAAACACATGAGTCGACCTATCAAAGAAGATCGCATAAGTGAACACATGTTTGTAACAAAAGTACAAACCAGATACCTCGAATCTAACTGCACAACGGCTTACTGACCATCATTTAATATATGTGCTAACCATCTAAACAAAAAAACAACTTTTTAAAAGTAAGCAAATTGATTTCGCCTAATAAAAAGATATCGCATAACTAACCCTGGAGTAAGAAGATCTACACTGAGTCACTATTCCTAGAGACATTTCATAATCAATCACTCACGGACCCTAAGTTCTTCCTAATGAATAGCCTCGGGGAGATGGGGTACTAATACCATAGATAATCAAAACAAGGTCAAGTTTTAATCAATCAGCATGTGATACAATATTTTAATTAATCAAATTCCTGGAGTAAGAATCAACATGTTTGGTAGACACACATCAAGAACAAAAAAAAATATCATTATGTATGTGTATAACAAGAACCCTTACATCAAACTACTAAAATTAATGTCTTAACTCTTAACTATTTATAAGTCTTGCTCCGTAACATCACTTAAGGTGGCTCTAAGGACTAAGAAGAGACCCATCATAAATATTGTACAAAGATAATAATAAAATATGAAGTTTATAAATGATTTATCAAACCTTCGGTTATCACGACCACCATGTCTACAAAGAAAAATACATTTCAATCGGAGGTTGGTTGACTTGGTTCTGCTTCTGTGCCTCGTAGTGAGAACAAGAGAAAAAGGGTTACACCAAGGAAATGATGTTTGAAGGATTGCTAAATGTTAATACAAATAAACTGTAAAAACGTTTATTAATATTTTGCGATCTCTTTGTGTTTTGTTGATAACAAATATAATGTTATCTTAAGTATAACTTTAAGGATACATGTTAATTTTGTAAAGCATTTACATATAGCCATTTAAATAAAAAAATGTAGTAATTAAGCATTTGTTGTAATAGTTTATTAGGATGGGTAAAACCATAACCCATGGACCATAACCCATGGATCTTAACCCATACCCAAGAAGACTAGATACAATGTATACTTAGATACATTGAATCTAAAGATAACCCATGGACCAACCCATAACCATAAAACCCATGGGCAAAGAGGAGCGTTCCACGGATCCCTAGCCTTGTGCGAGCCGGATCCCTTGTGGAAGGGATCCGTGGGATCCGGGAAATAGTGAAGAATTTTGCCTATAAATAGAGAGCCATTTCTTCATTCTAACTCACCCCTCTTCTTACTAAATCTCTCATACACTCTCATTATCTTCTAACATATAGATCACTTGGTCTAGAGAGTTGTTCTTCTTTCTTTCTATTGTGATCCTCATATAGGTCCTTCTCAAGGCGAGATCACGAGCATTCTACAAGTCATCCAAGCAAGGGTCCTTGATTGATTTGTCAATCCGCAAGATTTACGTAGCGAAGATCTTGTATTTGATATTTCACATATTTGTTGTGTAATAGTCGTGTTGGTTTGGTCCACCGTGTTACGGACTCGGTATCTAGCTTTGTACAAGAAAAGTGCAAACAACGTTGTGAAGGCTTCTCCGCCAAGTGAAGGAGTTTGTTGACATAGTGCTTGAACTCTCGAGTAGTGACTCGGGGAGTGGAGTAGGCAAGGAAGGTGTCCTTGTAGCCGAACCACTATACATCGGTTGTGTCTTTTCTTTCCTTCGCTTTACTTTATTTACTTGCTTTATCATTAGATCTATACTTTCTCTACATCCATAAGATCTCATATATTAACGAATCTAAAGGTTTTGAAACTAACGTAAAATCAAGAAACTATTCAACCCCCTTCTAGTTTTTCACAATTGGCATCAAGAGCTAAGTTTATAAAAGTTTTAAAAAAATTGTATTTTAAAACTTTTCGATCACTATGGGTTCGAAAATTATAAGGAATGGCAATCTATGCAACGACCACCACTACTTGAAACTAATGGTTTTATATATTGGAAAAATAGATTCGAAACATATGTGAAGTCTAAAGATATTGATCTTTGGTACATTATTGTTGAAGGTGATTTTGAGGCTACCTCAAATGATGATAAAGGAAATTTAGTTCACATACCTCATGATAAACTAAGCGATGAAATGAAGAAAAACTTTCTAAAAATAGTGAAGCAAAAATGGTTTTATATAATGCTTTACCGAAAAAGGAATTCGAAATAATTTCTATGCTTAAAACCTCTAAATAAATTTGAAATTCTTTAGTTGTAACTCATCAAGGCAACCAACAAGTTAAAAATAATAAAATTGATTTATTTGTTCAACAATATGAACAATTTTCAATATCGGATGAGGAAACTATAGATCATTCATTTGCTAACTTTAATACTATTATTAAATCTTTACAAGCACTTGATAAATCTTTTTCTAGCCGTAATCATGTTAGGAGATATCTAAGGGCACTTCCATCGAAGTGGTGATCTAAGGTGACGGCGATCGAAGAGTCAAAAGATTTGACAATTCTCACCCTCGATGAACTCATAGGCAACCCGAAAGTCTGAGCTTGTCCTTGCTAAAGATTACGAAGCTTCAAAGGTGAAAGAGAAACACAAATCTCTTACCCTTAAAGCCAAAAGGCTACGAGCGATGAGGAGAACTCCTCTTGAGTAGTGACGACGAAGATTACGCTATGGCGGGAAGGACTTTAAAAGTTCTTTAGAAGAAAGGAAGATACGTCAAACAACCGTATGACGATAAGAAAGGCTTCGGAAAAGCAAAGAGGACGAAGCCAAGGATGATCGTACTTGCTTTAAATGTGGGACCCAAACCACTTTATTAGTAAGCGTCCCAAACGGGATGATCAAAAGGCATTCGTGAGCGGCACATGGGGAATGAGCGACGAGGAGGATGAAGAAATTTGTCTCATGGCAAATGATGAGGTATGTCACGAATACTATAGTAGTTCATCACTCGATGACGACTCATTGCATAATGAATATGACAAACTATGCAATATTAGCTTAAAACTAATTAACAAAAACAAGCTTTTAAAGAGTCAAAATCAACGTTTAGATAAAGAAGTCATTGAATTAAAAGCAAAACTAAACGTTTAGAAAAGGGTAAAATAGCAAGTGGTGAATGTGAACTTTATGCTTCAACTTCAAACACTAGTGGATAACTTAGATTCTAAAATTGCTAGAATGAGTACGAACACTTTAGATACAATACTCGAAGGTGTTAAACCGGTAACAATCAAAAGGGTCTAGGTAGTCAACAACTTGATCCATCAACTAGTGAAAGTAAAGAAACAAAATTTGTTAAGAACTAGAAAAACCACCCTTTGTTGTGGCAGATCCTGGATCCCCAAAAAGGAACTGCTAGTGTACGAAAGGGATCCGTGGATCTGTAACAAACAAGTAGCAATAACGTAGCTTCCTCATCTAGAACCGAGTTTGTTATCGTTAATAGGAAGAAACCAACTCATGTCACCACTAGACAACCACCTCCAAAATATAATCCTACTTTTGCAAGAAACAAAGCTCCATCTTTTTCAAAACCTAATTCATTTAGGAAACCTAATAACGTTTACCCAAAAAGCAACCATCAAATGGGATGGAATCCAAACATGCAAAACGGTTTTCATTTTCAAAACTTTGCTCCATGGAATGCATACTCATCTTATCCATACATGTCTAACATGAATAGAATGTTTAACACTAATGGACCCATGAACAAATGGGGACCAAAATTTTGAGTTTATTATTGTTCTAGGTGTGCTTAAAAGTCGACCTAGACCCCGATGAATGGGTCAAGGATAGCGGGTGCACGAGGCACATGACCGGCAATAGGGATTTATTCTCCACATATGAATCCTTCAATGGAGGTAATGTGGTGTTTGGAAATAGCAAAAGTAGAATCATCGATAAAGGTACGATTTCTAACAAATCTCTAACCATTAACGATGTGTGTCACGTAGAAAACCTAAACTTTAACCTCTTAATTATAGGTCAAATATGTGATAAAAACTGCAATGTACTTTTTACCGAAACCGGTAGTAAGATACTAAAGAATGGCATAACCATAGGAAAAGGAATTAGGAAACATGGAGTCTATGTCATTAAAATTGGTAATGAACCTAAGGACAAACTATGTCTTACCTCTATGGATGATACTTCGACCTTATGGCATCGAAGATTGGGTCACGCCAACATGCGACTTCTTCAATCGCTATCATCCAAAGATCTAGTAAGAGATCTACCTAAGTTGAAATATGAACATCACTTTTGTGATGCTTGTAATGTAGGAAAACAAGCTCATTCTAGTCATAAAGCTAAAAACATGGTGTCTACAACTAAGTGTCTAGAATTACTACATATGGATTTATTCGGTCCATCCACTATCCAAAGTTACGGAGGCAACTACTATACTTTGGTCATAGTGGATGACTATTCTTGGTATACATGGACAAAAATTTTTAAAGAACAAAACGGAAACATTTAATTATTTTGAAATATTAAGCAAAAAGATCCAAAGACAACTAGGAAGTCCCATAGTGTCTATTAGGACGGATCATGGTAGGGAATTCGATAATGAAGTGCAATTCGGAGCTTTTTGTGACGCTAATGGTATTACTCACAACTTCTCGGCTCCACGCACTCCACAATCGAATGGGGTAGTAGAAAGAAAGAATAGAACCCTACAAGAAATGAGTAGAACCATGCTTAATTAACAATCCATACCTCAAAAGTTTTGATGTAATGTCGTTGATACTTCAACGTACATACTAAATCGAGTCTTAATTAGACCAATCTTAGGAAAAACTCCATATGAGTTACTTGAGGCAAAAAGCCTCGTTAAATCACTTTAGAGTCTTTGGTAGTAAATGTTTTATTCTTAACACTAAAGATTACCTTACAAAATTTGATCCTAAATCAACCGAAGGTATCTTTTTAGGTTACTCGCCAAATAGCAAAGCTTACGTCATATTAAACAAAGAAACAATGAAGGTAGAAGAATCATTAAATATAAAATTTGATGAAAGTCCACCCAAACCCTCTCCACTTCTTGTCGATGACGAGATTATAGAAAGTGAAGCTATAGTAATAAAGAAAAAAATAAGTGAAGAGGAAGAACCTCTAAGTGATGAAATAATAAACATTAAAGAGTCCAAAGATCACCCCGTAGATAAAGTCATAGGAAAACTAAGCGAGCGAACATTAAGGTCTCAAGTTCAAAACCAAAGTAGCTTGTTTTGTTTCGTTTCAACCTTAGAACCTAAGAATACACAAGAAGCCATAAAAGATGAAAGTTGGGTAATGGCTATGCAAGAAGAACTAAATCAATTTGTTTCTAATGATGTTTGGACACTTGTCCTCCACCTAGTAATCAAACCATAATAGGAACCAAATGTGTTTATAAAACAAATTAGATGCAAGCGAGTCGTGTCTAGGAACAAGGCAAGACTCGTTTCTCAAGGTATAACCAACAAGAAGGAATAGACTTTGATGAGACCTACACCCCCGTGGCTAGATTAGAGTCTATAAGAATACTTCTTGCGTATACTTGTGCTAATGATCTAAAGCTTTATCAAATGGATGTCAAAAGCGCATTTCTAAATGGTTTCATAAATGAAGAAGTATATGTAGCTCAACCTCCGGGCTTCATTGATTTTGAAAAACCCAAACATGTTTATAAATTAAAGAAAGCCCTTTACGGTCTTAAACAAGCTCCAAAAGCTTGGTATGATAGACTCAAGTCATTTCTAGTTAAACACAACTATACCATGGGGTTAGTTGACAACACACTTTTTACTAAGAAAAGAGAGTCACATATAATCATAGTACAAATATATGTAGATGATATTATATTCGGATCCACTTGTCAAGACATGTGTGATGATTTCTCTAAAATCATGCATGACGAGTTCGAGATGAGTATGATGGGAGAACTTAGTTTCTTTCTTGGTCTACAAATAAAACAAGTAGAAGATGGTATCTTCTTCAATCAATCTAAATACATCAAGGAGATGTTAAAGAAATTCGGTCTAGAAGAGTCAAACCAATTAGGACTCCAATGTCATCCGATGCCAAACTCACAAAAGATGAAGACGGAGAATCCGTAGATAATACTAAATATCGTGGCATGATAGGTAGTCTTCTACCTCACGCAAGTAGGCGGATATCATGTTTAGTGTTTGCTCATGTGCTAGGTTTCAAGAAGACCCTAAAACATCACACCTAGAAGCCGTAAAAGGATATTTAGATATATTACGGTACAACACAACTAGGATTATGGTATCCTAAGGAACAGGAGTAGAAACAATTGTATATGCGATTCGACCATGCGGTGATTACGTTGATAGAAAAAGTACAAGTGGGGTGTGTACTTTCATGGGATGTTGTTTAACGTCTTGGTTTTCTAAGAAACAAACGGCACTAGCAATATCAACAACCGAAGCCGAGTACGTCTCCGCCGGTAAAGCATGCCAACAAGCACTATGGATGAAACAAGCGTTAGTAGGCTACGACATTCATCTAAGCGACATAGCCATTCTATGTGACAACAAAGGTGCCATCGACTTAAGCAAGAATCCGATATTTCATTCTCGCACAAAGCATATAGAGATTCGACATCACTTCTTAAGAGACAATGTTCAAAAGGGGAACATCTCTATTGAGAACGTAGCATCCGAAGACAACATAGCCGACGTCCTCACCAAACCGTTGAAGCGGGAAAAATTCAACCTACTTCGTCTTGGTCTTGGTCTAATGGAATAAACGTCGTAAATTACTTGACTCTACAAGGTATGTAAACACTAGCCTTCCTCTTTCTGAGTCTATGATCTCTATTTCACGCACAACTCACAAACAATACAGGAATTTTCAAAACCTAAGATAAGTTTTCAACTTATAAGCTTTCTTAGTTATTTTTTTTAAACACATACACATTTTCAAAGAAAACTCTTTTCAAAATGTTCTCTAAAAGAATGATATCTTCCCGTATCAATTTCACAAAAGCAATTTCTCACGTCTAGGACAAATCGCTTTTCATTATTAATACAAAGTAAAAACACATTTTCATTGCATCTCATGTCTTTTGAATGCTAAAGGGACACATAACTAATATGTGTTTTCGGTACATTCATTTAGCGACAATGAATTAGGAGCATTGACAACACTCAATTACGTACTTGTGTACTAAATATGTGTTTTCGGGTTATCTCAATAGGATGCTTTTCTACTTCTAGTTTATTTTCTTTTCGCTTTAGAGGTCGAGATAACCGCAACTCCAAATAGTTTGCATATAGGCACACACTAGGCAAAAATGTTTCCAAAAGGAAATTTTTTGTGTTGCCTGCATCACCAGACCCAAGCTGTTTTTATCTTCTATTTTTCTCACTTTGGATGAAAAATCCACATTTGCTTTATTTTAGGGAGTATGCTCTTTAATGCTTGTGTTCTCATGATCACATGCCTTAAATTCATATCTAATCATTATATTTTAATCCACATTTTGGGTCAAGCATTCATTACAATGATTTGTTTTTCTATATATAGAACTCCCAAAATGCTTGCATAATCCATCTCATCCTCACAAACACAATACATCATGTCATCCAAAATCCCTTTAGATAAATCACCTAGTACAAACAATCATCTTCATGATACCCAAACCTTTGTACTACCACCATCCAAAATACCACAATCAAACTCTAGGATATCCGCACGGATTAGTATCCGATCTTGTTGCTTAGCAAAAACAACCTCAAATGGTTCATCCTCAACAAATAACTCACCACAAGATGCTTCCTTTATAGCACCTCCCTCATCACCAACAAGTACACCAACTTCATCACCACCTAAAGTCACTCTTTTGGAACTCCTTAAGACTCCAACAAGATCTAACCAACCTAAATAAAAAGAATTAGTCTTTTCAACACCCCCACATCTCCAAATACTATTTTTCAAGATCTTGAAACATCACCACCATTAGCTCCCATCACATTACAAGAACATCTAGGTTCTTCTCCACCACCATTTACAAACATTCCGGATGTTGATCCATATTTTCCTATTTTTCCACCACATCTTCCGCATAACTCAAATCAAAACAACCTGGAAAATTTCCGCACTCATTACCCACATCACCTACATTGTGAACATTGCCAATCCACTAGGGAAATTGCAATAGAAGTTAGGGAAGAAATGCGATTCATATTCAACCTCATACTTGATCGCATCAATACCATCACTCATCAAAACCTCCATCCATAAACCTTATGCAAGCATGGACGGAATCATTACTACTATTTTCTATTTTTAGTACTTTCTCATTTGAGTCATTTTCAAGAACAAGTCTTGTTCTTATTTTTACATGCTTGTAAGTGGCATAAATACCACTACAATTTGTTGTTTTATTACAATGCCTTGTTTACATACCTTGGCTCCCAATCTTGATTCTCGTCAATCACAAGATTACATAAGCATGTTACTAACCTTTCTTTTTGTAGGATCTTTATTTTTCTTCACTTGACACCCCAAACAAGGGGGAGCTACCGTCAAGGGGGAGTTAGCGATTCGTGGACTATTTTTTTCCACACTTTTATGTTTATTTCTTCCAAGGGTTAACTTTTTGTTTCGACAAAAGGAGGAGAAAGTAAAACTTAGGGATTTCAAAACTTACATCTATTCTTAAGTTTTACTCATCATAACATTATGTTTTGTCATCAACAAAAGGGAGATTGTTAATACAAATAAACCGTAAAACGTTTATTAATATTTTGCGATCTCTTTGTGTTTTGTTGATAACAAATATAATGTTATCTTAAGTATAACTTTAAGGATACATGTTAATTTTGTAAAGCATTTACATATAGCCATTTAAATACAAAATGTAGTAATTAAGCATTTGTTGTAATAGTTTATTAGGATGGGTAAAACCATAACCCATGGATCTTAACCCATACCAAGAAGACTAGATACAATGTATACTTAGATACATTGAATCTAAAGATAACCTATGGACCAACCCATAACCCATGACCCATAACCATAAAACCCATGGGCAAGAGGAGCGTTCCACGGATCCATAGCCTTGTGCTAGCGGATCCTTGTGGAAGGATCCGTGGATCCGGGAACAAGAAGAATTTTGCCTATAAATAGAGAGCCATTTCTTCATTCTAACTCACCCTCTTCTTACTAAATCTCATACACTCTCATTATCTTCTAACATATAGATCACTTGATCTAGAGTTGTTCTTCTTTCTTTCTATTGTGATCCTCATATAGGTCCTTCTCTAAGGCGAGATCACGAGCATTCTACAAGTCATCCAAGTAAGGGGTCCTTGATTGATTTGTCACTCCAAAGATTTCATGTGCGAATATCTTGTATTTGATATTTCACATATTTGTTGTGTAATAGTCGTGTTGGTTTGGTCCACCGTGTTACGGACTCGGTATCTAGCTTTGTACCGGAAAAAGTGTAAGCAACGTTGTGAAGGCTTCTCCGCCAAGTGAAGGAGTTTGTTGACATAGTGCTTGAACTCTCGAGTAGGTGACTCGGGAGTGGAGTAGGCAAGGAAGGTGTCCTTGTGGCGAACCACTATACATCGGTTGTGTCTTTTCTTTCCTTCGCTTTACTTTATTTACTTGCTTTATCATTAGATCTATACTTTCTCTACATCCATAAGATCTCACATATTAACGAATCTAAAGTTTTTGAAACTAACGTAAAATCGGCAAAACTATTCAACCCCCCCTCTTCTAGTTTTCCACACTAAATTCAAATCGATAAAGTATTGCATTTGATCCGGTTGTTTCATTATGCAAAATGTAGCTTTATGTATGTGTGTGTGTGTGTGGGATTTGTTTTGAATTATGTAGTTTGCTCTTTATTTCTTGAAACTACTATGAGATTTTTGTTGCTCTACAGATTGCGTTTAGAACACCGCGTATTGTGGCTCATGCTAAAGGAAAAAAGTGAGTTTAGGGTTTAGGAGATGGGAAAGAAAAGTGAGGAAGGAAAGAGAAGGGTATAGGAGAAGAGAGAAACTACTACTTTCGTTATGTTCTCAAGATTTAGGGTTTAGGCACTGTTCTAAAAGGCTCGCAAAGGCTCCGTAAAGGCCTCGAAAGGGGTGAGGCTTGGTCATGCCACCATGCCATGCCGCCACGCCGCCTTATGCTACATGTTTTTGTAAACTCCATATATATGAATTATGATATGAATATATAAATATTTTCATATTTTGTGCCGTTTTATATCACTTCTTATAAACGCAAAAGCTTCGCCTTTGCCATAAAAGCGTGAGGCTTGGTTATGCCGCCACACCACGCCTCGCTCTATTTATAAACTTGGGTTTAGGGGATTGGAACCCTCATGACTCACGAGTGAGACATGTTAATACAAAAAGCCGTAAAAACGTTTATTTATATTTTAAGATCTTCTAATCTTTTGTCGATAACAAACGTAAAATTATTTTAACGAAACAAATAAAATACGTAAATGGTTTGAGCCAATAGTTTACTAAAACAATTACGTTTTCATACAAAACACTAAACAAGTTATAGTGTTTACATTTTTATAGAAATACATATGTATAACAACTAGTGTTTACATAATGGGTATATATACATACTTAGTATATATTGTAATGGGTAAGAATCTAATTACTTGACCCATTGACTAGATACATTGAATGTAGTTGGGAAAAACCCAAAGTCCATGACCCATACCCGTGGAGCATGATCCATAACCCATGACCCATTGCATGACATTATGTATGAAGTCATGATGGGTATTATCCATAACCCATGGAGCTAACCCATGACCCATTGACTAGATGCATTGCATCTTCTAGATACATTGTATCTCTTTGGATACCCATGATCCAAAGTCCATGACCCATGATCCATGACCCACAACCCATATAGGAGGAGCGTCCTACGGATCCCCCAGATTACACTAGACGGATCCCTCATGTACGGGGAACAGTGGTGATTCTTTACCTATAAATAGTGAGCCATTTATTTATTGTAACTCACCCCTTTCACACACATTCTCTCTTAGTGTTGTAAACTCTCTAACCACAGATCCAAAGGATCTTTCTATGTAGTTTTGTGTTTATGTGATTCTATAGGTTCCTCTTAAAGGCGAGATAACCACCTCTTGAAGTCGAGCAAGCTCAAGTCCATGGGTTGCCAAGCTTCGTCATCATCAAGACTACTGATGTTATCTTGTTGATAGTTCTTTCTTTTCTTATTAGACGTGTTGTGTTGAAGACATAGGTGAAAGATGTCTAAAGAGTCAAGTTAAAGGCATTAGTGAAAGTTGCCGGAGATCCGTGTCAAAGGCATTAGTGAAGGGTGCCGAAAGTTCGTGTTAATACAAATATCGTCATTAAACGTTATTTATATTTTATGATATTTACTTTATTTTTGTTAACGACAAAAGTAAAATTATCTTTTATAAATCTTAAAGCTTGTCAAGTTTAATAGATATTAAAACAAGCTTTTTCTCAAATAATATCTTCATCACTCAAGCATTTACATTTTGATTAATCATATTTTTGATATGCCTCTAAACCATAATGTATGTTAACATTTTTAGATCAAGCATGTTTTGGTTTCTTAAAACAAAACATTACATATGTATTTACATTAACATATTTCTAAAAATAGAAAACAACATATGACATCATATGGTGCATCATTGAAATCTCTAGAGGATTTCACTAGATATTTTGTGTAGATTTGGACTCTACATATCTTACACAATCTTTGATGGATTTGGTTAACTTTGGTAAGATTTTGGTAATCTTGTTGTCACACCCGGCACCAAATTATTACATGAGCGGAACCCATTGATGGGGTCCGTGGTGACTACTGTTCATTTTGGCTATAAATAGCAAGCCAAACCAAGTTGTTTTCTCATCCCTTTCTAGCATAATCACATACATTCATTCTCTCTAACATTTCTAACTCAGTTTCATATCATTATAGTGATCCTCTTTTGTAGCAAAGAAGATCAAGGCATATTCAAGCTTCAACAAAAAGGTGGAAGTCTTGTTTATTTTGTTGTTGTATGATCTAGTCTTGTTCATACATTATTATTGTACAAAACCATCGTAAACTTGTGAGTGTGAGTGGTTAGTATTTTAGTCCTTAAAATACATTGTGTGTGGGAGTGGTTGCACCCTTGGAAAAGAACTCGATATCTAGAATAGTGTGTAAGCGAAGTGTAAAGGTTTCTCCGCCGGTGAAAGAAGCTTGTTGACTTGTGAAGTTAAACTCTCGAGTGTGAGACCCGGGGAGTGGAGTAGGGCAAGGAAAAAGAGGCCTTGTAGACCGAACCACTATAAACAACTTGTCGTGGTTTGATTGTTTCTTTCCTTATTTACTCTTTATATATATTGCTTGCATATTATTTATTATTCACTAACATATCTAAGATCAATATCAATTGATCTTTCAATAAGTTTCAAAACAAAGTTTTTAATCGGTAAACTATTCAACCCCCTTCTATAAAAGCGGTAAACTATTCAACCCCCCTTCTAGTTTTTCACATTTGGTACCATAGCCTCGTTGCTCAAGAATTTCTAAAATATATTGTATTTTATAAACTTGAAACGATCCATGGATTCCAAAAACTTTAAAGAAGGGCAATCTATGCAAAGACCACCACTCTTTGAAACCAATGAATTTATCTATTGGAAAAACCATTTTGAAACATATGTAAAATCAAAAGATATAGATCTTTGGTTTGTTATAATTAAATGAGACTTTAGTTCTACAACAAAAGATATTTCTATTGATGATCAAAAGAAATTAATAGCAAAAAATAATGAAGCTAAAATGATGCTTTATAATGCTTTGCCTAGAAAAGAATATGAAAGAATTTTTATGTGTGAAACCGCAAAAGAGATTTGGGAATCTTTGATTATTACACATCAAGGAAATTCACAAGTCAAGGATAACAAAATTGATCTTCTTGTTCAACAATATGAACAATTTGTCAAGAAATTTCTTAGAGCACTCCATCCGAAGTGGAGAGCTAAAGTAACGGCTATTGAGGAATCTAAAGATCTCTCAATAATGTCACTTGGCGAGCTAATCGGAAACCTTAAAGTACACGAAATGGTGATGGAGAAATATTCGGAGATCATCAAAGGAAAAAGGGAGAAAGTCAAATCCGTTGCTCTAAAGGCAAGAACGGAATCTAGTGATGATGACGAATCTTGCTCCGGTAGTGAAGATGGGGAGTATGCTATGGCCGTTAGAGATTTCAAAAAGTTCTTTAGAAGAAGAGGAAAGTTCGTAAGGCAACCTTGAGATGAAAAGAAGCCATTCCGAAAAGACCGAGATGATAAAAGAGGAAAAGGTGAAAGGAAGTACTTTAGATGCCGTGGTACAAGTCATCTAACAGGAGATTTCCCCAAGCCACCTAAAAGCAAAACTCAACGAGCTTTTGAAAGTGGTGCTTGGAGTGATAGTGAGGATGATGAAGAACCAAGCAAGGATGAGATCGCTCTAATGGCACATGAATCAAATGAGGTACATTCCGACTCATCTTACTCTTCTATTGATGATGACACTTTGCAAAAACAATATAATCAATTATGTGAGCTTAGCTTAAAATTCATAACTAAAAACAAGTTTTTAAAGACTAAAAAGGAATTTTTAGAAAATGAAATTTATGAGTTAAAAGAAAAGGCAAAACGATTAGAAAAAGGGAAAGCAAATGACGATGATTGCAAATCATGTCAAGAGCTTATTCTTAAAATAGAAAAGCTAAAACTCACACAAGAAGTTCTCATCGAACATAACTCTAAGTTTAAAAGGTTTAACAAAAATATTGCTTTAGAATTCAAAAAATACCAGAAACATGAATGGACTAGGTTTTAATGAAGTACTAATTCCAACTAGTCAAACCAAAGCGGCCGAAAAGACAAACAAGCGGCAAAATGCTGCGATGCAGACGGGACCGAACGGACCCAAAATAGGGTTCCGTCTGTTGAAAAAATTGCCGTGGGGACTGCAGCAGGACAAAATGTTTGCAATACGGACCGTAGTGAATTTGTCAAGGTAACAAAGAAAACCAAGGATATTGTTAAACTAAAACCTGCTGTTACATTAGGAGTAGGACTTTCTAGAAATGAATTTAGATTTAAAACTACTCAACAACGGCCTAAAACACCTATTGCTAAACGCCCCTTTCCCAAGAGCAACCACAACATACAACCCAACTATCAACATACCGGTTGGAATCAAAACTTCCCTAGACCATATCAAACTCCAAATTATATGCCATGGAACCCTTACCCATCATTTCCATACATGAACTAAGTAAATCATATGGTTAACCCAAACGGACCCATGAGATATTGGGGACCAAACGCTTGAGTTATTTGTGTCATAGGTATGCTTGAAAGTTGGATTCAAACCTGATGAATGGATAAAAGATAGTGGATGCTCAAGACACATGACGGGCAACAAAAGCCTCTTCTCACCATACCAAGAGTATGACAGAGGTAATGTCACTTTTGGTAGCAATCTCAAAAGCAAAATCAAAAGGTACGATCGGTCATAACTCCCTAACTATTGTAAATGTTGCTCATGTCGATAGGTTAGGATTTAATCTACTTAGTATTAGCCAATTATGTAATAAAAAGTATAAAGTACTATTTGAAGAAAATGGTAGTAAAATACTAAAAGATGGTATCACCATAGCTAAAGGAGTTAGGAAAAATAACATATATGTCATGAAAATAGATAAAAAATCTAATGAAAAACTTTGCCTAACGACCTTAGATGATAACTCTACTCTTTGGCATAGACGATTAGGTCACGCTAATATGAGACTTATCCAAAACCTATCCTCAAAAGAGCTAGTTAGAAATTTACCAAAACTAAAATATGACCAACATTTTTGCGACGCTTGCAAAATTGGTAAACAAACTCATAGTAGCCATAAGGCTAAAAACATGGTGTTCACATCTAAGTGTCTAGAGCTTTTGCATATGAACTTGTTTGGTCCATCCGCTATAAGAAGTTATGGAGGAAACTTATATACTTTGGTCATAATAGATGATTACTCAAGGTTCACTTGGAGATTATTTTTGAAAACTAAAAACGAAGCTTTTGATAAATTTGAAATACTTAGCAAGAAAACTAAAAATCAACTAGGTGTTAACATTGTGTCAATCCGAACGGATCAAGGTCGCGAGTTCGACATGAAACACAATTTGGAAACTTTTGTGATACAAATGGTATAACACATAACTTCTCGGCTCCTCGAACACCTCAATCTAATGGAGTTGTAGAACCTAAAAATAGAACCATTCAAGAAATGAGTAGAACAATGCTTAATGAACAAAACATACCTCAAAAGTTTTGGTGCAACGTCGTTGATACTTCTACATACATTTTAAATAGAGTTTTAATATGTCCTTTCTTGAACAAAACACCATATGAATTATATAAAGGCAAAAAGCCGACTTTATGGTATTTTAGAGTGTTTGGGTGTAAATGTTTCATTCTTAATACCAAAGACTATCTCACCAAATTTGACCCAAAGTCTTATGAAGGTGTATTTCTTGGTTACTCACAAACTAGTAAAGCTTACATATTTTTAAACAAAGAAACAATGAGAGTCGAGGAATCGTTGAACATAACATTCGACGAAAGTCCACCTCCTTCTAAAACATCACCTTTGGTAGATGATGACTTAGTTGAAAGTCAACTTGTAGAAAGTCAAGAAATAATTGAAAATGGCAAGGAAGATGAACCATTAAATAAAGAAATTATAAACATCAAAGAATCCAAAAGTCATCCTATAGAAAAAGTCATAGGACAACTAAATCAAAGAACGTTAAGATCACAAGCCCAAAATCAAAGTAACTACTTTTTCTTTGTATCAACCATTGAACCGAAAAATATAAACGAAGCAATAAAAGATGAATCTTGGTTAATTGCTATGCAAGAAGAGTTAAACCAATTTGTTAGAAATGATGTTTGGAAATTGGTTCCAAAACCTAAAGATCAAACTATAATTGGAACAAAATGGGTTTTTCAAAATAAAATGGACGAAAATGGTGTAGTGTCTAGAAACAAAGCTAGGCTTGTCGCACAAGGTTATAATCAACAAGAAGGGATTGATTACGACGAAACTTATGCACCGGTAGCTAGGCTCGAGTCTATTAGAATCTTACTTGCATATGCATGTGCTTATTACTTTAAAGCATAGTTGTCAGGATCCCGATCCTGATCTTAGGATCTTACGATTTTACGATACTGCAAAGCAAAAACGATCCGGATCCTACATAGGATCTTTGCAAGCTTAAGATCTCATAGGATCCCGATCTTGACCATACGATCTTACGATCTAATCCAATCCGATCTTACTTTTCTCGGATTACAAACTAAAAAACTACAAATTTATGGGTTGTTTGTTTGTAGAATTCAAAAAACAACATGTTAATCTTTTTAAACATTTTATAATCATAATTTAGGACAACATTTATATGAAACATTCATATTATTTTGTGGTTATAATGTATTAGAATTTGTACATTTGTATAAAATTACATAAACTATTAAGAAATAACATTAGAGTAGGATCTTAAGATCCCGATCCGATCTTACGATCACGATCTTGCAAAGACGAAAACGATCCTGGGTAGGATCCCGATCTTGACAACCTTGCTTTAAAGTATTTCAAATGGATGTTAAAAGTGCATTCCTAAATGGGTTTATTAACGAAGAAGTATATGTTTCTCAACCTCCCGGTTTTACCGACTTTGAAAAACCACATTATGTCTTCAAACTTAAGAAGGCATTATACGGACTTAAGCAAGCAAAAAATCTTGGTACGATCGGCTTAAGACTTTCTTAGTAGAAAACAAATATACCATGGTATTAGTAGATAATACTTTCTTTACCAAGAAAAAGGAATCAAACATTATCATAGTTCAAATATACGTTGATGACATCATATTTGGATCAACTTGTCAAGAGCTATGTGATGATTTTTCTAAAATCATGCACGACGAGTTTGAGATGAGTATGATGGGTGAGTTAAACTTATTTTTAGGACTTCAATTTAAACAACTAGAAGATGGCATATTCTTTAACCAATATAAATACATAAAAGATATGCTTAAGAAATTTGGTATTGAAGACTCAAAACCAACTAAAACACCCATGTCCTCGGACACAAAACTCACCAAGGATGAGGAAGGTGAATCGGTAGATAACACTAAATATAGAGGAATGATCGGTAGCCTACTCTATATCATGGCTATTAGACCCGACATTATGTTTAGTGTTTATCTATGTGCTCGCTTTCAAGAAGATCGCAAAGCATCACACTTATAAGCCTTGAAAAGGATATTTAGATACATTAAGGGAACGACATGTTTAGGATTGTGGTATACCAAAGGAACGGGTGTAGAAACTATAGTGTATGCCGACTCGAACCATGCCGGTGACTATGTCGATAGAAAAAGTACAATTGGTATTTGTACTTTATTGAACATTGTCTCACCTCATGGTTTGCAAAGAAACAAAAGGCTCTAGCTATCTCAACTACTGAAGCCGAATACGTCTCAGCCTGAAAAGCATGTCAACAAGCTCTTTGGATGAAGCAAGCTCTCGTGGATTACGGAATTCATCTCAATGATATCTCTATACTTTGTGACAACAAATGAGCTATTGATCTCAGAAAAAATCCCGTCTAACATGCTTGAACGAAACATATTGAAATCCGCCATCACTTTCTTCGCGACAATGTTCAAAAAGGAAACATCTCAATTGATAAAGTATCCTCCGAAGACAACATTGCCGACATCCTAACTAAACCTCTCAAACGAGAACCATTTAATCTTCTTAGACTTGGCTTAGGATTAATGGAACCAAACATGTAGTTAAAACATAGTCTAAATCTTAGAACAACCAAAACAAAACAAATTAGCCTATGATTTTGTCGTTTTCGTACATATAATTTACCGGAAGTACGGAACTCCCGGGTCGTTCTCCCAACGAGGGTGTAATGGAAAATCGATTCGTTGTTTAAAGGTTGACTGATTTGAATAGGGTAAAAATATTTTGGGTTTTGGAACTTAATAAGAAAGAAACAATTAAGCATGTAAAACAAGAAAGCTAAACACAAATAAGCAATTATGCAAATTAAACTAAAACATATAAGTTTATGGGTTTTGACTAATTAAAATGATAATGATTAAAGTAAAGACAATAATAAAACTAGTAGCAAGTAAATAGACTAAAGTTAACGATAAAATATAACAACTAAAAGTAACGAACTAAAATATGCTAAGCAATTAATAAGAAATATATGATGAAAAGATATACTTGTTAAACAAATTATCAAGATCCTTAAGTGTGGTTTATTATTTCAATTAAGTCCTTTATTGATGAATTAATATCTTTACAAATAATTATTTTGTCACAATAATTTTCATAAAGAGATATCAATATCTAGATTAAAACCCAATTATTTTCACGGCTTTTGCCCGCTTAAACAACCAACATTTCAATCTAAGTAACTTAAAATTACTAACCAATATATTTTCTAACTTTTATAAAACCACACCTAATTCACGGAATAATCTACTCAACAAGTATATAAACAGTCTACTCACTAAGTATAGCAAACCAACACATAGCAATTAATTCAATAAAAATAAACATAACTACTACACTAAAATTAATAACTAGTAAAGATTCAAAAAGTAAAGAAAGTAGAACCCGGGTGACAAAACGAGAGGAATAAAACCACCCGATCAAATAAGCACAAATTAACACAAAAGTTTACAACTTTATTAATCTTATCCACTAATTAGTAAGTAAAGTTTAAAACTTTATTCACCAACAAGCTTAAAATTACTAAAGTTTCAAACTTTATCTATTAAAATGCTTAAAGACCCTTAAGCTCCGGCCTTGGCGGTAAAGATGGGATTACACAAACAAAATCAAAACTTTAAGGGTTAGCACAATTATATAAATATAAACTTTTATATAAAGAAAAAAAACTTAAATAATAGATAAAAATAACCTTAATAAATCAAATCTTAACCACCAAACTCTCTCAAGGAGATATGTTTCCACAAAACTAATTTGGATATTAAGGTTAAGATTTAAATTACAAGATTTTTTTTTTTTTTTTTTTTTTTAAGGAAAGGAAATAAATCAAGGAAAAATATTAAATGAACTCCGAAAATTCCAAATATTTTTAGAAACATAATAAAAGTGATAGAAACTCACAGAAAATTCCTTAGAATTTTCGGAATTAAATAAGTATTTTTTCGATTTTAATGTTTAAATAGCCAATAAATCAAAATAAATAGTAAAATAGTTCAAAAAATATGAAAAATTTACACTATCTTAATAAAACTAAAAAAGCTACCAGAAATTTTAAAAATATTTTTTTACGTTTTACTATTTTTAAAAATAAAATACTAAACAGCTTTTTAAAAGAAAAAAATAAAGCGGTTTTTGATTTTTAAAATACAAAAACAACTCGAAAAATACGAAAATTTTATGACGAAAACAAAATATATTTTTGGATTTTTGTAAAATGACAAGATTTTAGAGACTTTTACTATTTTTAAGCTAAATAAATCAATAAAAAAGTAAACTTTAATAAAATAAACAATAAAAACTAAACTTTTATAAAAATGTAAATATGATATGTTGAGCGTGTGCACGAAGCATATAAAATACACTCACACAATCTTACTATAACTCAACTCTTCATGGGATATTTTTATAAAAAGTTTTATAATAAAAAAAAATAAAAGAAAAAGATTAAGAGATGAGAAAAATAAAGATGCAAAGACAATAAATAAATGAACTAACTTGCAAGAAATAAATAAAACTTTTATAAAACTAAATAAGCATAAAAAATACAAGAGTTTTGGTAAGAAAATGAATAAAAGAGGTGATTAAAATGAGGTGAGGAGGTGGGTTTTTATAAACCCACAAGTTACACTTTGGTCCTTACTAAATTTTCATAATAGCCCCTAAACTATAAAATCTTGGCACAAAAATATCCCTACAAAAACTTGGTCCCCAAGTTAAAATTACAAGCGTGTAGTAGCAGATTTCATATTGAATTGTTGAGCTGGGCTTGGATGGACAGCAGCTAGGCTTGAACTGGATCGTGGGCTTGGACAGCTGGGTCGCTTGGGCCTCGTTTGGTCTTCTGTGATGAACTCAATTTTCGTGTAGCAGATACAAAAAATATTACCAACATTATGCCATTAGCGGGAATAGAACCCTTGACCTCTTGATTAGCAAACATGTCCCCACCTACTAGACCAAGAGTCTTTTTTGTGTTAAGTATGGCATTTAATTCTCCTTTAAGCTCCTTTTCTTGCTGATCCATTTTCTTTCTTTTTAAACATCTTTAATTAATTGCAATCTTTGTTCGGGCTTTGTTTGTTCTTTAAAAATTTTTTCTCTTGCCTCGATGCTCCAAATAAAATTATCATTGGTCCCGTAACTTCGTGCTCCTTCCATTCTCGTGCTTGTTTTTGTCCATTTGTCTTCTTTTTGTCCATTTTACAATATTCATATCGCACATACATAAACACAAAACACAAATATTTATGGCTTTAGGGTTAGTTTTGGTCTTTTGGTCCGGTTTGATCAAGAAAAGGTATATGTTTTCACATATACCAAAATACCCAGACGAGAAGATTGCCGTGTCCTCACGCAATGTAATTAACTCACGCTTTTAAAACAAAGATTTCAATCTCTTCGACTAAACCTATGAAAAGTAGCAAAGATTCCTCAAAAGTGATTAAGAAACCCTTATTTCTAAAAACGCCTGCTTACCTTTCATTTCTCATATAGATATTACGCTTAAGCACATTCCAATTATGAGTGACGGTTTGTTGAACTTTCATGTCGATCAATAACTCCAACATTTTTCAAAAGACATTTTAGGATCACGGAGTAGGAAACACAACACGCGTGAAGTGACCATACTGGATAGAATACATCGTCCCCGATTTTTCACAAGTCCCAAACCAAGCGTAAAATCGAAATCATTATTAAATATGATTCTAGATGCTAACACTACCCATGGAAGTTACTTGTGTAATTACCTTTTGCTCCTATTTTCCTCTAGATTTTTTATTTTTGTGAAATGAATTTCTTCAAATTTCTGCTTCGATAATTTTTATTCGATAAAGATACAAAGCTAAGTCGCTAATTAGTTATCCATCTTCTCTCAAGAACCATTGTCTCAAAATGATGTCCACATCAAGGAATTTTATTCACTTATATTTTGACTTTTCCATTATTTTTATTTTTTTCATCATTTTTTTTTTTTTTTTTTTTTTTGCACTTATACTTTTTACTTATATGAGCTATGAACCACGAAGCTTCACGGGTAATTCCAAGACTATAGGCTTCATGAAATGAGAATCCCATTGGTTAGACCAAGACCTCACCCAATCCTGGCTAAAGATCCAAGGGTCCGATCTCGAACCGCAGCTCATAACTTTACTTATTACTTATTACTTATTACTATGTGTACCCAATTTTTTAAAACAAATATTATTTTAAGAAGATAAAGAACTAACTATCGCCAAAAACTCAACATCTCTAATTATTTATTCACATATATGGGGTGAAACAATTTTGTGGGAACAAAAAGCCATAAGTACCTTCGATGGGCTCTAAAGAGAACCAACTACTCCACGCTTAGCATCTAAACTCATAAGTAACTCTATAATTTCTCGATCTCAAATTTAAAATCCTAAATAATGAGATCCATGGATGCTTAATGATAATTTTAGATTATCTATGGTTAAGGGAACAAGCTAGGGCTCAACACGCCCTATCAAGTCGAAATTCTATTCCTACCCTCACCAAATGGAAAATCAACAAGGTGTCAAAACATATATTAACTTAGCAAATGTTTCGTCTAATGAAATTAAGTCATGCATATTTAAAGTCACTCAGGAAACTTGCAAATTCTTGGCCTTGTGAGCTAGAATTCGCATTTTATAGCTTTTGTCTAAGAGACTAGCAAACTTTTCAATCAAAAGACTTAACAAAAGCTTACAATTTTTTTTTTTTTTTTTTTTTTTTTTTTTTCACATTTTGCACAATTTTCATTTTCTAAGGAAAACGCGTCATTGAGTACACGGCAAAGTGCTAGGCAAAAATCTAATCGAAAGATTACCCACCCCAGACTAGAACGAAACATTGTCCTCAATGTTTAAAGGTAAGGGTTCTCAACGTAAATCTAAAGCCATTGGTTAGTTATGCTAATAGATAAATGATAATCGATAAAGATTTTGGATATCGGATTTCCATAAGAGCGTAGAAACATGAAACTCGAGTGGAGAAAAGACAAAACTTCGAGCACGAGAGTCTTCATGTATCGAGGAAAATCCTGGACATAAACAACAACAACACGAAACACGAGAAATGGAAGAGGCGAACCTCCTCACGTCACTTATAAGAAAACATAAATAAGATAAAAGGATAAGCATGGGGTGCCTCCCACGAAGCGCTACTGTTTTTGTTCACCTAGTCGTTAGCCTGACTCGTCCCCTAATTCATTTGTCCTTGGGGAAACAAGCGGAAGGGATACCCGGATCAAAGATGGTATCCTCACTCCGGAGGGAAAGATAATGGGTGGGTTGGGAGGGAAGAAAATGTCGGGCTCCAGCACAAATAGGATAACATCTCCCGAACTCACATAAGGTTTATCAAGAAAAAGTAATCCGTCATCCGGTGGTTTTGCAGGAGGACGTCGGGATGACGGATTAAAAAGAAACGACTCCATAGAAGAAGGGAGTCCATGGTATAGAGAATTGTTACTTGAAGGTTCAAACATGAAGGAATCCAAGATAGGATCCTTTTCTCGAATGACGTTTTTAACAAAAACTCATCAATGAATATCCCGGTTTAAATATTTTGTCTTCGCATGAGGGCTCAACGAGATACGTGATGGTAGACTTATCGAGAGAAAGGGTCAAGAAATCCATCACATAACAACACATCCCCTCGTGGTCATCATCAACATCCTCGATACCGGTGGTATCAAATCATCAATAGATAAGTCGATTTCTTCCATAGAATCATTTGGCGACTTATCAAGAATATCGTCTTCAACCACTTTAATCGATTCATTCATTTCGGGCCTCATTTCAAATCAATCTCCATAATATCCTCAATGTCGATTCAATACTTTCTTCATCTTGCATAACATCACATGACGGGAGAGAAAGGTCGGAACTCAAAGATGGGACAAGTGGTGTGCTCGAGAGCTAGCGCTTCCACCACTACCGTTGTGGTCTCCGAATCGGACTCAAAATCTTTGTCGAAGAGGATTAACCGCAAAAGGTGTAGTCGTTCTTGAATTCAAAAAGAGGATTTGAGAAAATCCCGGAAGTAACCTCGGAAATGTCAAGAGAATCACATAAAAATGAATCACAATCACTGTCAGATACATCCTCGGACTCACTTGGGATTGGGTCTAGGCTCTCAACACTAGACGATTCCGTTTCAGTAATAGTGTTAAGAGGCCCGTCCCCCATTATGAGAGAGTCAACGGGTTTAACAATTATCGAAGACATAGAATCATCGACCTCTTCCAAAATGACGTCACTTCTCTCAACCGGTGTGAGTGAAGGGGAAGAGTCGGAAATGAAAGGCTCAGAAACGGGAGTGGGATTGCCACTCGGAGGCGTATATTCGTCATCAGAATCAGAATCGTAATAATAGGTAGTTGGACGATATTGGATCACTTTCGCGGCTTCTTCAGCTAATAATTCACGATAGGTTTTCTGATTAGGATCTTTTTCTTGAGCAGGTTCATGAAGCAATTCTTTTATTTCCTTTAACTTTTGTAATATATCGAGACAACTTTGGTGAAATTCTTGATCATATGACGGAGTTTGTGGTTGAATTTCTTGGTATTGTGGAGGTGGGTCATAAGAATAATCGTAATTGTAACAAGGTACTTGCTCGTAAACAATCGGATTCTGCATCTGACAATCGGAATTCACGTGCGGACCTCCACAATACTCACAACAGTATGATTGTTGTGACGAATAAGGGTAAGGTTCATAACCAAAGGTCGAATTGTTAATTTGAGCTTGACATTGAAAACTGATGAGTGTCTAAATACTCATCATTTTTGTACCAAATAAACTGCAAAATCATCTGAAAACACTCGAAACACATCAAAATGATCAAAATATCACAAATCGGTGTTTTATGTGTTTTAAATGCAAAATATCAAAATCGGATGAAAAACATATCAAATTTGCAAAATTGCGCTTTGATCCCCAAGTTTCAAAAATTGTCAAAAAGCAATTCCTGAGCACATAATTTCAAAAGTAAAGTCACCAAAGGTCCTTTTAAAATCAAAAGTTGTCAAATTTAGTCCTTTGGTGAAAAATATAAAAAGTTTGAGAAAATTACAAGTTTAGTCCTTCAACTTTCAAAATTGGCAGAATTAGTCCCTGGAAAATGTGAAAATGGCAAAATTGGTCCCTGCACTTTTGATGATTGTCACTTTTAGTCCTTGGATTAACTTTTCTGAGTTGGCAGCTATGGTCCTTCAATTTGCAGGATTTACAAAACTAGTCCTTGTGTTTTATAAGCTTAAACCTATTTTGAACCCTTGTACCCCTTGGACCCCTGTCAAAAGCCATTTTGGACCCCTTGATATTAACTCGCCTAGTCAAAATGGTTTGACCAAAGCAAAAACGCGCCAATACCTTTCTCTCCCACTGAGCTCGCTGTTGCTGCCACACACTACCACCCCATCCTTATCTCTTCTATGTCTTCCCCCACCTCAACTAACATCCAAGAGAGCATTTAATGCATATCCCCCCTCCTCACTCAACCCTATCTGTCAAAACTCCTTTTTGGCGCCAAAACTGATTTGAATGGTCATGATCATTTTCTGCAATCCAAGGGTCAAGAAAGAAGTGGGATTTCATCAGAGTGGAGAGAGAAATACCTTGGGTATAAAAGAGAAGCAAAAGAAGAGGAGAGAAGCAGTTTTTAGTTTTAAAAATTTTAATTAATGTCGAATTTAGTTTAAATGTTTTAATTAAGTTGTAACATTGTTAGCCTTTGTTAAATTGTACTGTCCTAAAGTTGTTTTATCAATATTAATCAATAGCAAGTGCTAATTTCAGTTATAATATCATTTCATATTGCTAAGTCCACTGTTGCAATTTTTATTTTCAAAGTCTTATGTTTAAGTTTCATAATGCTCATTTTCAAGTTCATATAAGCTTATAGAAGCTGGTTATAGCTTTATATAAGCTTATAGTCAAGTTTCAAACCATTTTGGCTCTTGGTCAACAGAAGTCAAACAAGGGCATTCTGGTAATGGAAATGGTGAATGGGTGATTCAGCTATGGAATTGGGTTGAAATGGAGTTAGTGTAGGGATTGATTTAGGTAGTGGTTCTCGGTACTTGGATTCAAGCCACAGGTGGCTATAGGACATTTGTAAGTGATTTACAAAATTTCTTTGCATAACTCAGATTTGTAGTTTTACTAGTTAATATCTGCTTAACAAGATGTATTTAGGTTAGCTTAATGCATTGTGATCATTCATAGTAACCAGTTAAGTTTCTGTCTCAGTTTTTAGTTCAAATCAATTGTTTAAGGGGTGTTTGGATTTGTTGTCAAAACCTTGTTAAAGGTTTAGACAGTGGGAAACTCTTGTTGTCTTTGGTTTATTTAGTTCTAATATGCTCATAGATGCCTCAAAATTGTGCCTGCAACCATTCAAAGTCAATATTACATAAATCTGTCTTGTTATGCTCAACTGTTGTGACAGTGTATAATCAAACTCTTGTTTTGTGCTAGAAAATCATTAAGTTAGCTATCAGTAGTCTTATAACATCATAATACATCATAACCAATCAACAAATTAAGTTCAAATCTCACAAAAGTCAACTTCTCATTTTTAGTTCAAAAGTCAAAAGTGAACAATCTAGTTTTGAGCCAACTGCAAGGAATTCTCTTGAGCTCACCTTTGGGTCTCATCAAGTGAAATCTGTGGTTTCATTAACTTCATCCGGTCTTCTTGCTTATTGGCATTTTGTAGAATTTTATGAATTTTTATAAGCTTCAAACAAGCTTCCTTTTAGTCGTTAACTCCCTGCACCAAAGGTCGTTGAATCCGACTTTTCACGAGTTGGTAGCTTATGCACGGGGATCATTAGAGCTTCCCATAGTCTTATTTTTGGTACAAGTGATCTCACCCAGGTCCTTTACAATATCCAATTCATAGTTTTCCTTTTGAGCTTATTTCTAAGCTTGTGCTAGTCTTAAAGTTAGCCCCAGAAACTCGATTTAGCTTTTAAAGCTCAAACATCAATTGCTTCTAAATTGCTAATCGAGGTTCAAGCCTGTTTATTTTCATTGCATTTTGGTCATTATAGCATATTTTGGCTTCAGAATCGCTGGGTAGCTTTTGGTGAGCTTTTGGCTTATTAAGTGCTTATTTCAATAAGCATTTCCACATCGATTGCTTAATCCTCCAAACAAGCCCATGATTTTCCATTTTCTTAGCTTCTTAATATTATTTTAAGCATTTCCTGAATTTTTCAGATTTTCCTAGCTTGTTTGGTATTTTTACTCAAGATTTTAATTAGTTTTTAATCATTTTAAATAGCTTTTAATACAAATAATTCGAGAAAAATTCCAAAAATAATTTTCATTTTTATTAAGTTTAGATAAATATAAAAAGCCAAAAGTATTTTTCCATATTTTTCTTAGTTAAAATTGTATTTTAAATAATTTAATTAGTTTTAAATAGTTTAAAATTCCTAGAAAATAGAAAATAATCGAAAAAATACAAAATAGTTTTGAAAATTCTAGTTTGATATTTTAGACTTTTCCATTTCATAATTTTATTTTTCTAGCTTTATTTCCTATTTTTGTATTTTAGGTAATTATTAATTAGTTAAAATTAGTTTTAATTAATAATAATTAATTAAATAGTCATAAAAATAATTTTCCTTTTCTATAAAGTTTATTTTATCATTAGGTTTATAAAATATCATTTTCATATTTTTAGGGTTAATATTGTGTAAGTTTCACGTTTTGTTTGTATACGTCACGTAGTTTTTAATTAAGTTTTATTAAAACAAAAGAACAAAAACATCATTTTAATAATAGTGATAGCGTTTATTTAATAGATTTTATCTGTTTAGATTTCCTTTAATTTGCATTTAAGCCGCTGTAATTTGTTGGCTATTTCTGTAGTTATAATCATAAATCAAATCTCCTTTTCCGTTCAAATTCCTCGATCACTATTCGTAGGATAATCCATTGCATAGCTCGCTGGGACATAACGACCCGGGGAGACATTGTACTCCTCAGATCTTAATTGCATTGGTTTTTGAACAGTTTTAAGTCATTATATCTGTCATTCACAAGTGGCGAGACTTGCGTGATTAACTTATTTGTTTGGAACCGATCAAATTTTAAGCGCCATTCGGGAGTCAGTCTTGATTATCTTCGTCTAGCATTAGTTGTTTGAATACTCACTCATTTGTTCATATCATCCATATCCATCTATATATATATCCATATTTTCTTATAAAAATCCAAAACCCAAAACATCCAAAACGTATAAAACACAAAAATATTTTTCCTTTTGTTTCTATATGTATCAAATAATAAAAATACAAAAGATTAAATGTTTTCTTTAATAATAATAACAACTTAAAGATTACCACAAGAAACCAAGGCAAAGCACTACCTAGCTGGGGTGCGACCATAATAAGTTCCCGAACTAAAGATATAAAACTTGCCTTTGTGTCCTTGTGATTGGTGTACCTTTTCAAAGAAGCCATTCATCTTGGATTATTGGTTAAGTTCATCGTTGTTTTGCCTCGATTTTGTGTTAATTGATTTTGTTGTGATATCGACGTTTGAACCGTAAAACCCATAAAGATTCTTCTCACCAAAGTTTTATAAAACGTCTTCATAATTCTCATTCTCATCGAAGATTTTCATAATTCCCATTTCTCTCCTTAACTCGAGGTCTCTTAGAGTTACGTCTAGTATATGCGCACTCGCCGCATAAGCTCGTGAGCGATTCTTAACAAGGAAAACGTGCCGAGATACGTGCTGTTGAGCATCCCACCATGTGCGGAATCCGAGGGATGGACACAAGTCCAACCCGATCCACAAACCCGGCTCCCGATCTCCGAACGATGGAGGAGCTTTGCCAACCCACGATGAATGGACGGGCGGTCCAATTGCCCCGGTCAACATCGAGGCCACGGACTTTGGACTTAAACATCACATGATTCAACAAGTCCAAAGCTTTTGCCAATTCGCGGATCACCGGGTGAAGATGCCAACAAGTATCTTGACAAATTTCTCATTTGTCACCCAAAGTATGAAGCAAAATGGGGTCTCCGATGGCGCCTCGCTTATACCTCTTTCCTTATTCCTTGACGCTTCATGCCACCGCATGGTTTGATCGTCTTCCAAGAACTCAATCCATAGTTTCGATGAAATGATCTCCAAGTTCTTGGCGAAATATTTTCCACCGTCGATGGTGGCGAAACTAAGGAATGAAATCGGCAATTTTAGGCGCTTCCGACGAGTCCTTATTCGAGGCATGGGAACGCTATAAGCTTTCAATTGACCGATGTCCGAACCACAACATGTTGCTTGTCACCCAAATAGATACATTCTATAACGGGTTAACATTGAGACATCGTGACCAATCAATCTTTAACTGCCGGTGGTACCTTTATGAAAAGCGACCAAGAGTGCTTTGATCTCATCGAAACATGACCGCCCACCACAATTATTGGGATTCCTCTGCCGAGAGGAGTGAGTCAACGAGATCCACCGCCCTTCCATCTTCTAATTCACCACTCTCAACAAAAGTTGGAAGAAATATCCGCCGCCATGCTTAAAATGAATCACACAAATGCTAATCAACAAGTTAATGCCGTGAACAAGAGTTGTGAGACTTGTGGTGGTCCACACCCTTATTTCGAGTGTCCACCTCGGTGGCTTCACTCGAGAGGCGTATATCTTTGCTCAAGGTTCCTACAATTCGGGGTAACTCCTACCAACCGCAGGGGACCGTAGCCTTCTAAGCTATCGTTCTAACAATTACCTTGGACCACACAGGTTTAATCAAAATCGGAACAATCAAAGCGAAATAATCGGTTTAATCGAATCGAATCGAATTTTCAAAATCAAGGTTCTCAAAATCAAGGGAACTATAATCAAAACCGATTCCACGCTCCACAACAAACTGCTCAAGCTCCACTCCTCAAGCTTCCATTGACATTGTTAGTTACATCAAAAACAATGAAGCTAAGATGGTGTCCATGCAAAATCAGTTACCTCTATGAGGAATGATTTTACATCCGAGATTAGAACAACTAGTAGCAAGATTGATCGACAAAATAGCAAGATCGATGGCGTGCTTGCTCTTCTCATGAGTCAAAACAATCAAGCTTCAACTTGGTGATCTCTTCCAGTAACACCATTCCCAACCCTAAGGTGAGTTGAATGCTATTACCACTCGTAGTGGTAAGGCGCACAATGGACCTATGACTCCAATGCCCCTCCACACGTGGCAATGAGTCAAGTTACCAAGGATACAACGGACGAGGTGCATATCTCAAGCCCACGGCACCGCACAAGTCCAACCTTGGTCGACTTACCTCCAATTCGGAACCCGTTGTTCCGATGACCAATCCTAAGCCTTCACTTCCTTATCCTTCAAGGCTTAATGATCAAAGGCCATGACAAAACTAATCAACAAATGGAGAAGCTTATGCAAATCTTTCAAGATTTGCACTTCGAGATTAGTTTAGCGGACGCTCTTCTTCTCATGCCCAAATTCGGTCCAACAATCAAAAGTGCATTGACTAACAAAGAAAAGATTTCGAATTGGCTAAAACTTCTTTGAATGAGAATTGTTCGGTTATCCTCAAAAGCTTCCGAAAAGCTAGGAGACCCGGCAAATTCCTCATCCCATGTGATTTTCAAGGATTAGTTCAATGCTCCGCTTTGGCGATCTTGGTGCGAGCATTAACAATGCCAAACTCCACGTGGAAGAAGCTTTCATTACCTCCGCTTACACCTACGTGTATGGTCCTTGAGCTTGCCGACCGTCACGAGTTCTCATCCGTTAGGTGTAGCCGAGGACGTCGTGTAAAAGTTGGAGATTTCCATTTTCCGCCGACTTTGTTGTTGTTGAATTTGATGCCGATCCCGAGTACCCTCATCCTGGGAGGTGCTTCTTGAAAGCGGGTCGTGCATTAATCGGCGTTGATAAGGGGAAATCACTTTGAGGTCAAACAAGGAAGCCGTTACCTTGAACCTCGATCAAGTTACTGAGATATTCCCTAGTTATGAAGACACTTCCGTCAACATGATTGATGTCATTGACATTGTGTCGGGGAATATTCTCAAGAACTTCTTGGATTCTCGAGTGGCAATCCCGGCGGTTGATCCCATCGTTGCTCTCTCTTCCACATCCCTCACTCCATTTGAGGGAAGTAACTCTATTTCGGAGGAGATTGAAGCATATTTGTCTAGTGATTCGGTTCATGGGAAATTGATCACGCCTATTGACATCGAGGAGATATTCTTCTCATCGAGAGTTGCTCAATGATGATCCTCATCACTCCCTCCTCAAGAACTTCATAAAGAGGAAATTAAAACGATTGAAAAATCGATGATCCTCCCGAGGTCGAACTTAAGGACTTACCACCTCATCTCGAGTATGCATTTTGGAGGATGACAATAAATCACCCGTCATCATTGCTAAAGACTTGAGTGAGGATGAAAAAGCCGCTCTCATAAAGGTTTTGAAGTCACACAAGCGAGCCATCACTTGAAACTTTCCGACATCCGGGGGTTGACCCGAAATTTTGTACTCACAAAATTCTCCCGGAAGATGACTCCAAACCAGGTTCAACACCAAAGAAGGTGAATCCTAAAATTCATGAGGTCATCAAAGCGGAAGTCATAAAACTTCGATCTGGATGATTTACCTATTCGGATAGTCCTTGGGTGAGCCCGTTCATTGTGTGCCCAAGAAAGGTGGCATTCTTGTCGTTGAAAATGATGAAAGCGAGTTGATTCCTACTCGATTGGTTACGGGATGGCGTGTTTGCATTGACTATCGAAGTTAAATGAAGCCACCGTAAAGACCACTTTCCTTTGCCTTTCATGGATCAAATGCTTGAGAGATTAGCGGAAGCGAATACTATTGTTTTCTCGATGGTTTCTCGGGTTACTTCAGATACCCATTGACCCCAAGATCAAGAAAAGACCACATTCACATGTCCTTATGGAACATTTGCTTACCGACGCATGCCTTTCGGTTTATCAATGCTCCGGTACATTTCAAAGGTGTATGATGGCCATTTTCCATGATATGATCGAAAAGACTATGGAAGTCTTTATGGATGATTTTTCGGTCTTTGGGAATTCTTTCCAAACATGTCTCTCCCATTTGGACAAGATGCTTGAGCGTTGTGAAAACACGAACCTTTGTCTAAATTGGGAGAAATGTCACTTATGGTCAAAGAAGGCATTGTCCTTGGCCATAAGATCTCTAAGAAAGGATTGAGGTGGACCGAGCTAAAGTTGATGTTATTGCAAAGCTACCTCCTCCCACAACCATCAAAGGAGTAAGAAGTTTCCTTGGTCATGCGGTTTCTATCGTCGTTTCATTCAAGATTTCTCGAAAATATCCCCGCCTATGACCCGACTTCTTGAAAAGACACTCCTTCGTCTTCTCTAGTGAGTGCATTGAAGCTTTCCAAACTCTTAAGAGGAAGCTCACGGAAGCACCAATTCTAGTTGCCCCAGATTGGGACCTACCATTCGAGCTTATATGCGATGCAAGTGATTTCGCCATAGGTGCGGTCTTGGGGCAGCATAAGGCTAAACATTTCCGACCTATACACTATGCTAGCAAAACTTTGAGCGAAGCTCAAGCACATTACACCACTACGGAGAAAGAATTACTAGCGGTGGTGTATGCTTTCGAAGTTTCGGCCATACTTGATCTTGTCCAAAAGCATAGTGTATACGGATCACTCGACCCTCGAATATCTTCTTGCTAAGCAAGATGCAAAACCGAGATTGATCCGATGGGTTCTCCTCCTACAAGAATTTGATATCACCATCCGTGATAAAAAGGAGAGCGAGAGAACCTAGCGGTGACCATCTTTCCGTCTTGAAAATCCTCATCAAGGTGCGCTCGAGAAAAAGGAGATATGCGAAACATTTCCTCTCGAGACACTTAATGTGGTATCTCATCGTAGAGATTCGAGTACCCCATGGTTTGCCGACTTTGCAAACTACCATGCGGGTAACTTTGTTGTGAAAGGATGTCGTCCCAACAAAAGAACAAATTTTTCAAAGATGTTAAGCATTACTTAGGGACGACCCTACTTGTTTAAAATATGTGCGGATCAAGTCATCCGACGGTGTGTTCACGGGCAAGAAGTCGAAATTCTCAAGGCTTGTCATCATGGACCCACGGGGGACATAATGGCCAACTACACCGCCAAGAAGGTGTTTGATTCCGGTTTCTATTGGCCCATGATTTACAAAGATGCCCATGATCTCGTCAAATCTTGCGACTCTTGCCAGCGTCATGGTAACATCTCTAAAAGAGATGAAATGCCTCAAAATGCCATTCAAGTGTGCGAGATCTTTGGCGTATGGGGCATTGACTTTATGGGGCCGTTCCGTCTTCTCGAGGAACAAGTATATACTACGTGGCGGTCGATTACTTGTCTAAATGGGTGGAGGCGAAGCACTACCTACCAACGACGCCTTGAGTAGTGGTGAAGTTTTTAAAGTCTCTTTGCCCGTTTTGGAACTCCTCGTGCCATCATTAGTGATCATGGCACACACTTTTGCAATGACCAATTCGCAAAAGTGATGCTTAATCTTGGTGTCACCCAATCGTCTCTCTAGCGTATCACCCACAAACTAGTGGGCAAGTGGAAGTTTCGAACCGTGGTTTGAAAAGAATCTTGGAGAGGACCGTAGGTGAAAATCGTGCCTCTTGGTGGGACAAACTTGAAGATGCACTTTGGGCCTTCCGTATCTTACAAAACACCCATCGGTGTACTCCTTACAAGCTCGTGTATGGAAAGGCGTGTCATCTCCCGATCGAGCTTGAGCACAAAGCCTATTGGGCCTTGAAGCATGCAAATTCGACCTCAAGTCTTGGTGATCACCGGAAAGTTTAACTCGATGAATTAAATGAACTCCGTAATCAAGCCTCGAGAACTCTTTAATCTACAAGGAAAAGACAAAGAAGATCCATGACTCAAAGATTAAGAACCGCGTTTTCAACGTTGGTGACGAGTCCTTCTTTTCAATTCTAGATTGAAGATCTTCTCGGAAACTTAAGACCGTTGATGGTCCATTCACCATTGCCAAAGTTTTTCCATATGGCACCGTCGAATTATCTCAAACAAGCGGGCCAAACTTCAAAGTGAATGGACATAGGTTGAAGCTATTTTGGAGGACATTCCTCTGTGGTTGTCCGGATCTACAAACTTTCCCCATGAACCAATGAATGCGGGATCGAGTCAAGCTAGCGACTCGGTAATCAAAAACGATAGCATGTCATATGGGTTTTCACCCATATTTACATTTTCTCACCTCTTTCTACCACCCTAGTGTGGGGGTTGCCACATGTTTCAAAAAAAAAAAAAAAAAAAAAAAAATCTTCTTTCTAAATAATGGCCGTAGTATTTCCTTTTCGTTCTTTGTTTCAAGCATAACCGCGTACTTTGAATATTGAGGGCAATATTCATTTCTAAGTGTGAGGAATTCTCACGAATTTCATATATTATCTACCCAATTCCCGTTTTGGCCAAAATTTTTTTGGGAGTAAGTGTTTACACTTTCTCATTTGGTTATCGATCGCCATATACGTAAGACAAAAGGATTAGCTAATCCGAGAGCAAACGGCTCTTGGTAAAGATATCTCAAATCGTTTATCTGACTTGCAATTTGCCCAAAATGGTATGGTATTCACTTCACCATATCCTAAAAAGTGAAGAGTTGGCTAGCCGCAAGATTATGGTTTGTGGTAAAGCGTTGGAAAATCCATAATTGGTAATCGGCTCACCAAAGATAATATTGATAATTTATCTAAGAGTTGGCTAGTCCGAGTAAAGTGCGACACGGTAAAGACAAAATCAAATCCGTTGAAAGGCGGTGGTTTGCTCAAAATCACATGGTTATCGGTGTACCATGGTTCTTACTTGATCGAAACATTTGGCTCTCCGAGTAATGGCTTTTGGTAAAGAGATTAAAATCCATTATGTTTTCTCAAATCATTGCTAGGGACTAGCAATATCTTAGTGTGGGGATTGATGAGTGTCTAAATCTCATCATTTTGTACTAAATAAATCTGAAAATCATCGAAAACACTCGAAACACATCAAAATGATCAAAATATCACAAATCGTTGTTTTATGTGTTTTAAATGCAAAATATCAAAATCGGATGAAAAACATATCAAATTTGCAAAATTGCGTTTGATCCCCAAGTTTCAAAATTGTCAAAAAGCAGTCCACGAGCACATAATTTCAAAAGTAAAGTCACCAAAGGTCCTTTTAAAATCAAAAGTTGTCAAATTTAGTCCTTTGGTGAAAAATATAAAAGTTTGAGAAAATTACAAGTTTAGTCCTTGACTTTCAAAATTGGCGAAATTAGTCCACGGAAAATGTGAAAATGGCAAAATTGGTCCCTGCACTTTTGATGATTGTCACTTTTAGTCCTTGGATTAACTTTTACGAGTTGGCGGCTATGGTCCTTCAATTTGCGAGGATTTACAAAACTAGTCCTTGTGTTTTATAAGCTTAAACCTATTTTGAACCCTTGTACCCTTGGACCCATGTCAAAAAGCCATTTGGACCCTTGATATTAACTCGCTAGTCAAAATGGTTTGACCAAGCGAAACAGCCAATACCTTTCTCTCCCACTGAGCTGCATGAATGCTGCTACACACTACCACCACATCCTTATCTCTTACTATGTCTTCCCGCCTCAACTAACATCCAAGAGGCATTTAATGCATATCCCCTCCTCACTCAACCCTATCTGTCAAAACTCCTTTTTGCGCCAAAAGCGATTTGAATGGTCATGATCATTTTACGCAATCCAAGGGTCGAGAAAAGTGGGATTTCATCGAGTGGAGAGAAATACCTTGGGTATAAAGAGAAGCAAAGAAGAGGAGAAGCGGTTTTAGTTTTAAAAATTTTTAGTTAATGTCGAATTTAGTTTAAATGTTTTAATTAAGTTGTAACATTGTTAGCCTTTGTTAAATTGTACTGTCCTAAAGTTGTTTTATCAATATTAATCAATAGCAAGTGCTAATTTCAGTTATAATATCATTTCATATTGCTAAGTCCACTGTTGCAATTTTTATTTTCAAAGTCTTATGTTTAAGTTTCATAATGCTCATTTTCAAGTTCATATAAACATAGAAGTCGGTTATAGCTTTATATAAGCTTATAGTCAATTCAAACCATTTTGGCTCTTGGTCAATGAAGTCAAACAAGGGCATTCGGTAATGGAAATGGTGAATGGGTGATTCACTATGGAATTGGGTTGAAATGGAGTTAGTGTAGGGATTGATTTAGGTAGTGGTTCTCCGGTACTTGGATTCAAGCCACAAGTGGCTATAGGACATTTGTAAGTGATTTACAAAATTTCTTTGCATAACTTTGTATTTGTAGTTTTTACTAGTTAATATCGCTTAACAAGATGTATTTAGGTTAGCAATGCATTGTGATCATTCATAGTAACCGTTAAGTTTACATCTCGCTTTTAGTTCAAATCAATTGTTTAAGGGTGTTTGGTTTTGTTGTCAAAACCTTGTTAAAGGTTTAGGCAGGTGGGAAACTCTTGTTGTCTTTGGTTTATTTAGTTCTAATATGCTCATAGATGCCTCAAAATTGTGCTCGCAACCATTCAAAGTCAATATTACATAAATTTGTCTTGTTATGCTCAAGCTGTTGTGACAATGTATAATCAAACTCTTGTTTTGTGCTAGAAAATCATTAAGTTAGCTATCAGTAGTCTTATAACATCATAATACATCATAACCAATCAACAAATTAAGTTCAAATCTCACAAAAGTCAACTTCTCATTTTTAGTTCAAAAGTCAAAAGTGAACAATCTAGTTTTGAGCCAAATGCAAGGAATTCTCTTGAGCTCACCTTTGGGTCTCATCAAGTGAAATCTGTGGTTTCATTAACTTCATCTGGTCTTCTTGCTTATTGGCATTTTTGTAGAATTTTATGAATTTTTTATAAGCTTCAAACAAGCTTCCCTTTTAGCTGTTAACTCCCCTGCACCAAAGGTCAGTGAATAATGACTTTTTCACAGATTTGGTAGCTTATGCACAGGGATCATTAGAGCTTCCCATAGTCTTATTTTTGGTACAAGTGATCTCACCCAGGTCCTTTACAATATCCAATTCATAGTTTTCCTTTTGAGCTTATTTCTAAGCTTGTGCTAGTGCTTAAAGTTCGCCCCCAGAAACTGATTTAGCTTTTAAAGCTCAAACATCAATTCTGTTCTAAATTGCTAATCAGAGGTTCAAGCCTGTTGATTTTCATTGCATTTTGGTCATTATAGCATATTTTGGCTTCTGTAATCAGTGGGTAGCTTTTGGTGAGCTTTTGGCTTATTAAGTGCTTATTTCAATAAGCATTTCCACATCGATTGCTTAATCCTCCAAACAAGCCCATGATTTTCCATTTTTCTTAGCTTCTTAATATTATTTTAAGCATTTCCTGAATTTTTCAGATTTTCCTAGCTTGTTTGGTATTTTACGCATTTTAATTAGTTTTTAATCATTTTAAATAGCTTTTAATACAAATAATTGAGAAAAAGTCCAAAAATAATTTTTCATTTTTATTAAGTTTAGATAAATATAAAAAGCCAAAAAGTATTTTTCCATATTTTCTTAGTTAAAATTGTATTTTTAAATAATTTAATTAGTTTTAAATAGTTTAAAATTCCTAGAAAATAGAAAAATAATCAGAAAAATACAAAAATAGTTTTGAAAATTCTAGTTTGATATTTTAGACTTTTCCATTTCATAATTTTATTTTTCTAGCTTTATTTCCTATTTTTTTGTATTTTAGGTAATTATTAATTAGTTAAAATTAGTTTTTAATTAATAATAATTAATTAAAAAGTCATAAAAATAATTTTCCTTTTCTATAAAGTTTATTTTATCATTAGGTTTATAAAAATATCATTTTCATATTTTTAGGGTTAATATTGTGTAAGTTTCACGTTTTTGTTTGTACGTCGCGTAGTTTTAATTAAGTTTTATTAAAACAAAAGAACAAAACATCATTTTAATAATAGTGATAGCGTTTATTTAATAGATTTTATCTGTTTAGATTTCCTTTAATTTGCATTTAAGCATTTGTAATTTGTTGGCTATTTACGTAGTTATAATCATAAATCAAATCTCCTTTTCGCTCAAATTCCTCGATCACTATTCGTAGGATAATCCATTGCATAGCTCATTGGGACATAACGACAGGGAGACATTGTACTCCTCAGATCTTAATTGCATTGGTTTTGAGCAGTTTAAGTCCAATTCTGTCATCGTTCATGTGGCGAGACTGCGTGATTAAACTTTTGTTTGGAGCCGATCAAAACCTTAGTGAGGACCACCACAAGACTCACAAGAGTATGTCTCCGGCTCATGGTACAGAGGTTGGTTAGGAAATCGGTTGTCTCATTGTAAGGATTGTGGTGGAACTCGGTTCTGAATTTCCATTACTACTGTGGACAATTCCCACCATATTCGGGTCCTCTGCACCATATGCACAAGAGTCGATAAATTGAAGAATTATCCGGATAAGAGTTAGAGATTTCCGTTATAGGCTCGGTTCTTGAGCGGAATCACCTCGGGCTCGAAACATATTCCATTTCCTCATGGAGAAGGAGTAGAATCGGAGGTTCTTCAATTAAATTTTTCCACCATGCTATTATATCATCATCAGTATGAAGAATACCCTTTTGTTCTAGACGTGCATAAAGACGAGCGAGATCTGGATTTGGATTAATAAAATTCTGGCACACATTACAAAATCCATTTCGACAATTATTTCCGCACCAGTCGCAAATACATTTCAAACATCGATATTGATTCTCTTCCATCGGATTTTTACAATGAAAGCAATGTCGTGACGGTTTTGTTTCATGAACAATGGGGTCATGAGGACCTCCACATTGAGCACATTTAAGAGATGCCATAAGAATTATACTCTTAGAAGAAGAAGAGATAGATTTATCGGATTAGAAGAGAAAGAAGACCGAAATTAAGCGGTTGAGAGGTAAAGAGATAAAGAAGCGATGGTTTAGAGGATAAAGACGATTATTTTGGATTTTATAAAATCAAACATAAAAGGAAAACAAATTTTGAAAAGGAAAATATTTTTGGGTTTTTTTTTTTTTTTTTTTTTTTTTTTTTTTAGGAAAAGTGTTTATAATTATTTTATTTTGTATTTTTATAATTTATGAAAAGTATTTACAAAAGCGAGGAACTCCGGAGGAGGGTCTTAAAACACCAAACTTCAAACTCGAAACAAAAAATTCGCTAACACACCTCCGGCGCGCCCATTTTGATTTTGTCGTTTCGTACATATAATTTAAATACGGAACTCCCGGTCGTTCTCCCAACGAGGGTGTAATGGAAAATCGATTCGTTGTTTAAAGGTTGGTGATTTGAATAGGGTAAAAATATTTTGGGTTTTGGAACTTAATAAGAAAGAAACAATTAAGCATGTAAAACAAGAAAGCTAAACACAAATAAGCAATTATGCAAATTAAACTAAAACATATAAGTTTATGGTTTTTGACTAATTAAAATGATAATGATTAAAGTAAAGACAATAATAAAACTAGTAGCAAGTAAATAGACTAAAGTTAACGATAAAATATAACAACTAAAAGTAACGAACTAAAATATGCTAAGCAAGAATAAGAAATATATGATGAAAAGATATACTTGTTAAGCAAATTATCAAGATCCTTAAGTGTGGTTTATTATTTCAATTAAGTCCTTTATTGATGAATTAATATCTTTTACAAATAATTATTTTGTCACAATAATTTTCATAAAGAGATATCAATATCTAGATTAAAACCCAATTATTTTCACGGCTTTTGCCCGCTTAAACAACCAACATTTCAATCTAAGTAACTTAAAATTACTAACCAATATATTTTCTAACTTTTATAAAACCACAACTAATTCTCGGAATAATCTACTCAACAAGTATATAAACAGTCTACTCACTAAGTATAGCAAACCAACATATAGCAATTAATTCAATAAAAATAAACATAACTACTACACTAAAATTAATAACTAGTAAAGATTCAAAAGTAAAGAAAGTAGAACCCGGGTGACAAAGCAGAGGAATAAAACCACCCGATCAAATAGCACAAATTAACACAAAAGTTTACAACTTTATTAATCTTATCCACTAATTAGTAAGTAAAGTTTAAAACTTTATTCACCAACAAGCTTAAAAATTACTAAAGTTTCAAACTTTATCTATTAAAAATGCTTAAAGACCCTTAAGCTCCGGCCTTGGCGGTAAAGATGGGATTACACAAACAAAATCAAAACTTTAAGGGTTAGCACAATTATATAAATATAAACTTTTATATAAAGAAAAAAAACTTAAATAATAGATAAAATAACCTTAATAAATCAAATCTTAACCACCAAACTCTCTCTAGGAGATATGTTTCCACAAAACTAATTTGGATATTAAGGTTAAGATTTAAATTACAAGATTTTTTTTTTTTTTTTTTTTTTTTTTTAGGAATAAATCAAGGAAAAATATTAAATGAACTCCGAAAATTCCAAATATTTTTAGAAACATAATAAAAGTGATAGAAACTCACAGAAAATTGCTTAGAATTTTCGGAATTAAATAAGTATTTTTTTTCGATTTTAATGTTTAAATAGCCAATAAATCAAAATAAATAGTAAAATAGTTCAAAAAAATATGAAAAATTTACACTATCTTAATAAAACTATAAAAAGCTACCAGAAATTTTAAAATATTTTTTTACGTTTTTACTATTTTTAAAAATAAAATACTAAAGCAGTTTTTAAAAGAAAAGAATGTAAACGGTTTTGATTTTTAAAAATACTAAAACAACTCAGAAAAATCTGAAAATTTTATGACGAAAATAAAATATATTTTTGGATTTTTGTAAAAAGACAAGATTTTAGAGACTTTTACTATTTTAAGCTAAATAAATCAATAAAAAGTAAACTTTAATAAAAATAAACAATAAAAACTAAACTTTTATAAAAATGTAAATATGATATGTTGAGTGCAAGCACGTGAGCGTATAAAATACACTCATACAATCTTACTATAACTCAACTCTTCATGGGATATTTTTATAAAAAGTTTTATAATAAAAAAATAATAAAAAAAAAGATTAAGAGATGAGAAAAATAAAGATGCAAAGACAATAAATAAATGAACTAACTTGCAAGAAATAAATAAAACTTTTATAAAACTAAATAAGCATAAAAAATACAAGAGTTTTGGTAAGAAAATGAATAAAGAATTGATTAAAATGAGGGTGAGAGGTGGGTTTTATAAACCCACAAGTTACACTGGTCCTTACTAAATTTTCATAATAGCCCCTAAACTATAAAATCTTGGCACAATATCCTACAAAACTTGGTCCCCAAGTTAAAATTACAAGCGTGTAGTAGCAGATTTCATATTGAATTGTTGAGCTGGGCTTGGATGGACAGCAGCTAGGCTTGAACTGGATCGTGGGCTTGGACAGCTGGGTCGCTTGGGCCTCGTTTGGTCTTCTGTGATGAACTCAATTTTCGTGTAGCAGATACAAAAAATATTACCAACATTATGCCATTAGCGGGAATAGAACCTTTGACCTCTTGATTAGCAACCATGTCCCCACCTACTAGACCAAGAGTCTTTTTTGTGTTAAGTATGGCATTTAATTCTCTTTTAAGCTCCTTTTCTTGCTGATCCATTTTCTTTCTTTTTAAACATCTTTAATTAATTGCAATATTTGTTCGGGCTTTGTTTGTTCTTTAAAATTTTCTTCTCTTGCGATGATCTCCAAATAAAATTATCATTGGTCCCAGAACCCGTGCTCCTTCCATTCTCGTGCTCGTTTTGTCCATTAGTCTTCTTTTGTCCATTTTACAATATTCATTCACCGCATATATACATAAACACGAAAACACAAATATTTATGGCTTTGGGGTTAGTTTTGGTCTTTTGGTCGGTTTTGATCAAGAAAAGGTATATGTTTTCACATATACCACCTATATCTGCTACTATTCCCACGGCACCAAACGACCAAACGGAAGGAACCAAACATTTGGTGCCGTCTGGTTCGTGGTGACAACAGTAGCAAATATTCTACTTACGAAACATCTTCTTCTTCACAATTTACTTTACCAAAACGTTTCAACAACACACCTAACTCATTGTTAAGACTTTTTCTCCCACTAATCACTAAAGAAAACATCATAGTAAGTATCCTAACTACATTACTTCTATTAATTCTGAGTCTATGATTCTAATTTGTGCACAAAATCATTACATGGGGATTATGTATATTTTTTTACAAAACATGAATTCAATTGGCAAATTGCATAACTAGTTACTGAAATTAGGTACTACATGGTCACATTGCATAAACTAATCATGTTTCCCACTACTTAAAAGATAATTACTATAAGGCCTTATTCAAATTAAACAAAAACCCTATGTCAAAATTTTGAAAAGCTTCTCACTTGTAGGAAAACAATTTTTTATTGTTAATACAAATAGAAACGTAGTTTTTCATCACTTGCATAATGTCTCTTGAATACTAAAGGTAATGCATAACTAATATGCGTTCCCGGGTATATTCAAATGAAGCCACATCGAATTAGGAGCTTTTGGGTATTTCCCGCCTTTTGCCAAACACCCATTGAAAACTATTTTATGCATGAAATGAGTCGAGATAACCGCAACTCCAAATTGTTTTCATGTAGGCTATTCAACTCCCCCTTCTAGTTTAAACACCCCCATGTAGGCTATACATAAGTCGATCTAAATACTTTAAACAAAGTTTTAATCGGTAAAACTATTCAACTCCCCCCTTCTAGTTTTCCACATACTAGATGTGAAAACGAGCCGAGGTGTTTGTGAAAAGCTCAGGATCATATAAGTAAAAAGATCGAGAGAGCTGAGTCTAAACCACCTCGAGCTTGAGTTCAATCCTAAGTTTGAGCTCATTAAATAATCGAACTCGAGCTCTTGCAAGTTCGGGCTCGGCTCGTTTCACCCCTAATAAACACCCCATATCCCATCAATTTTGTACAACTTCAAATATAACTTTACTCAATTTAAACAACTCAAACAAAATATGTACCATTCATCATTATCCAAATTAATTCCAAAACATACATGTTCACATACACATCGGAAGAAGAAGAAGTTACTAGTCGGGACTAGAATTTTTTTAGAAGACCAGTGTCGTTTATTAAGAATGGACGACGAGCTACTCGAACAACGAGATACATCGTAAATCGAAGTTATGGTGATTATGATCGTTTAGTCGCCGCCTATTTTAGTGTGGATCTGATGTATGATGCATATTGTTTCTGGAAGAAGTTGTGAATGAGTCGAGAGCTATTCACAAGCATAGTTGAAGAAGTAACTCTTCATTCTACATACTTTCATGATAATATTGATTGTACCTGAAGATAAGGCATTTCCCCACTCATAAAGTGCACATCCGCAAATTGTCAATTGGCATCGGCACCGTTCCTGGCGCCCTTGATGAATATTTGCAAATGGGCGAAGCAACTTCTCGTCTATCTCTTGATAAGTTTTGTAAGTCTGTTATGGAAATTTTTGGAGCAGATTTTTTGCGATAACTTACTATCACTGATGTTGGAAAGCTATACGCATTTCACAAAAGAAAAACACAGGTTTTCGGGAATGTTTAAAAGCCTTGATTGCAAAGATTTTAAGTGGTTGGTTGTCCGAACGCATATAAAGGGAAATATTGTAGACGTGATCATGGTAATGAATGAATTCATTTTGTTGGAAGCTATTGCGCCACAAGACTTATGGATATGGCATGCTTTCTTTGGTGTTTCTAGGGCGAACACCGACATCAATGCTATACATCAATCCCTTTTATTCAATGATCCAAAAATTCCGTTTGTGGCTAAAGGCTTAACTTACATATGGGGATACCATCTTTTTGACGGGATATATATCCGGAATGGGTGACACTTGTTAAGTAATTTTCAAATCCAGGCAATGATGACCACAAGCGAATACTGTAGGCAAGGAAAGATGTAGGAACGAGTGTTTGGTGTTCTAAAGAAAAAATTGGCTATATTAGCCAATCCGCACGACCGTAAAGTATAAAAAGAATAAGGAATATGGTGTATACATGCATCATATTACATAATATGATTCGAAAAGACAAAAAAAAAAGCGATATATACCGATTGGTGTCTTACGAACCCATGAAGTAACATCAAGTAGCATATTGAAGAAGTAACACCAATTATCGAGTTTTAGTCAATTTTAGGTGGAATTTAGATGAAGAATGGTCGATCTTTAGTCGAATTTAGGTGGAAAAAAACGTGAAGAATTTTAAAGACACAAAACAAACGAAAAACAACCGAACTTAATTAATTATTTCTTCAACCAGTACCAAATTCAAACAAATCTTCAATCAAACCGAAAATTTAAAGAAAAAAAAAAGAAGATTTCTTTGAACCAAACAACGATCAAATGAACCTCTTTTTTTGAAAGTGTGAAAAGCATCATTCGCCATTATGGTTTATATGACTAGAGGAAAACCGAAAAGATAACAGTCGACTTATTAAGAGAGTCGACTAAATCTTGGATAATCGACTAAAAACTAATCATGGAATGTGTCAAAGGATAACAGTGGGAAAAAAACATTAAAGGTAACTTGGAGTTGACTTTTACAAATTATTGTCGTTGTGGACGTTTTAAGGGTTGTGGCAGTGAGAAAAAAAGAAAAGAAACAATGGACCAGAAATATTAGACTAAAAAGATAACAGTGGACTAAAAAGTAAAAGACTTAAAATCAATCGACTGTGTTGAAGTCAACAAAGAAAAAAAAAAAAAGTTGTAATTGACTTTTGTTAAAGTCGATCAAAAAGTTGATTTGGATTAGATAAAAAAACAAAACTATAAAACGAAATAAAGTAAATTAATCGGGATTTCTCTACATCATCGGCAAGTAGCCGATGACCGGAAGACAACTATTTGTGGTGGGTTAAGAAAAAGTGTGTTTAGTGACATGAAATTTTCGTCACAAACATTACCAATCTCGTCACTAAACCTGCTTAGTGACAAAATTTAGGTGGTCACTTTAGGTCGTCACTGAATTAGATGAGGGTAGATATAACTTTAAACCAGTGGTGACAAAATATCTGGTCACTAAATCCGCCAGAGACCAAATGGTAGTAACTATTTTGGTTGATTGGTGACAAAAAAGTTGTCACTATCCACAAGTTGCCGACAACCACAAAATGCCCATAACATACCAACAATTGCATCTTTGATTTCTCACTAGATATCAAGATTGTAGCAAATACGGAGTAAAATGATAGTAAACTAAAGGCAACGAGGCACCAAGTATGTCATCTTGATTTTGAGTTCGATATACATGTGTATAAAAAACTAAAGATGAAGACTCGAGCAAAAGTACAATGACATGTCCTTCATGCGCAACTAAATTATATTCTGGGAGATTACTAAATGGCTAATCAAAATCTGAGAGTATACTCACAAATATAAATCCCTATATTCTACCTTTAACATAGATCAAGTACACCCCGACATACAAAGTCCAGCTGTAGTAGCAAGGTCGAGTAAAGCTAATAAGAGAAACAAATTAAGCTCTACTTCATAATAAGAGGTCTAAGTAGAATCAACTCAAAGTTATTTACTTATGAATTAGCAGATTCGAGCTCTATACCGGAACATTTATCTAAGAAACAACATGTTAAACAGAGCCAAGCTAGGCCAAACAAGTCAAGACTCACCCCAATACACTCACACAAAACACTTCGTGAAATGTTTTTCTTCTATTAAGTACCAACCAACTAGGAATTAAGTCTTACGGAAGTCAATACCATAAAGTTACATAAATTACATAAGTTCAAAATAAGAGAGTATTTTAATGACATAAAGATTACGAAATGCAGATAAAATTACTGGAAAACTAGTTATAGAGATCATCATCATCGGCTGTGCCTGCAGGAGCAACAAAAGGGTCCGAGCCACCAGTAGCAGCAGCACTACTTGTCTCTGCAAACTTGAACTCGGAACCAAATCCTCTGACTGTTGTAGTGTTTGAGCAAGCGCCTGGTACTTACGGATGTCACCATCGCTGACACTCCTACGCAAACTTCATCGACTCCTCAAAATGTGCAGCCTTGATCTCTGGCACCTCATCTTCCACGTCCTCTTCCATTGCCTCGGGATTCTCGCTTCTCTTTTTCTCGTTCAATATCCTACAAACACATTTGAAAGTTAGCATCTCTCAACATGATATCTTGAAATTACTTAACAGATCTACAAGTATGTCTTGTTACTTGGGGTATTCATCGCTATAACATATGGTAGTTAACAAAATGTCATTATAAATCGTGTTTGTACCAAAATAGCTATTTTTTGAAGTACTCACCTTTTCGATGTTTTCACGAATGGCATATTTGCATGCACGTTGGCAGATTTCAGTGATATCAGCACCACTGAAACCCTGGGTGTACTTGGCAAGAGCATGAAGATCCACGTCTTTGGCAACTGGAGACTTTCTTAATGCTGACTTGAAGATCGAGTAACGAGACCCCTCGTCAGGTAGAGGGATATATATCAACTGATCAAGACGACCAGGCCTCAAAAGTGCAGGATCGATGATATCAGGCCTGTTGGTAGCACCAATAATGAACACGGTCTTCTTGGCTGACATACCGTCCATCTCAGTTAGAAGTTGATTCAAAACTCTATCGGCTGCACCTCCAGCATCTCCTTGACTACTTCCTCTCTGTAAACATAAAAAACAGCCTTAAGTCATTGAAAAATAAAAAGCAAATGTTGAAACGAAAACGATATGTAAATAGTAACAGAAAACAAACCTGGGTAGCAATGGAGTCAAGTTCATCAAAAACAGGACACAAGGAGCAGAACCACGAGCCTTGTCGAATATCTCACGAACATTGGCCTCACTCTCTCGAACCACATTGTAAGCAATTCTGGACCCTTGATACTGATGAAGTTCGCTTGGCATTCACTGGCAATAGCCTTGGCCAAAAGTGTTTTCCCACACCCTGGTGGACCGTAGAAGAGAACTCCTCTAGATGGTGACATGCCAAACTTCTCAAACTTTTCAGGATGCTCCACTGGATATTGAACAGTCTCTTGGAGCTCTCTTTTAACATTCTCAAGGCCACCAATATCTTCCCAACTGACATTAGGAACTTCAATAACCGTCTCACGAAGAGCTGATGGGTTACTGGTGGTAAGTGCAGTTGTGAAGTGCTCGTTAGTCACAAACATTGAGTTGAGAATTTCGCATCAATGGTCTCGTCTTCCAAATCAATCACATCCATCTTCTCACGGATACATTGGGTGCAGACTCTGTACACAAAGCAGCAAGATCTGCACCAACGTATCCATGTGTCTCCTTGAAATCTTTTCCAAGTTTACGTCATCAGACAGCTTCATGTTCTTGGTATGGATACGAAGAACCTCAAGACGACCAACTTCATCTGGAACTCCAATATCGATTTCTCGGTCAAACCTACCAAAACGATCTTAAAGCTGGGTCAATGCTGTTAGGACGGTTGGTTGCACCCATGACAATAACATGAGCACGAGATTTTAAGCCGTCCATAAGAGTCAAAAGCTGTGACACAATCCTCCTTTCGACTTCACCATTTGTTTTCTCACGCTTGGGAGCAATTGAGTCGATTTCATCAATAAAGATGATGGATGGAGCATTCTTCTCGGCTTCCTCAAAAGCTTTTCTTAGATTGCTCTCACTCTCACCAGCCAACTTTGACATGATTTCTGGACCGTTGATGCAGAAAAAGAAAGCACCAGTCTCGTTAGCAACTGCACGGGCTATCAAAGTCTTACCAGATCCAGGAGGCCCGTAAAGAAGAATTCCCTTTGGTGGTTTAACACCAATCGACTTGAAGAGCTGTGGATGTCTCAATGGAAGCTCCACTAGCTCGCGGATTTGTGCCATCTGTTTGCGGACCCCACCAACATCATCATAACCAATCTCGTCTAGTCTGTCCTCATCTTCCCTTCTGATGGGCTCGCCTTCACAGAAAATCTCAGTATCGGGTGCAACGACACAATATTCAGCAGGGTCGGTTTCTATAACTTTAAACTCAACACTCCTCATTCCTCCCCTCACAAGAAAGAAGTCACCCTTCCTCACAGGTCGGTATGCCTCCATGAAGTAAGCTGATAACAGCACAGATTGATTATCAGATAAACGTATTTATACCAAGCAGAGTAACGAAAAGGAATACATGAACTTTAAAAAACCAAAGATACTTACGTTTCAAGTAAGCATCAAAGAGATTGCCAGTCATCCCTTCAATTGTGTCATCAACAGGCAGGATGTGAACACGCTTCCCATACTTGACATCAGCACACTGATGAACAGAGACCACATCACCAAGCCTAACCCTCAGGTTAGCCCTCACAACCTTGTTCATTCTGATTTTTGGCTCATCACATGTGTCATCAGCAAGAGCAATACAGATGGTGTCTTTCCTTTTCTTACCCTGTAGATAGAAACAGGTAAATTAAGAATCTTTGCCCTAGAGTCAAAAGAGCCAGAATGTTTAGATCTACTTCTATATATCACTTCCAGTTATATGATGTTACGACAATTTTAACAAACAGACGTGTCTATAACAACGAGCAAACATAGAATAAGTAAAAAAGTTCTGTCTTTCGAGAGGACTTGCAATTTGCAATCCTAAACACCCTCTAAATCGTCAAATTTTTAACAGATAATTTCCCTACGCCTAAACCCTTAAGTAGGAAAGGGTTCAAATACTAAACAAAATACCCACCTGGAAAAAAGCCGAATCAATTTGATAAATTAACTAGCACACCAGAATCTATACTCATATTCACATACTACCCTACCCTACGCTAACCTAGCCGAAGATAAAGATCAATGATAATAAAGTAAGCCAAAACAATGCTTTAGAAAGCCTAAATTCCAAATCAGTTAACAATAAACTACCTTGAGTAAGATTGTATCTCCTCTAAAAGCTGAAGCTTTTCCATTGTATCAGGATGTATAGCCACAACAGAGTTATCGTCATTAACAGCTTCATCAACTACTAGCCTGTTAGGCGCCTTCTTACGCTCCAGAATCGCGGTACTAAAGTCACGCTTAGTGCCCTTACTGCAATGAAACAAATTAATTCCACGTTAAAACTTATAATCATAAAAAATCAACACTTAATAAATGAAACCAAGAATACGCTACTACTCATACAACACCAAAAAGCTTAAACATCAAAAAGTGTAATCAACAACAATCTAGTACGCGTATATCATCACATCATTGAAAAAGCCTAATTAACAACTATAAACCTTAAAACATCAAAACTCGTTAAATTAACAAATTTTATTACTCGTATCATCAATCGGTTCGTTTAAATTACAATGATCCTTATAACAACATCATAAAACACGGTAAAAATCAAATTAAACATCCAGCATTAAAGTATCAATATTTTAATACTAACATCGCCATAACATCATCAACTAGTTGAATAAATCACAATATAACCTTTATAACATTATGATAAACCTTAAAACATAAAATCAACAACGCATAATCATGACATCATCAAAACATTAAGTTACAACAAGCCATATAAAAAACAGCAATCAACATTAAAAACATAAAATTTAATATCAAATTCATCATCAACTATCAACTAACAGTAATTAACAAATAACCATGACATCACGATGACGTCATAAAAAAGTTCCAATCAGTCACAATGAACCTCATAACACAATTAAAAACCTAAAATTTAATACCATAATCAACCAACAGTGAAAATAAAACCAATATATCATCATCGACAATTACGATTAAACAATAATATACCTAAAAAACAAAAAATTAACACCAAAACAAATAAATTAACAATATCTAATATATCATCAACAGGTTCAATTAATCATATAATGAACGATATAACATGATGTGAGACTTACGAATCGGATGATTCGGGTTGATTAGCAGCCATGATTGTGAATGAAGATCGATTGATTTAATTTAAATTAGGTTTACGATTGGGGATTTTTTTATAATTGTTTTTGTGTTTGGGATGAGTGAAGAGGAGGGATGGGTGTTTGTATTTATAGTGTCGAAAGTGTCAATAGAGTCCTTTCTTGTTACGAAAGAAATCTTTTCTCTCTTTCTTTTTTTTTTACATATCTTTTTGGTAAATTTAGGTTAGGTACAATATTAAGCGCCTATTTTGATGACGCAACTTTTTTTGAAATAAGTTTTGTTATAAAATAATCTCTTTCAAAATAAGTAATTTCCGTTTTGATATATCAACTTCAAACTTTTATTTTAAACAAGTAATCAAAATGAAAAGTTGATTCAATAAACTTTTAAATATCTGAAATTAAAACATAAAATAACCACAACAAATTTATAATTATATTTAATAAATTAATTTACCAACTTTATTGAAAAAAGATCAACGTAGAAATTTCGTATAATTAATTTTCATTTCTAGGTTCTGATTTCACATTAATTTTAAAACATCTGCTAACTCAATTTTTTTAATATATATATATATATATATTTTAAAAAATAAAACAGTTTAAGTTACAATGGGCTGGTGTTTTCATATTCAAGTTATTTATGATTGGCGAGTTTTTAGTACCCATTCTTATGAGGTTAATCACGTATTGTTTTCGGCTTTTATAGTCACGCTCAAATATACATACTTAGAGTTTTGAACCATCAACGAGAAAATCAAAAACCTTATCACTAAACTAGTTATCGGTGATTTATCATGTATAAGAGCCTTTTTAAGCTTATTTATTAACTTCTAGGCTTATTCAAGTTAGCTTATACAGTATCTTACAAGCTTATTTTTTATTGGTAAACTTGTTATGACTTGAGTATGTTAAACTAAGTCAATTAGCTAAAGGAAAATTGACTGTTAAAAAATAAGTCGCGTCAAATAACTTAAACAACCACTTTCACAATAATATTGGGCGTAATTTCTTTATTTGATGTTCTTCGGAGTTTATCTAATCATAGATGGTCTAGCTTTCTAATAATACTAGTTTGTCATTTTCATTTGCTCAAACACCGCTTAAATGTAACTACTTTTCTGAGTCTTTTTTGTTTTGAGATACCCTCATACCTTAGAGTGTTGTATATAGATGGTTGATTTTAAATTTTATGTTGCATTTTGGAATAGTGGCACTATTTATAAGATACTTGTGAGAACTTTTTAGAACACTACTAAGTTTATTTTACTTTCATGTTAATTGGATATCTCGTTTTAAGAAACTAGGTGTGTACTTGTGTATAGCGGTGAGAGTGGCATATAGTTATAGTTGAGATATTATGATTAAATGCTTCGTGTTATGTTTAGCAATTGATGTTGACAAGTCTTCATTATCATTCGAGATGATAGTAACATCATATCCGTTTCAGTTTAACAAATTAGGATTGAAATAATCATTGAGATTGGGATGAATTTAAAAAAAAAAATGATAAAGATTAGATAATTTAAAAAACAACATTAATTTTAGGGGGGAAAAAAATCCTATTTTAGAAGTTCTTGGTTGAGAGTATCGGGTTTTTAATTAGGGTTGATCTTCTCAACGCATCCGCAAAGCAATTATTTCAAAAACTATTTGGAAAGATATTTTTATTTGAGAATTAACAAAAGATTTAAATTTAAGTTTTGTAGTGGTAATTTTAAGAATTAAATATTAATCATTTTATAGTCTTTATGAATTAAGTAAAAAAAATATAGTTATACACTTATACGTAGTAGAGATACTAGTATTACTTTCTTTAAACAGTAAATTAAAGCCTTTAATACGAAGATTGTCAAAAGATCATTAGTAAATCTAGAATGTTCTATTATATTTTGACGGTAGCATGATATAGTGAAGATGCAAAAAATACAACTGAAAGAATATCTCCAACATTAGTTTATCTAGAATGTTCCTTATTTTGAGCACCAAAATATTCGTAAATACTCCGTATTTAATTTAAAGTTTTTCGAGAATGACCAAAATAGCCATGAGCTTAAAAAAGGAATATTCCAGCTACATGGCTTTTAACTTCATTTGCACCCAATCTCGTAACCTTTAAAGTCAAATCATCATGTGACTATCCACTATAATTTGAAGTATTTTATGATATTGCTATCTCGAACAAATTGTATTGAGCCATCTATTTTTACTTGACCTCTTCATGGTAAATTAATAACATGTGTTAAAAAAAATTAACATGTGTTAAAATTTAAAAAGGTAAAAGCTAATGATATGTAACATATTTATTTAAAAGAGGCGATATACGCAATAAATTTTAAAAATTGCAATTCTACGTAAAATCTTTTAAGAAAAATTACACGTTTGGTCCTATGGTTTCTTTCGAAATAACAACTTTAGTCCTAAGTCACTTTTATTACACCAAAGATGATCTAATTTTGAAGCTTTGCACGCTTTTGGTCCCTAAAATGGATGGACGTTTATTTCTTCCGTTATCTCATTAAATCACAAGGGTAAACATGTCTTTTCGACTTATCTTTTATAATAATTGTCACCCACCCTCGTTGACTTCTTATTTCCCTCCCATTTCTCAACACTACTACCCAAATCCCAAATAAACCCAAATCCCAATTACCAAATCCGATCAATCATAAAACCTAGAAATCAAAACACCCAAATTGATCATCTGAAATTAAATAGATGGTTGGTAATCGTTGGAGAATACGAGAGAAGCATGAAGGAAATGGACCCCCTGAAAGCATACGGTAAAGAAACCATGAAAACTAATGTGTTAAATAATTTTTTTCATTGACATTACCTTGAAAACATGATATTAATTATGGTTTTGTTATTGCATTTTCAGAAGGACACCCTACTATGTTTCTATGAAAATACATCATGCTGGAAAGTTTAAAGACCATGATGAAAGGAGGTATGTTAATGGTTTGGTTGCGTATGTGGATGGATTTGATATGGATGAGTTTTCAGTACATGAGTTGAATAATGTAATGGATGCATTAGGTTATGTCAATGAGGAAGACGTTATTTACTATCATTATCTGATTCCTGGTACTGATTTAGAATTTGGACTAAGAGCTTTAGGAAATGATGTTGATGTACAAGGTTTAGCTAAGTATACAAAGGAAAATAAGTTGATTAAGGTTTATTGTGAACATGATGTATCAAAACTGCTCATTCATTTGATCCCCACAGTTAGAAGCATCGTTGTTATTGAAGAGCTACCCTCTGAAACTCCCATTCCCTCCCCATAAAAAAAAGTCCCCATAAAAAAAATCATGCTGTAAGAATACCATAAACCCTTTACCTCTGCTACTACCACTGCCATTCCCACTCCCACCCCCACCATTGCTACAACCACTGCCATTCCAACTCCAACTCCCATTCCCACTCCCACCCCCACTCCCACTCCCACTCCCACCAATGCCACTACCAGTCACACTATTCCTACTCCCAATGATAGTGTACATGAAACTGTGGACTCTATTGTTGAAGAACTTTTGAACATGAATGATTATGATTTTGATCCCTTTGATGATAATTTAACTGAAAGGGAGAATGAAAGGGTGAATGAAGGGTCAAGTGTTCATGAATGAATGAAAGGTGAATGAAGGGCCAAGTGTTCATGTGAATGAAAGGGTGAATTATAATGAGAATTTTGAACCTTTAGAAACATTGGTAGAGCATGATGAACCTTGTGAAACACTTGGATGTGGAAGACTCGGATCATGATGATGATAGTAGTACAGATGATAGAGATGACTTTGATGATGAAGAGAACAATGTAGAAGAAGTTAATGTTGATATGCATGATTACCATTTTGATGTAGATGAAGATGTTGAGTGGGTGAGACATACAGGCAGTGTACAAGAAGATGATTCTGCACCAATAGCAGAAGATGTTGAGGTGGTAGATAATGAAATTTTTGAAAGTGCTTCAAATGAGGAAAAGAGTACTATTGAAAAGATTAGGAGAAGGAAGCTTAAAGAAATCCAAAAGGCAAATAAAAATGCAGATAACATTGTGTATAAGCATTTCTTTTATCATGGTCAAACTTTTTCTAGTGCTGCTGAAGTGAAAGAGAGAGTAAGACTGCATTCAATTGAAACTAGAAGAAAGTTGCAGTTGATAAGGAATGATAAGGCTAGGGTTAGGGCAAAGTGTATGGGCAAAATTTCAGTGTTCACACTTGAAGGTGATGGGCCTAATCAGACTGCAGTAAAAAAGAAACCAGCAAAGCCCAAAGGCAAAACAGGAGTTGGGCCTAGTAAGCCCAGTAAGAAAGGTATTACTTTAGAAGGTAGAGGCAGGCCCAAACCACTAGCAGAAGATGAATGTCCATGGGTCTTACTAGTGTCTAAGGTTAAGAATACTGAGACTTGGGAAGTTAGAACATATGTAGACAACCACAAGTGCATTCAATCAAGAGAAATAAAGGCTTGCACTGCCCAATTATTGTCTAAGGGTATCATTGACCAAATTGAGAAAAACCAGATGTTCCAACAAGAGCTCTTCAAGACCAGTTGCAGAAGCAATATGAGGTTGGTGTGTCAAGGATGAAAGCTTTTAGGGCTAAAACCACTACACTCAATAAAGTTAAGGGAAATTACAGTGTACAATATACAATGTTGAGGGATTATTGTTTAGAGTTGAGATGGGCAAATCCTGATACAACTGTTAGGATTGAAGTTGAAAGAGACACAGATCTTGAACTAGAAACAAGAGTTTTCAAGAGGATCTACATATGTTTAGGTCCATTAAATAAAGGTTTCAAAGAATGTAGAAGGGATCTATTAGGCCTTGATGGTGCATTCATGAAGGGACCATATCCTGGACAGCTTCTGACTGCTGTGGGATTGGATGCCAACAATGGCATATATCCAGTAGCATATGCAATTGTGAAGAAAAAACAACCGGTTCTTGGACTTGGTTTTGGAGTGTCTAGGTGATGATCTAGATCGAAGCGGTGGAATCTAACTACACTTTTATAAGTGATAGGCAAAAGGTAAGCGTTTGACTTTTATTTCAACTATGGTCCCTATTCGGATAATCTAAATACACATTTAATATTCTAACATTTGTCTATTTCCTATAGGGCCTCATACCGCAATGGCTAAGGTATTTCCTAGTGCGAGCACGTGTTTTGCTTAGGCATATACATGAAAATATGAAGCTCAGTGGAATGGACAAGCATATAAAGATCTGCTTTGGAAATGTGCTACTTGCAATAACAAGATTTCATTTTGATCATGCAATGGAGGAGTCAAGAAGTTTAATAAGGATGCATTTGAAGGGTTAGCAAAAATTCTGCGATTCTTGGTCCGGATCCCATTTTTCAGGTAATATTTGTTGCATTTTAATTAAGTAGCTCATAATTATAGTTAAATAGTTGTTGGTGTTTACTTAAGTAGCTTAATTATACTGATAACAGGTAGAGCTAAATCTGATGTATTGTTGAACAATATGTGTGAGGTTTTGAATGGAAAAATATTGGATGCTAGGGATGCACCTATAATCAGTGTCTTAGAATACATTAGACAGTACTTGAGAAGGAGGATTGTGAATGTTCTTGGTGTTATAGAAAAAACAGAGGGCCCTCTCACCCCTACTGCAGCTAGAATATTGAAAGGTGCTATGGACCAAGCAAACAATTACTCAGTGGGTTGGAATGGGGGGGGGAAGAATATGAGGTAAAGGGGCCACATGGTGATCAATGTGTGGTGAATGTGGCTAGAAGGGTTTGTAGTTGTAGGAGATGGGAATTAACATGCATCCCCTGTGTACATGTTGTAGCAACCAACTACAACATGGCACTTAATGGGATTGAAGTGGGTATACCAGAAGAGTGGGTCCATAGGTGTTATTGGTTAGCTACTTGGAAAAAGGCATACAATCATACTATTGGATGTATAAATGGTAAGATAATGTGGAAGAAATCCCAAATTCCTTCAAAACTGATTCCACCTAAGCATCATTCACAAGTGGATAGGCCAAAGAAGAATAGGAGGAAAACAAAGGAAGAGAAGGCAATGGTGGTGGTGGAAAAGCATCCGGGGCATACAAAGCTGTACATGTTTGAAGTGTGAAAACCTTGGCCACAATAGAAGATCTTGTAAAGGCCAAAAATGAAAGAAACAGGCACCATCTATCGGTGCCGATCTGAGTTCATCAAATGCTAGGAAAGGTGCGCATCAACACAACCCTCACGATGCAAGTGCCCCAAAGAAAAGGAAAGGCTGGCGATGGAAGTGGGACCTCAAAAAAGAAAGCTACAGGTGGTGGTAAAGGACCACAAAAGAAAAAAAAGAATGGAAAAGAGGTGTTAGTGTGATGTATGTTTAGTACTGGTGTGGCTATGTATCTTTTAGTGTTTGTTTATGTACTCTACTTTTGGTTTATGCTATGTAAGTTTAGTGTCTGTTTGTGTACTCAGCTATTTGTGTACTGATTAAATTTGACTTGCATGAGTCAAACTTGTTTTACTTAATGTATTCACTTTCAGTATATCTATTATGTCTTGACATATCTGTCTTGTAGTATGGTAACTTCACTTGAAGTATTGACTATTAGTAGTCAAAATGGTTTTAGACAACAAAGTTAATGTTGACTTTTTAAGTCAAACAAAAGGCAAAACATAACAGCAAGTGCACCATTGTAGAAAAATTATACCAAATACATGTCACAAAACATATCTTACATTAACCCAAAAGACAATACAAAGAAAACCTAACCAACAACCATGTTACAACAACCATACTTGACCCAAAACATATCTTACTAATCTAATCTAAAACATTCATTAACCCAATAAGTAAATGACCACAACACAGAGAAAACCTAACCAACTAAACATCAAATACATATTGGTCTTTCTAAGTTCCCTTGTCAATTCTTCAATGGCAGTTTCATGCCTATTCCTAGCCTTAACAATCCGGTATAATTTATACAAAGACGATCACACATTGGTGGATCAACCAATCAATCCACCCACATCGTGATCCCTGTTTGGGCAGCTGTAGAAACAGAGCACAGGTGAGACAACTTGTCCAAGAAGTCTTGACTATGCAAACTCGTCCAAATCTGCGAGAAAACCATGATTGAGGAAGATTTTAGGTGTTCTATGTTTTTTAATTTGAGTATGTGAGATCTAGGGTTTTTTAATTGGGAATGTGACTTTTGAGGGCTTTTAATTTGGGTGTTCTTGCTTAACTGGGTTTTATTTTGGGCGGGGAGGGTTAGGATAATATATAGGGTGGGAAAGTGAGTAACAAATGGAAAAAGACATGTTTACCCTTGTGATTTAATGAGATAACGGAAGAAATAAACGTCCATCCATTTTAGGGACCAAAAGCGTGCAAAGTTTCAAAATTAGATATTGCTGGTGTAATAAAAGTGACTTAGGGACTAAAGTTGTTATTTTGGGCAAACCATAAGGACCAAACGTGTAATTTTTTCTACTTTTAAATTTGGAACAATGTACGCAAGATGACCGGTAACTAGCAAGTTACCAGGTTTTCAAATTTGAAAATTTACAGGAATGGTCCTTGTGGCTTGCGTTGACTTACACCGGTCATCTCTTGACTTTTTATTCACTTAAAAAAGTTATAGTAATGGTCCCTATGGTTTGCGTTGACTTTCACCTCTAGTCCCTTGTACGTTCTTGTACGTTTTCTTCCATTTTTTTACGTTTTTGTCCGTTTTTGTACGTTTTCGTCCGTTTTTATAAGTTTATATGTTTTCATCCGTTTTTATATGTTTTACGCCCGTTTTTATACCATTTTTGAACATTTTTGTACATTTTCGTCTATTTTACGTTGTCTTCCGTTTTTGTACGTTTTCGTGTGTTTTTATATGTTTTACCCCTGTTTTATACGATTTTTGTACATTTTCGTCTATTTTTTACGTTGTCGTCCGTTTTTATACGTTTTCGTCCGTTTTTTTGTACGTTTTCGTACGTTTTCAACCTTTTTCATTCGTTTTCATACGTTCTTTGTACATTTTTGTACAATAGATTCTATAAAGAATAAAGATTTTCTATAGTTGGACTGGAATTGACGAACACTTAATACCAATATTATTCTTTAATAGTATAAGTATCCAATTAAAATAGAAATGGGCGTAGCCAATGGTGAAACAACGGGTTTTGGTCCCGATATTCGGAGGTTCGAATCCTTCCGTTTTCGTCTATTTCTCGTTGTCGTCCATTTTGTACATTTTCATCCATTTTTTGTGCGTTTTTATCGTTTTGTTTGTTTTCATCTGATTTTTGTATGTTTTAAATCCGTTTTCTCGTCTCATATATTTTTATGTTTCGTCCATTTTATGCGTATTTATCGGTTTTATACATTTTATCGATTTTATATTTTTTTATATGTTTTCATCCGTTTTATACGTCTTTATACGATTTTTATACGTTTTATATGATTTTCGTACATTTTTAAAATGTATAAAAGCGTATAAAAACGTGCAAAAATCGTATAAAACGTAAAAAATGGAAAAACGTACAAGGGACTAAAGGTGAAAGTCAACGTAAACCATAGGGACCATTAGTATATCTTTTTTATGTGAATAAAAAGTTAAGGGATGACCAGTGTAAGTCAACGCAAGTCAAGGGATGACCGTTTTGAATAAACGTGCTAAAACGTAAAAAAGCAGACTGACGGACAAAAATGTAAAAAATAGACAAAAATATACAAAAATGAAAATTGTATAAAAACGGGCGAAAATTATAAAAATGGATGAAAACATATAAAAACGTACAAAAATGGACGAAAACGTGTAAAAACGGACGAAGACGTACAAAAATCGTATCAACACGAACGAAAACATATAAAAACGGATGAAAACATATAAAAACATACAAAAACGGACGAAAACGTACAAAAACGGACGACAACGTATAAAAACAGATGAAAACGTATAAAAATGTACAAAAACATATATGTAATTAACTCAAAGATTTATAAGTGAAAAAAAAAAAGACTAGGAAGATTTATGTAATTAACCCAAAGAGTTATAAGTGAAAAAAAAACACAAGGGACTAAAGGTGAAAGTTAAAGAGTTATAAGTGGGAAAAAATACAAGGGACTAAGCGTGAAAAGCGGTGAAACTTACAAAAGCAGAATGAAAATGTACTAAAGCGGACGAAAACGTAAAAAGCGGAAAACGCATTAAAAGCATAAGGACTAAAGGTGAAAGTCAACGCGAAACCATATTGACCATTCTTTGTAACTTTTAAGTGAACAAAAGTCAAGGATGACCGGTGTAAGTCAACGTAAGCCACATGGACCATTCACGTAAATTTTCAAACATGGAAACACAGTAACTTTGCTAGTTACTGGGCCATCTTCGTAGATTGTTCCAAATTTGAAAGTATCTTTGCGTAGAATGGTAATTTTCAAAGTTCGTTGCGTGATCGACTCTTTGTTAGTGCAAATATTACGATATTTAATCTATACGAGTCTCGTTTGTTTTGATTGATGACAAACATGTAACTTGTAATACATAACGTAAAATGTACAAGTTACTTGTAATTACATTTGTCTCAACATACATTCAACACCTCTCGATGTCTCAAGTCCTCGTATGTTACAACACGTGTTCGTACATGTTTGTTATGTGGCATTATGATCAAACCCATTAACAAATCATTTAGAATGTTTAAAATACGTTTAGAGTCACTAAGTATTTTAATAGGTTAATCATTCTATTTCGAACCTCATTTTACATTTTGCATTCACAAGTATTTTGTAAAATGTCTAACAAATATATACTTTTATTTGTACAAGTAAACTAACTATAATATTAATACAAGTACTAAAGTTTACTTACAAAATATATATTATTTTGTCAAGCACCTAACTAGATATTTTATTTTATAAAAGGCAATTAGACTTTTATAAACTAGTTACATAATACATTTTACAAGTTTATTTTCATGAACATTTTAATCTAAATGTAAATACAATTTTACATCACTTCATGCATCATCATATCTTTGGAAGATTTGGTCAATATTTGGTTAGATTTGCAAGATCTTGAAAGATATTCTAAGATATCAAATCTAATAAAGTATTATTTTTTAGATTACATTTTTGGCTATAAATAGAGCCCATTGTCTTCTCATTTCAATCATCCCTTCTAACACACATTCTTTCTATCTTTCTTTCATCTTTTAGATCTATAGATAACCATGTAGTAACATACATTAATCACCCTCATCATCACATGATCATAATGCTTCTAACATTCATCTTTGTTGTAAGCATACTTTACATTTTGATCAACCAAGGAAAGCTTGGAGATCTAGCCATCCTCATTCACCAAAGCATATCAACATATGAAGATTCAAGATCTCTTGATATCCTCATTGATTGAAGACTTCTTATTTAAGAAGATCATTTAGATTAGTCATTCATATCCATTAGACATTTATGTCATGGATCATCATTGTAAACATTATTGCATCATCACAACACTTTCACCAAACTAGATTAGATGGTTTATGTGTTTGTACCATAAAACACAAGGTTTGTTATGTTGGGCCATAAAACATAGTGGGAGTGGTTGTACCCTTGAAAAGAACTCGACATCTAGCTTAGTGTCGGAAATATTGTATAGGCGACGTTAGGTTGGTTCTACCTCGAACTAGAACCCGGTATTTAGCTTTGTACCGGAAAAAGTGTAAGCGACGATTGTAAGGTTTTCTCCACCGAGAAGGGAGCTTGTTGATTTAGTGAAGTAACTCTCGAGTTGGGTACTCGGGAGTGGAGTAGGCGGAGAGGAGATCCGTGACCGAACCACTATAAATCCTCGTGTTCGGTTTGCACTTTCCTTTCTTTATCTCTTTACTTTTATAATTGCTTGTGATGTGGTTTGATGTTTATGCTTGTGTGACAACTTGGTTTACTATGCTTTTATTAGTCACAAACAATAATTGGTACTTTCATATTATAACAAGTTTCATAAACGATTTGATACAAAAGATCTAACGTTTTTAACGGAAACGTATTCACCCCCCTACGTTTTCACAATTGGTACCAGCCTCGTAGCTCTTATTTTCAAAACAAATGGTTTTAAAATGGAGCACGATCCATGTATCAAATTACCATTGAAGCGAAATATAATATGAAAAGGTTTTGCTAATTATACTTATAAATTTTGTTGTTAAATGTTTAGATAAGTCATATTAGAAAAATAATAAACAAAATATGTGTGTTATATTTTTCTATCAAATCTAGTAAGTCCTACACTTTTTCGCTATGAGTAAGTACATTTTTCAACATTCTGTGAAGGCCACGGACTGGGCGGAACCAAATAAAGGGATCCTTCCTTGTTACATTTTGGTTCCTTGGTCTGCACAGTACGCAGTTTTTTGGCCAACTTAAAAAATTCATAACTTATTAACCGTAAGTCCGTAGGAGTCGAGCCACCTATCATTTTAAAGGGAATTGAGTCTACTTTCATTTAAAACTACTCTCATGGCTTGAGTCTAATTTTAAATAAGTGAAATAGACCAAATACTACAGTATGTCTAAAATATTGAGTTTCGCTTTAACATAAAAACTCAAATTTTGAATCAAGCAATTTAAGTTGGTATTCTTAGAACTTTGATAAAACTTCCTTTGAAACTAAATAATTTGGTAATATGTTTAAAGGAAACTAATCAAGCTTGGTATACATCGTCATATTTAAACGCAAAATGACGAAAAGTGTCTTTCTTGTTATGCTATGCTAAATGACCACTTGTTTATGTTGTTTGCATATATGTTGCTTGCTTATTTTTCAAATTGTTGTTTACACTTGTTTGTTTGCATAATATAAGTGTCAATCTTGCCATGTTATTTATTCGCTTGTTTGACGATTTCTTGTTTATGCACAATAGGTTATTTGCTAGATTTTGTGCACTAAGTTGGAAAATTATTTTACCATCGCTTGTAGAATTAGATCACTTCGTTTGCATAGGTTACTAACATCTCGCATAACTTATGAAATGTCATAACTCACTTAGCAATGAGTACTAAGTAAATTAGAGTACTTTGAAAAATGAAGGTGTTAAGAGAGTGTTTGGTACAAGGACAAAAACAATGTTGTATGATGTAATTTATTTGTTTTACTTTGTAGGATGATAATATGACTTAAAACAATGTTGTATGCTAACCGGTTTATGCGGTGGATAGCACAAGTGTGTTATCAAATTTTACCCATTTTCACTTTTATGTGAAAATCGTTAGCCCTTGGTCAAAGTCTATGCTCCACTATATTTGTATATGTGTTATCGACTTTTCCTAACTAGAAGTAATTAATGTCACATGTTTTAAGCAAAATTTCGTGTTTCGAAAACTCCCGACACCTAAAAATGGGTCTGTGAACTTTTCTAGTGTCCACGGATCGACGGCACCAAAATGTTGGTACCGTCTGTTATGTATTTTGGTACCGCCATACCATGCAAAGGACCAGGTGGCACCAATTTAAGGGTTCCTACTGTAAAGAAATGGTGCCGTGAATCCTACATGTAAGTTATTGAATTTTACTAAATCCATAATCTAATTTACCAAACTTCGTTTCTAGGATAGTTGTTAATGCATATCTTTCATACCTCACTCAACACATCCTCAATGGATTAACTTAGGATGTTTGACATGATTTTAGACACTTCCATCTCATTAGAAACTACCATCTTTGTATGGATTAACATCAAATCCATGAATCCTTAGTTCCATAAATCAACACATTCAAGATGATCATTTTCACACCTTCATCATTACTTTTCCTCAAGCTTAGCATTTCTTAAAGCAAAATCAAAATGACTAAATCCTTAACCTCAAATAAGCCACTTAAGAAAACCACTAGGATTAGCATTCGATCTTGTTGCTTCATTAACTTGAACTCTTCATCCTCAGACTCATTACCTCTCAACATCTCATCACCCATTCAAGATGTGAACTTTTCAAACTTGAGTACTCCAACTCCACCACCAAAATCACCCACCATCAACCAAAACACCTTCACTACCAAAGTCTCCAAAGCTTGTACCTATCAAACTTTTACAACACCACCAACATCTCCTCACCCGTTTATGGATGACTTAGATGACTTACCGAGACTAACAAATGGACTCATTATTTGCAAAGATATCATACACAAGTCTATCATATGACTATAGATATTGTTTTACCTCACTTGGTTAACATGAAAATAATGTGTCATCCTTCAAGACGATAAGTATTTGCATAGAGTCATAACTCACACGTATGTTAAAGACATACTATCAAGTCTTGTTATCCTTGAGTTCAATCTAAGCTCAACAAATTAGGATTGACAACTTAAGTATTTCATCCGAAATATTCAAGTATATGCGACTTACGATTGTAGTCATTAAAAGTCATATCCGAAAAATCAACACCCAAGTATTTTAACAACACATGTTGAAACACTTATCCAAAACAAACAACCCACTGTGCCACTTATCCCTCTTAGACACCTACTATCCCTCTTCCATCTTTTGGCACCATTAAGCGTATTGCTCATGAACTTCCAAGAGCATCCTTTAAATCAAACGTGCCCTTTCAAGGTGAACCTATACCTCAGCCCCTAAGCTTCATAGACATAACCAAAACTTCAAGCACTTCACCCGCTAGTTGTAGTAACCAATGAATCATAAGAATTAGTATCCGTACTTTTTGTGTTCAACATCTGTGGACAAATAATCAACCTAAGTACTCCCATAGCACAACAAACCCCTACATCACCACATCCTTATTTAGACACACTAGAAGACTTACCACCTAGATCAACCAATCCACCATCCTTACCATCATTTGAATTCGTTGAGTGTAATGCTCAAAAGCCCTTGTGTCCAACACTTGTATTGAATTAAATGCACGTTTGAACAAACTCAACCATCCTTTCCCACATATAAGGACTTAGATAATTCATTACGACTAGAACCTCAACTATCAAATAAGCATGGTGCTCTTGGTAATTGTTGTCAATTTCCACTAGGTATAAGTAGTACTACCTTCACAAATTATCAAAGTATTAGTAATACTTTGTCGTTAAACTTCTGCATAAATTTCGTTAAACCTCAAATCAACATTTTAACAACATATGTTAAAACGCAATCTCAAAGCCAACATCATACACCCCAAGCAACAATGACTCTTGAGGAGTATACATAAGAAACTCGAGTGAATTCCTCTTGTCATCATCTAGTGAATATAATCTTAAGACCAAGTTTATTTAGATAGGACTATCCAATTCAAACACTTTGGCTTCATATCTTCATTTAGGAAAACATGATGTTTTGAAAACATTATGCCTAAGAAATCATCGTTAAGTATTCATCTTATTAAAAGGATATTGTATATCCTATGCATCATTCTCTCCTTGCGACATATATGGTTATGTTACAAGAGATTTCATTACACCTCATTGGCTAAATGATCTTGAAACGAACATCCAAAAGTTCTATGAACTAGCATATCCAATTCATCTTGTCATACTTATTTTCATAAGCATGATAACTTTATCCCATGCGATAATCTCATTTGTTGAAAGATACTATTTGTATTCATTTCCTTTCAAGCGTACATCATAACCTAACCTTGCTCAAACCTTGTGCACATCCAAGGTTGAAACTACACATCTCTAGAAACATACACATGATCTATTGAAGTTAGTAACCTTATTTAGATTCTTGTCAAATAAAGTTCCAAAGAGCTTTCTTGAGAACATTCTTAATTTAACATATTCCATTCCCTAGTCTTAGATAATCAAATCACTTTTAAAGTATCCACTTCAACATAAAAGATGTCATCCATTAGATCATACAATTAGCTTTGTAATTTGAACAAACCTTAGATTCTAAACACAAGATTAAAACATATCGTTTATCAACACACCATTGTTAAAATTCATGTGTATAACATGACATCTTCATCACCTTAGTTATATTGCATATTAGTTAAATCACATTAAGCCAAGTATTGGTAAACTATCATCTTTATGCACTTTAATATGCAAAAGTTGGAGTTCCCATCTTTCTAACATGAGAATGACTCTTGGAGAACCTATTGCACTAGAAACTCAATTTGACCTAACGGTTGAATTGCTTCACGAGAGAAGTTGGGTATGTGGAATCACCCGTAAAATGGTCGTGTTTAGCCTTAATTGAGCACCGCTAGTAATAGTCTCATATTCATTCTCCAACTTGAAAATTTTGTATTCCTATACTTGCCTAAAGTAAGTGTTAAAACATTGATAGTTTGCCTCGCCTTAGAATACTAATCAAACAAGTAGTATATATGACTTTTCTTTTAAAACTACTTGCATTGTACTTACATGTGTTGATTACATGTTCTTGTTTAATACGATAAGTTGATTTGACATTATCTTAGTGTTTGATAACTAGTCAAATGTGTAAACCTTAGTAAAACCACTTGCATTGTACTTACATGTGTTGATTACATGTTCTTGTTTAATACGATAAGTTGATTTGACATTATCTTAGTGTTTGATAACAAGTCAGATGTGTAAACCTTAGTACGGTTTTATCTTTATAAAGCTTGTATTCTTGTTTCATGCTACTAAACGTTTAAACCTAAACTTTATTTGCATGATACTTACTTTTGAATTAATTTTAGCATGATTAACATGTTACTTATGAACTCATAATATGCCATTTTGATACGTGATAAGTTTTGATATGATATATTTGTGTTTGAAAGCTATTAGTTGGCATTCATTACATCTATGTGTAGTACGATCCAAATGATACATGCTCCAAATTGTTATGTCTTAAAACATGGCTTGCATGAATCTTTCATCTTGTTTCTTTTGCTTCTTGTCACACTATTTGTTTGCTACGTGTGCACATATAATCATCAAAGTGCTTTTGGTATGACTAACTTTTAGAAGCCTTTTATCTTACAAATTAATCACATAGATTATTGTATATCCAAGTATGCTTAAGTGTCTAAGTCTAACGACAAAACAATCTCATAATGAAATGTCTTGAATAAAGTCATATTCTTGCATAATATGATTGTTTTGATGCTATCTTGTGTGGTGATTTCTTGTCTACTAAGTGCAATATGTTGTTTTTGCTTATATAATATGTTATCATTTGATTTCTATCATGTTAACATCTTTTGTCACTAACAAATTTGTTTTGTAGGTTGATAACAAATTATTTGTTATCTCACTTGGTTCTAACTTTTATATGCTCATTTTGCATAATCCCCTTTATTGCTACGTAGATTAGTATTATGCTTTATGGGACCCCTACACTTGCATATAGTTCAAAAGCATATAGAATTAAGTTCTAGAGGGTTGGCTTTGCATTTTTGTCTTTCAACCAACCTCTTTCCAAATCTCATTTTGCTTCCGCTTTCCAAAATCATCTCCATCATTATTTAGTTATAACAATACTCTAATCCTCTTCACTTCCTATTAGGAAACCACATGCCTCATCATACGATCATTAATCAAGAAGAGGTACGTGACTTTAAGGATGAAGTTCATTGTATGCTAACCATCATCCGAGAAAAACATCACTAAGCTCACCTTTTCGTTAACCCGAATAACCTCCTAAACACTTTGTTGTCATTCCTTAATTGATACATTACACATTATGTTGGATGTCCACTAATTAAGGGGGAGAGAAATCCATTCACATAATTGTCTTTTGTCAAAAATTTATGTCTCTTAGACTCTAAAATACCAACACATAGGTAAACACCACTTAGCTAAAACCGGTTCACGAAACCACAACTAGTTCAACCTTCTTAACTTTTTATCACAAGTTTGCACCAATACCTCATCAAGTGAAAAACGCATCATGTGTTTTTACAAAACGTCTTCATCTCCACATATAGGATTTTCCTTAAACTAGCACCTTACAACTTCACTATCTAGAACACCATCATAGGATCTTATCCTTTTCCCGCATATCATGCATGTCATTGTCAGTGCAAACGATATATTAATCAAAACAGCCATTCCCAACACCTTTTCAACACGTTGGTCTATCCAACTCTCAAATGATGTCATCCTCATATAGGTACTCATTATTATTATTAGTATTTTTCATATTGTCTTCACTTCTTTTCAATGTGATAATCATCCATGACGGTCAATACCATGCTAATACTACATTTCCCATTGTCACCTAGAATAGGTCATCTTTATAATTCGTGTCAATCAATGAACGAATTTATCTTCATGTTATCACTTTTATATTTTTTGGTATCTTCATCATAATACTCTTAGATAGAACGCATTATTGATTACTCTTGGGTTGAAGCATATGAGAACTTGCTCAAAACAATAGGTTGTTAGCATCAATAAATCATTCAAATCATAACCCTTATGCATCATTGAAATGCAATGTCCATTCATATTTTTTCCTCTTAGCTTTGGTCACTTGACACGACTAAAGGATTGCATGAATCCATATTTTTATATTTGCTATACATACGAGTTTCTAACTCCTTAATAGCTTCCTACCTAATCACCACCACCTTCCATCACCACTTTCACTAATCATCACCACCATGGATTAGCGAAAATTACTTTTGTAAATCTCGAGTCATCTACCATCACCACATGAATCCTACTAGTAAACCGACACCAACACTAGCACCACTAGTGGCACACCCGTGGGAGACTCCATATCTTCTTTCTAGGAACTATTTTGTAGGATTTTATCATATTATATTCTCACTTTTCTTATGATTGAAATTAGGAGACTACACTTCATGAGATCTTTGATTATATCATTTATCACATATATACATCTTATTTTTCTTTGTGAAAAGATGAAATATATTGCACTAATGTTTTTCATTGTAGGTTCATCATCATATACACTCGATTGTATATAACTTACTCATCTAAGGATGAAGTTTGCATCAATTATTTTTCTTATTTTAGGTGCTTCTTGACACCCTCGAACAAGGAGGAATATCCTTTAAGCACTCATATTGCATCGTCTATACACTTGGTTGTATATGACATATTTGTCTAAAGACAAAGCTTCTATTATACTAATATTTATTTTGAAGGTTCATCTTGACGCCCTAGAGCAAGGGGAGCTTCCGTCAAGAATTTACTGAATGCATCTTATACACACTTTGTTGTATATCACTTACTCGTCCAATGACGAATATAGTTTTGCACTAATATTTGTTTTGTAGGTTTTAATCATACCACGACGCCTCAAACAAGGGGAGCAACCGTCAGGGGAGCATGCACGCATTTAGCATCATTCTCACTTTTCAACAAGCATTTGTGCTTCGATAAAAGTGGAGAAAATAGGCTAACATTGCTATGCCTTTTCTTTTCATATATTTCTCATAATTTTGTTGCATAAAACTAACCTTGATGTAGGTTAAGCCTCTTTATTTGATCCATGGATCCGCTACCAAACAAGGGACGGATTGAAGTAGACGATTTAACTTCGCTAGGGATGATGCAAGCTCGCCTTTTGGGGAGAAATTAAGTTAAACTCATGACACGCCTTTTTGTTTCGACAAAGGGGAGAAGAGTGTAAACGGAGAAGGTAATGTAAAGGTAGTAAGGATACAAGTAACTTTTTACATCTTACTTTCTATTACGTTTACATATCTTTGTCATCATCAAAAGGGAGATTGTTAGTGCAAATATTACGATATTTAATCTATACTGTCTCGTTTGTTTTGATTGATGACAAACATGTAACTTGTAATACATAACGTAAAATGTACAAGTTACTTGTAATTACATTTGTCTCAACATACATTCAACACCTCTCGATGTCTCAAGTCCTCGTATGTTACAACACGAGTTCGTACATGTTTGTTATGTGGCATTATGATCAAACCCATTAACAAATCATTTAGAATGTCTAAAATACGTTTAGAGTCACTAAGTATTTTAATAGGTTAATCATTCTATTTCGAACCTCATTTTACATTTTGCATTCACAAGTATTTTGTAAAATGTCTAACAAATATATACTTTTATTTGTACAAGTAAACTAACTATAATATTAATACAAGTACTAAAGTTTACTTACAAAATATATATTATTTTGTCAAGCACCTAACTAGATATTTTATTTTATAAAAGGCAATTAGACTTTTATAAACTAGTTACATAATACATTTTACAAGTTTATTTTCATGAACATTTTAATCTAAATGTAAATACAATTTTACATCACTTCATGCATCATCATATCTTTGGAAGATTTGGTCAATATTTGGTTAGATTTGCAAGATCTTGAAAGATATTCTAAGATATCAAATCTAATAAAGTATTATTTTTTAGATTACATTTTTGGCTATAAATAGAGCCCATTGTCTTCTCATTTCAATCATCCCTTCTAACACACATTCTTTCTATCTTTCTTTCATCTTTTAGATCTATAGATAACCATGTAGTAACATACATTAATCACCCTCATCATCACATGATCATAATGCTTCTAACATTCATCTTTGTTGTAAGCATACTTTACATTTTGATCAACCAAGGAAAGCTTGGAGATCTAGCCATCCTCATTCACCAAAGCATATCAACATATGAAGATTCAAGATCTCTTGATATCCTCATTGATTGAAGACTTCTTATTTAAGAAGATCATTTAGATTAGTCATTCATATCCATTAGACATTTATGTCATGGATCATCATTGTAAACATTATTGCATCATCACAACACTTTCACCAAACTAGATTAGATGGTTTATGTGTTTGTACCATAAAACACAAGGTTTGTTATGTTGGGCCATAAAACATAGTGGGAGTGGTTGTACCCTTGAAAAGAACTCGACATCTAGCTTAGTGTCGGAAATATTGTATAAGCGACGTTAGGTTGGTTCTACCTCGAACTAGAACCCGGTATTTAGCTTTGTACCGGAAAAAGTGTAGCGACGATTGTAAGGTTTTCTCCGTGAGAAGGGAGCTTGTTGATTTAGTGAAGTAACTCTCGAGTTGGGTACTCGGGAGTGGAGTAGGGCGGAGAGGAGATCCATGACCAACCACTATAAATCCTCGTGTTCGGTTTGCACTTTCCTTTCTTTATCTCTTTACTTTTATAATTGCTTGTGATGTGGTTTGATGTTTATGCTTGTGTGACAACTTGGTTTACTATGCTTTTATTAGTCACAAACAATAATTGGTACTTTCATATTATAACAAGTTTCATAAACGATTTGATACAAAAGATCTAACGGAAAATCGGACAAAAGACAAAATTAAAACCGGCAAAAAGAAAAGAAAAGGCGTTAATGAGACAAAGGAAACGATTAAAGTTAAAGCACCCCACAAAATGCCTACGGGAACTAGCTTTAATACACAAGGCTACAAAGAGACTCCTATAAAGCCTAAACGCAACAACAAACATACACCCTTGAACAACCTAGCCCAAAAATACCTATAAATTGTAATCTTATATCTCTACGCATTCCTATCTAAGGTCATGTCCTTGGACAAGTGAAGCTCCTTCATGTCTTGCTTAAGTCTATCATCCCACCTAAGTTTAGGTCTACCCCTTATTCTCAAACCGTCGACTATTAACGTTTCTACTCTCCTTACTGACGTTGTTTGTAGTCTTCTCCTAACATGACCAAAACACTTCAACCTTCCTAGATTCTACTTCAAGTACATATTTGAAAAAACCGTTCGGAATCATGTCAGACATGGTTTTACCACATGTCCACCTTAGCATTCTCAGTTCCGCCACTTTCACTCTGTTTCCTTGGGCTTTCATGATAGCCAACACTCTGACTCGTACAACATAGTAGGTCTAATTTCCACCCTATAAAATTTTCCTTTTAGCTTAAAGGTACTTTCTTATCGCATAGTACTCGTGACGCCACCCTCCATTTCGCCTAGCCTCTTCTAATACAGTGGGTTACATCATCATCTATCCTCCCTGATTTGTGTATCAACGAACATAAATATCTAAAAGACTCATTTGGTGGAAGGATATGGTCGCCGATACAAACTTTCGTTTCTTCGTTGTGACCAATCTCGATCCTACCGAAATCACATCTCAGGTATTTAGTCTTCTCTCTACTTACCCAAAGGCCATTTTCTCCTAGGGCCTCCATCAAGTGCTCAAGTTTGTTGTTTAACCCTTCCGCAGATTCTGCCACCAACACTATATCATCTACGAATATCATGCTCCAAGGAATGCACTCTTGGATCCCTCATGATAGCTCATCAAGAATCAAGGCAAATAGGTAAGGGCTAATGGCTGATCCCTATGAAGTCCTACTTTAACAAGGAAAACTTTGTGCTCAAGTCATACTTTCACAGGGTGGTGAAGTCCTACTTTCAAAGGGAAAAACTTTGTGATTCCACTGTGATAGCTCATAAAAAATGAATCAATTGCTAAATGAAAATGCATCATCTGAATGTAACGGCAAACACTTTCACCACCGTTATTTCGGTGCCGCATCATCCACATTCCTACCACCTTTATCCCTATAACAATTCACCTATCACCATTTGACGATACCCATTAGGGACACACAAACACAATCACTAGAAAACACGGCGACACCAATGGTAACCGCCACCTTTCTCCCTCGAAATCTGATCACATGTGTGAAGCAAACCATCCATACTTTCTCCCCCAAAATCTTTCACACGTGGTGTTAGATGGTCATCACCACCTATCAACATTTGACGATATCCATTAAAGACACGCAAACACACTCACGAAAAACATGTCGGCACCGATGGTCACCACCACCTTTATCCCCAAAATCCACCTCACACATGCCCCCAACCAACCAAATACTTTCTCCCCAAAATCTTGTCCTCCAAGCGTGAAGCAAACCCTCTAGAGCGTTGGGCACGCATGGTCAACCACCTCTATGCGTGGTTTTGGATACTATTACACCCAACCTCATAATAGGTTCGCTCTACCATGCAATTTTTTTTTTTGGTACATGACAAGTCTTTTACCATTCAAATCATCAATCTTTTACTCTTTGTGAATGGTTTTCCATCCACCCAAAATAATATGTATCTCATCCTTTCTCTCAAGGATAACAGTAGCATGATTTTTTACCATCCATCTTATACACAAACAAATAGATTTGATATATATGGAATTAACCCATAACAAATACAAAAGTATGTCATGTATAATTGCTTCACACAGAAAATTTAAATTGTATGCCTAGAAAAGCATCATATCTCAAAAGCAAGAAACATTCTATAATCAGTTAATCACAAAGTAACTCTATTGTAAATACAACCTCATGATCATCAAAGATGCATATCAAAATACGTGCATCAGCATCAATTTGCCTTAACGGTTAGTTTTATACATCATGCTAAAGTTGACTTTTAACTATGCTAAAGTCAGACCACGAAACAAGATATTGTTTAAAGGCAAAAAAGGTTATCAGCAACAACAGCTGTATGTTGTTCCCACGGTTTATGTTGTAAAAAGGTTAAACCTGAAATCTAGTTGCCGCCTTTGTTATCGGAGGAGGAAGCGGTTTCTTGAACTCCTGCTGTTGCTAATGGTGTTTCTCTATTTTCCGATCCAAAGAATGAAGAATTTTGAAAAGCGTCAAGGCTGCTATTTATAAGGCAATTCAATCCTCCAAGGCTATCACTCAATATAACGTCATCAGTATATCTACAAGATCCTACATCCAAATCTAAAGGTCCTAAAGAATCAGGCTGCGATACAAAAAATAAAATGTTAGACCATCTTGAAACAACAGAAAAACCTCATTCTTGATTGAAAAGATGTTTGTGATTGCTTATTTACTTATCTGCTTCTGTTTAAGCACTTTTGAGCGTTTAGATAACACTGTGCTAGTTCTTAGAAGTAACTAAGCAATTAAAACCCGAGCAGGTGCAAAACACTTAGATCTGTTTGTATGTTTAAAAAAATACCAGCCTACTTATTTTAGAAGTAAAAAATCAATCCCAAACAGCCTCTTATGATAAGCAGATAAGCGTTGATAAATAAAGAATCCAAAACAAACCCTAAAGAAACATACCCAGTATATATCAGTAAGCAGGTTGACATCCTTTGCAGAACCATCCTTGTGATTTTCATCAAACTGACATTCGTCCACTAAATGCTCTTCTGCATGACGATCATCCTTAGGCTCATTCTCTTCTATACTTTGTACTTTCTTTGGGAATGAAAAGGCGTCACATGTTTCCTCTGCATCCCAAATTGAAGATACAACAGTGGGCTGAAAGGTGTTATTGCCACCATGTTTGTTTATGTGGGCAGCAATAGCAGCGTCAAATGAATCACAACTGAAGGAAATCTGTCGATGACATGGCAAGCCAGATGGTGGGGGTGAGCCAAGACGATTGATATCTGCGTTCTGAGATACCTCAGTGAGTAGATCACTAACACTAAAATTTGTCAAACCATCATCCCATTCCAATGTTGACAACGTCTTAGCGAACCAACCATACCTTCAAAACAAAGAAACTAAATATATGAGAATGTCTCGTAGCATGTATAAGTAAATTAAAAAAATAGAGAACGGTGTTTTTTGCAGGAAAAATGAGCGTACATTATCATTTATCACGTTCTAGATATTGTACTATTTTTCCCACCTAAACATGATGGTCCTGTTTCCGGTCATTAGACATTAACCCAAAAAATTTATATCTGCCTTTAGTATATTTTATAGAAAATATCACTTTTGAATGCTCTTGTTCAAGGTGTTTATGAAAAAAAAGGGGCCATAATAGAATTAACAAGAAAAGAACCTTAAACGAAAAACCGAAGGGCTCCCAATGGCTGCATATACGTCTGCGGCACTTAAAACAGAATCACGAGTCCATTTCTGAGAATTAGATACGCTTGATGTTTGATCACTGTAAGGCACAAGCGTTAGTTCACCAGATGCTATGCTAGAGTTACCCCATTTACGAGTCATATGTTCCAAAACTGATGATATTTTCTTTCGAGTACTTAAAGTTAGCTCCAAATGTGGGTTGTGATTATCCTGAAAAAACATCATACAAGATTTAAATACCACATTTAGCGACCTTCAACAAATAAACACATTTGATTAAGTTGGTGGTTACTAGTTATTACCATTTCCAATGCTCTGCGTGTACTTTCATCAACCGGGAAGAGCTGAAGTTTAAGTTTTGTGTTTTGATGAAAACTTGGTACTGGGGGAATACTTTTTCCAATAGGGTCAGAACCATTGTCTCCTAAAAGCAGATCAGATATTCACATTTATAATACTTCCAGGAGAAAGTTAACCTTATATTATTTGGTAAATGTGGCAACTTACCATGTACATTTTGTACAGAATCGGCTAATTTATCCAACGCCGTCCGTTCCAAATGCTCGGCGGCATCAGCAACCAACGAAACTCCAGCTATTGCAGCCTTTTCCCATTTTTTATAGGCATCTGTAGATGTGATACCTTTAACAGAACAAAATTTAAAATTCAAGGAAAGAGTAACTTCACTGATATGTTTTACACATGTTACACAAAGTTGTTGTTGGAAACTATAATTACCTGACTTATGACGTTGTCTTGATGGTTTAATAGTTGGCGTGGTAGATGAGTTTCCCCCTTGCTTAGGCCGTTTTCTTGAATTCTTTTTCCTGTCTTTCAATATGTGGTTCTCCTTCATTTCAAAACAAGATATAATTTGTCAGTTCAAAACTGCAGATCAACATAAATTAAATTGTCATGTGTACAAAAAAATAAAAGTTGATGGTCTTGAGAATCCACTAACCAATGCCCCCATGAAAGCCTTGAATCTTCGAGGCTTCAAGTGAAGTTTTGAGGCTTTACAGCTATGTTTTTCTAGTAACGACCACCTGAAAAAGCAAATATATATACTCCATATAAAAGTCCTGATAAACATTTGCCATAATGCAAAAACGTTCCTGTTTTTACTTCAAAATTGTGACACATAAGTGAACTTGGACCGATGCACATTGACTTGAATAAATAAGAGTGTCATCATATGAAATCCAAAAAGATTAATGTGTACCATCGAAGCATAGCAGCATTGGTTTCTTTAGTGTTTTTGGGATCGAGCAAAAGTTCGGGGCTCAACAATTTGTTCATACGCCTAACAAGACGATAGTAATAGTGTCTAACCTGAAAGACCGATAAAATGACATTCAAAAGGAGCAAGAGCAACTAGAAATAAAATTTATGTAAACGTAATATTATTAAATGAGAACATAATATCAACTTATATAAAGAAAGAATAACCTGATCCTTGTTTTTACTTTGGACACGAGAAGTGATCTTATCAAAATTCTGCAACACGCACATAAACCTTTTAGTTATTTTCCGTTTTTTAATAAAGATGATTAAAGCGAAATATACAATGAAACGTGCCTTGCCAACTTGGCGTAGTGCAGTAAAGTAGAGTTCTTCTTCCTGACGTGTCCACGCCGCCCATTGTCGCGTTTGTTTTTTCACTGAATTATAATTGAAACTCCCATTAACAAAGTATAATTGTTACCAATAAGAAAATTAAAATAATTAACTATATCTTTACCTGGCTGATTAGATGCAGTAAGATTTGTTTCTGATGTGATTACATCTTTAATAAGCACATCGTCACATTGGGTGGAAGCCTCTTGATCAATGGGAACTTGTGACTCCATTTTGTGTAACGCTTGTCAACAGAATGCTACTTTAATCATGACCATCAAAGTTGTGGCGAAATGCTATTCAACATCTAAATACATACAAGATAGAAATAGATTAGCAATCAAAAACAAAATATTTCACGGCATCGGTTATATGATCAAAAGGAGCATTTTAAGTGGCACCTACACAAAACGCACCACATAAAGTGACCAAGACATGTGATGCCTCATATAGTACAAAATTAAATGCGACATAAATATCGTATATGTAACATAAACATAAGTTTGATGCTACATAGTATGTATCGTTTTTACCATCATGGTGCTTGATGTGAATCATATCCAAGAGTTGGCATATTCTTACATATAACAAATTTTAGTTATATCCATTCTTTGTATTTAGACACGTAATAAATGAACTGTGTGCAATCATGGATTTCATAAATCACTCGATAACAATCATGTTTAGCTTCAATTATTTTTCGTCGCTTTCTAAATTGTGTAAAAATTGGTAATATCTATCCACCATATATAATGGACTATCATTGCAGCTTAGCAGATTTGTTCAGTGACAGGATTATCAGTTATCCGATATTTTAAAGTATATATCTTAAGAACTAAACTTCTCAGACACGGATAAAAGAAATGCCACAAATTTCATCAGCCCGAAATCATTTTTCAGAACTTTCTTATTAGAAACTAACAATGCAATATAAAAGAAGAAATATATACACCATTGTGGAATCAAACATGAAACATGTGATATAAACACAAGTTAGATAAACTTAAATGCAAACTAACGTTTAGTCATTTACATCTAATACAAGTTTCATACCGTTAATAGAGCATGAGTAGCAAAAAATATACATAATCAAAACATGAATGAACCACGCTTGCAATCATGGATTTCATTAATTCACGCAATGACAGTCATGTTTAGCTTCAATTATATTTCGACTATTTCTACATTATTAAAACCTTGGCAATATCTGCCGTATACAATGGACTACCATTGCAGCTTTACGGATCTCTAAAACATAAAATTCTCAGACATGATAAAAAACGCCACAACAGAAATCATATTCCACAAGTTTCTAATTTTAGACTAACAATGCAATATAGAACATGAAACATGTGATACAAACAAAAATTATATAAATTTATACTTTTTAATATGCAAATTATATAATTTTATTTACAGCTAATACAAGTTTCATACAATATATAGAAAGATAAACAGCAAAAAAATTCCAAAAATCAAATAAATTCATAAAATAATCTCTATAAACACCCGAATTAATTTGGAAATTAAACTCAAAAATTAATCCTAATAAAACATAAAATTCCCCCAAATTATTAAATATGTAAATGCATGAACATAAAATAAATTAAAAAATAAATAAGTACATAAAGTAATTGAAATTTGAGAACTGGATTAAGGTTGATAAATTCCTTACAAAGATTGAGAATCCGATGATGTTTGAACCGATGACCCAAACCCAGATCCTGAAACCAAAAGTTAAACTGTAAAGATGGTTTCTTTTTTTATTTTTTTAATTTCTATTTTTTTTTATTCTTTTTTTATTTTTTTACATTTTGGGAGTTTAAATTTTGGTTTTGGGGGTAACTTTTTGGATGTTGAAATTTTTGGGTTATTTTGCTTTTCCTAGAATAGAGTTTTTATTTGTGTATTTTCTATGGATGTGTATTTAGGAGATTGTGATTATTTAGATAAATGTTGGGTTAATGACTCGGGGTTTATTGAGTTTATGTGTTTTGAATTTGGACTAAAATTGGTGTTCCGATTTGGTTATTAGAAGCTTCATATATGAAAATAGGAGGGTTTCTTTTTGTTGAGCATCTTACGAGGCTTTTAAAATATTGAAGGTCGGATAAAAATACATAATCTATACTTGATGGAAACGATAACATAAATGTTTCTAAGCACCTAGAGACTTATATTATGTAAAGACCTATTTTGTGTCTTATAGATGTGCAACTTATAATAAGTCGGATAATTAATATTTACCCATTTAAATATGAAAATGTCGTATATACCAAAATGCAACTTTTGAATGCATGATGTACAACGCGTTTAAAGCGTGTTTTGGGTAAATACGACGTTATCATGTTTAAGTTGAGTAAATATAAATTACTAATAAGTCTTGTCAATTGACAATTGCTTGATTTATAGTCAAGTTGAGAGACTCGTTTTCTATGTACTCCAAAACTTGAATAAGGATGAAACACAAAGATCATTATGAAACACAAAGATCATTAATTCCATTTGTGCTATAAAACAAGGTAATTAAGATAAGAAATCAATATTTGCAATAGCTAGAATCATAACATTGCAACATTTGAAGTCGAAAATGTTTTATATAGCTAACCTAAAAAGTTATCATCATGACATAACATAAAATTTAATGCCCATTGTAGTGCTTATCCTAAGTCTAAAGGATATGGTATACAATATTAATAAGTAGCCCTACAAAGTTGCATAAATAATACTAGTATTTTTTAGAGTTGGCCTCCTCAAATATCAATCTCTTTTCCTCATATTATTGATATAACTAGTTAAGGGCATCCTGCAAAGTAATTTAAATACTATTTATCTTCAAATTAGTCTTTCAATAACTTTTTTGTATAATATAACTTTTTTTTCATGATGAATTGAGCTAGCTATAGTCTTTGAAGCAAAAACTTAAAGATAGCTCTCTCACACAGTCACACCAAATAATTATTTTGTCATAAGGGTAAAAAGAAAATAGCTTTAGAGTGACTTTTTTTTTTCTTTCAATTGAGTTGTATTTGATGAATACCTTTAACTATGACAAAAATAAAAATAAAAATGAAATAGCTTGATGTATTGTAAATGCACTAAAACACTGTGATGATTTAAAACAAAAACGACTATAAAAGGGACATTTATTTCAAGATTTTCGTGAAACTCTTTGTGGACTTATGAATCACGGCATGGTAACATACCATCTTATATTTAGAAGTATTGGATCCCTAACGGCTTTTAATAATCCAAAAGCACCATATCAGCCAAAAGAAATGTTCACCCCAATCGAACATATAAAATAAAAATATATATAAATAATAAAAATAAAAAAATCTATGAAGTCATCTTGTGAGCGACTATGGAAAAACATTATAAGATATATTGTATAGGCAACTTGATGGGTAATGTAAGGATTATGCTTTACAGTCATATTGTATCTACGTATTCATAGTATTTTAGAACACAAGTGGTATTATTGAATTTAATTTATTCTAAGGCACTTTTGTTAATCATTACTCAAAGAGCGCGCAAAAATGATGACAACGGAGTTAGGTTTATAACAGACTTAGTGAGTTGTAAGTGATCAAGAACGATTAAAATTGATTAGGAGTTTTGCTCAAATTTTAATTAATATCAATGTTCACTACATAGACATGCATACATTTATTATTGCAATTATTCAAGTATTGAGTATTGTAAAATATTATGGGCTTATGGGCTTATGTCTATTCATCCTAATCTTGATTAACAAGTTAGGTTTTCCTATGCCTTATAAATACCTCGTATTGTAACATTATGAATACATCTCAATAATAAGAATTCTCTTCCTCTCTCATTCTTGTGTTCTTGTTCATTACATTTACAACACGTTATCAGCACGAATGTTCTAAAGAAAAAAAGGTATCTCGATGGCTGGGAATGATAAACTGTTTTTAGGTTTGCGTTGATGGGACAAGATTTAATATTAATTTTGATTCCACGAGAGAGGGTAAGATTACTCCAAAAGGTGATTCTTGAACTTAAGATTTATACTTTCATCTTAATATCTTAATCTTTATTGCATGACATGTTATTGATTTGAGAATTGAAAAAGCATTACTCATACTTAGCATTGAATATGTATACATATATCACAGGTTGTTAATGTTTTAAATGGGTGGTTCTTATTATTAAAAAAAAATGAAAAATAACTTGTAGCGATATGTGATTGTAATGGAATATAAATCACAACACAAATCCGTGATTTTTGGGGTTCTAAAAATTGTTTGCCAAGTAAACCTAAATCTGTAAGGACCCTAGCTGTTAGAAAATGTTGACATTAGTTATGAAGGTATTGCTTACACAAATGTTCGTACGAGTTGCAAAAGGAAGGAAGAAAAAAAAAACTAAAGAGGGTAAAGATACGATGTTAAAGATAATCAAAATTCCCTTTGCAACTAGCTCCAGATGTATTAATGATTATCCGTATGCTTTAGCCATTGTCATACCAGGAAACTTATATATCACTATCACATAATCGATGTTATGTGAAGAAAAAAAAAAAAAAAAAAAAGAACTTCATGTTCTATTGTTATCACTTTGAAAAAAAAATCAAAGTAACCATTGATATCATCAATAATGGTGATGATTGTTTATATTTTTATCAAAAGATATTATGATCTCCTTAAGTGGATTAAAAAAAAAATACCATAACTTCATGTTATGATGAAAAAAAATAATTAGAACTTCATGTTCTAATTTGATTCGATCAATAGAATCAATGGCATAGCCATCATGTTATGGTTGAAAAAAAAAGTTATTAGAACCTCAAGTTCTAATATGATTCTTTCATGAATCAATATCATAACATCATGTTATGATTATATTTATAATAAAACATTAAGTTTTATTACAATGAATAAATTAAAAATACAATAACCTCAAGTTATTGTATCTCTTTTAATGAACCTCCAAGTTCAGTTATTATTCTCTCAAGAGAATTGTGTTTGAAAAATAAATTAGAATCTCAAGTTCTAATATGGTTCAATCAATTGAATCAATAACATAACCGTATGTTATGTTATAGAAAAAAAAAATAGAACCTCAAGTTCTACTATGATCTCATCTAGAGAATTAAAAAAATAAAATAAACATAACCTCATGTTATGTTAAAGAAAAAATAATTATAACCTCAAGTTATAATATGATTCTTTTAAAAGAATCAATATCATAACCTCATGTTATGTTTGAAAAAAAAAAAAAAAAAAAACCATGAAATCTCATGTTCTATTGTTCTTATTTAAAAGGAATCAAATAACATAATTTCATGTTATTGTTATATATTTGTATAAAGTCTCAATAATTTCATGTTATTGTAGTTGTAATTATTTAATTTGCTAAAGTTATTTGGCATATTTTTTTTTTGAACATATATTTGGCATACTGATCGCATGATATTTACTAAAGTTATAATTATTCATATACTTAATCACTACACTGATATACTCTCGTTTAAATAACGTCAACGTTATATGATTTCCCATATATTTTCCGGATGATATATTGATAATTGCTAAGATTCTGCAATGAGACAATGACTTATTCATCTTACACTAATTTTTGGTGTTCGATTTTTTTTTAAAGATAAATAAATATATATTAGTCATGAGACTCTATATTTGATACATCGTACTGTTAATAATGATATATTAATAGTGAATAACAAACTTAACACCCTTAGCCTTTAATTATGTAAATTTATGTACAAAGGTTTAGTGCGTTTTACTTGGTCATAACAAAACAATGCATTAAAAAATATGATGACCGCAATTTCACATATGTTGTATCAGTTTCGGTTATAGTCCGCATTATATTATCTACATGTATGGTTATTATTTGGTAACTAGATCACACATCAAATGATTATATGATACTATTCTTAAGCCTTGACAATGTCATTTAGTTTGCAAGATTTGGTATGAGCTTAATTGATTTTCCTTAATTAACGTCAATCTACTAAGTTTGATGCTTTTAGACTTTAAGGCTTACATGTTGTCAGTCATATAAATTTGAACCACTATTTCTACATATGTTTTTTTTCAATAACTTAAATGAAATGTTAGCAATATTGATTTTGTTCGCATGTTCGATTTGAAATTCTCAAACATAAAAAAAAAAAAAAAAAAATCTTAATATCTGTGTGGATTTTTTGATGTTAAGATCTATTTTAATCAGAAATTCTTTTAGAGAACCTCGTCTTCTTTATGGGACCTTAAACGGAATACTTAACGATGAAAGATTCGTTAAATTATGGTAAGATCTCAAGGATACATTACCACACAAAAGCAAGTAATATTCTCAAAAATCTCGCTATGATTATATGCACCTCAAGCTGCATTAAAAAAAAATACATAAGCGAGTCCGGTCTCACAATTTCAGTGATAGACCTGAATTAAAAAGAATATATATAACGGTGAAATATCCGTTAAATGTATGTCAAAATCTAAAAGATAGATTTGACCATCATAAGCAAGAGATTCTTGCAAATGCGAGCACATTTTTCGCAATATTAAGTAGTACATCTGAATGATGAAAAGAAAAAATGCGATGAGATGGTTCATGCCTCGAATATACTCATATATCGAGAACGATGTTTTGATATAAAAGACATGGGCATTTTTGAACAAACACGATAAACCCGTTTACTAAATTTGCTCCATATTGTCGTGTTAAAAGAAACTGGTTGGCAACCTCAAGTTGCAACATAATGATCTCCATTCCCTCAAGTGAATGAGATAAAATTATCAATATGAGATCCCCATTCCCTCATGTGAATGTGATAATGTAACGATAAATGGTTAAAGATCATTTATCATGGTAAATGCTATGGTCGAGGTAGTATGACAATGACAAACCACTAGTAGTGGCGAAAATACAAAATGAAAGGAGCAAACAAAAATGTTATTTATGCAAAAATGCAATGTGATGTATATGAAGTACAAGTGTGTCAAAAATATTACACACTATATTCATATATTTAAAAATCTGTGCTAGCGCATTTTGCTCCACAAAAGAAAGTATAAAATTGTCATACGGAACGAAGTTCAATATTAATGATGTATTGTATTCTCTTGCATCTTCCTCGACATGCATAATACATAAAATAGTGAATGATAATCACAAGCCATAACATTTGTTTATGGGCCATAACTATAATATTTGGTGGCATGACCGGTTATACCATTCCGAGTCGTTAATGATGCGAATAACTATAACATAATAAGATACTTTAATCTTATGTTATTTCTCTCAAAGCAAGTTGAATATTCAACCATCAACTAAATTGGGGACTCAATCCCTCAATATTCTGGAAAGAAAACAAGTGGATGCATGTAGGCATACACATCAATCGGATGAACCATTTAGAGTTTAAAATCGATGCATCGTCTAAATGGTAATCAAAATCGCAACCTTAAGTTTGCGTGATTAATAGCTCAATGCGAGCCTAACATTCCAGAATAAGTATTTCATCATGAAAATGCGATGAATTACTTCTAAGTTATCAAATGAAACTGAGAGAAAAACTTGTGTTGTTGTATGGGGTCATATTATAATATGCACAACAACAAAAATTAGCATCATGCCAATATGTTATTATAAATCCTCTCTTTTATAATTGGTTTTGGTTATAAACCAAACATATCCCATTTTTGTTTTTTGTGTGCAAATTACTCCACCTAAATGCACATATATGGGATATAGAAGATGGATAATTCCTTCAGGAGGAGAGAAGTAGCTGCAAATTCAGAATGAATTATCATATTATGTTGATCCTCGATAGAATTTTTTTTATGAATTGACTATTCAATGGATAATTTAATAGCCATAAATGAACATTGGCCAAAAACAAAATTCCATCTACTCATGCTCTAATTAGAAATTGTCCCTCAAGGACACTGTTTTATTATGACATGCCTCAAGGATGGTAGGCAAATCGATTCCAAATAAAATCCTCGATGAAAAACATGGAGCATGAAAACAAGATGGTTGTTCGAGGTATAAAAGACCCCATGATAGTCTCATAAAGAGACACTGGACATTAAGGTTCCAAAGTACCTCAGATAGTTAATGATATCTCAGTAAATTCTATCTTGTATTGAATTATTATGGAATCGAAACAAACGACGTCGATAAATTTGTTTACATACAATATAGCGCTTGCTATTATGCATAATGAGGATCATAAATCAAATGTTATTCAATGAAACGATTGGCCAACGTGAAAAGACGCAATCTCATGAAAATACGAGAAGTCTTGGGACATGAAGTCCGTACACATAAATGTGTAAAATCTATTGGATATACATCGGTCTTTGTGTGAAACCGAAATAAGAGTTTTAAAGTTATCTGCTTTAAGACATGAATTGTTGAATAAATATATTCACAAAATTGATTATTAAGAGACAAATTGTCTTGAGGTGGATGTAAATATCTTATTGATATTTTTTTATGAGGCAAATAATCTATAAGTGTTTAATTCACTCTAAATGAGTTTTAGATAAAGCTCTCATATTCTACGAAGGATCTATAATGCTTTAAGTCCTCAAGCATGTCTAGCAACTTCAACTTTTAGAAGCAATTAATAAAGTTCTCAAGAACTTTATTTGATAAAGTTGAATGAATCTGTATATGGATCAAAATGATTTTGGACGCATATTATGTAAATTGCTTCTAGAAATAATTAGTCCTCAAGTACCATACACAAGTACAATTGAGGTTTGGATGTCAATTTTGTAATTAATATGCATCACGAGAGTGTATTTTTCTCTTTTAATATTTGTACATGCATTGTATATTTTTCAACCAATTGATTTGATATTGGGTTGAAAGCTACACATATATTTTGTTTTTCTTTTGCAGGACTTATTCGTAACATCATCAATTTGATGGACTTCATTGTAAAGTTGTTGCCAACAAAAGTATACGAGCAACTCATTTAGAAGATTAGCATACGATGCTTGAAATATATACATTAAATTGAGGAGGAGGAACATTATACGCACTGCACTCTTTTCCTTCATCAAGTTTTTTTTATCCCACTGGGTTTTTCTTGATAAGGTTTTTGATGAGGCAGTCTATGAAGTATAATGAACGATGAATATCCAAGGAGGAGTATTGTAAAATATTATGGGCTTATGGGCTTATGTCTATTCATCCTAATCTTGATTAACAAGTTAGGTTTTCCTATGCCTTATAAATACCTCGTATTGTAACATTATGAATACATCTCAATAATAAGAATTCTCTTCCTCTCTCATTCTTGTGTTCTTGTTCATTACATTTACAACATTGAGTACCATTTTTGGCATAAAGTAATAATTTATTTGACATCATAGCCAGATTAAAAAATTATAGTAGACCTAGCACACTAAATGCACGACATACCTTCATTGCTACACACGTTATCATTACAATAATAGAATCACAAACCTATCACATTAGATAGTTGATTTATCATACACTATTAAAAAATAATGTTCAAAACATACAAATGAGTTGTGAGCAATGTGGAACGACTAAAACTGGTTAGAAGTTTTGTGACAAGCATGCATAATGAAGACGTTGTATGGTCATTTAATCATCACTCACCCACACACTTACTTATTGCATGTGTTCAACAAATATTGTAGAAACCACCCCACTCTATATATTTTAATGAGTAAATTACACCGTTCGTCCTTGTGGTTTGCGTTGACCGCAGGGTTTCGTCCTTTGACCAAAAAAGTTGCACCGTTCGTCCTTAAGTGTGAAAACGTTATGCGCCGTTCGTCCCTTGACCAAAAAACGTTAAGTTTGACCGTTAAAAACCCATCATGTGACTTGCACATGAGGGTAAATTCGTCATTTCAACGCCATAAGGACGAACGGTGTAGATATAGAGCATCACTTTTCCCCTTTCCCCTCATTTTTCACCTATTCACTCTCTCTCTTAAAAATTTACTTCTCTCTCTCTCTTAATATCCGGTCACCGAATCTTTCTCCGATCACCATCTCTGGCGACTATTCCGCCACGCCACCACCAAATCTCACCACCCTTCTAAAGTGGTAGATCGAGTCATTGTGACTCCATTTTGCAACACACGCTACAAATCATGACGACGCTCCTTAGATCTCGAGTTAAAGGTTCGGTTTCTGGGTTTTCTATATTAAGTTCTCGTGGAATGAAAATGGGTGTTCAAGAACTAAAATCATAAGCGCAGGAGTGGAAGGTGTGATGGTTGATGTGTGGCGGGTTTGGTTGAAAAGATGGACCAATGAAGTATAATCGGGATGGATATGTTGAGCTTGTGAATATGGTTCAAAGACATGGATTGAAGCTTCAAGTCGTTATGTCTTTTCATCGCGCGGTGGCAATGTTGGAGACTCTGTTGCATAAAATAAACAAACAAACGCACCCTAGTTGGAAATGAAATCGACGCACACTTTGGTGTGGGTTGTAATCGCAACAAACGCCTCTTGGGCTGGTTTTCTTTCCACCGTACGTGATTGACACAAGCAAAACAAATGACCCTGGTGCTAGTTTCCAGTCGAGAACCGAGCCATCAAACACACCCTCTTGGGTGGTTTTCTTTCCAATAGGAATAGGCATAAACCAAATAAGCTATATCAAACACCCTTGTTAGGCCATGGTGTGGTCGTATGGTTATGGTGGTGGGCGAGATTACACGAACAAAGCAAAGCAAACCAAACCAAACCTCAACACCCATTTGATCTCCTTGATGCGTGGCTGCTGTGATGTTCAACTCGAACCAAATGGGACCCTTCCCTTACCATCTTAACCTGAAACAATAAGATTTCCTGCCTCATGATGGTTTTACTTTTAAGCAAGTGAGGAGAGTGTTGAGTTGGTGTTTGTAGGAAAGGTGATGAGATAGTAGCCATTGTTGAATGATTTTTTTAGTTTTTTGCCGAAGGCTTTGGATGGTTTTAGACTTTAGAGTATGTGTTTGAGGACTTTATCTGATTTTGGTTGAAGAAGGCTTATCCACCATTGGTTCATAATTGGTGGGAAAAATGATGACACGTTGTAGAAATGGAACGCTATAAATAAATTTAAGAGTAAACTACACCGTTCGTCCTTATGGTGTTGAAATGACGATTATACCCTCAGGTTAACAAGACTTAACGGTCAAACTTAACGTTTTTTTGTCAAGGGACGAACGGCGCATAACGTTTTCACACTTAAGGACGAACGGTGCAACTTTTTTGGTCAAAGGACGAAACCCTGCGGTCAACGCAAACCACAAGGACGAACGGTGTAATTTACTCTATTTTAATGGTGAATGGGTCATAACAACTATCTAAAGATAGTGTTTGTTTGAATTTTATTTTTGAGTTTTTGAACTTATTTAACTCATCTTATATTTAATTAAATATAAGTTAGTTTTCCCCACCTATATTATAACTTACGAGCTTATTATGATTCAAAAGTGTTAAATAAGCAAAATAGAAGCTAGAAAATAAACGAAAATGGACTTTTTTTTAAGTTGGATATTTTAGTCAAAATGCAAAAACTTATGATAAGTTTAAGTATTTAACAGGTCAAATTAGACAAGGTTATAAATAAAAAAAATATAATGTTTATAGGAAAATTTAAATATAAATAAAAATCTAATCATTAAGAAAAAATATTTTGTTTAAGTTTCAAAATATACAAAAAAAATATAAATATATTTTTAGTAAAATTTAAATATAAATTTAAAAATTTAAATATAGATAAAAATATAAATATACTGGAAAAATATAAATAAAAAACTAAATAAAATAATAAGTTTCTCATTTAAGTTTAACAAAATAAAAAATATAAATAAAAAAATCATTATGTTAATTCTATATAGCAAAAAAAAAAAAAAAAAAAAAAACACATATAAAATTTAAATCACATGCACGGAGATTTATTAATTTATAAATCTAAATATAATTCAACTAATAATAAAAAATATTAAATTAATCTTTATACTTTTTTTTTACTACGTAATTCTCAATTACACCTCATCCCCCACACCACCGCCACTAAACAGTAAACACCGCCACCGCAGTTCCCGCCAGAATCTCCATCCAATCGAATTCTAATTATTCAATGTAACACTCTATCCTCCTAATTTTATATTCACTATCAATCCAATTATTATTATAGCTAATCGTAACTTTATTTAGGGCTTGCTCAATATATGTGCCCCACTTATTGTTTATAATTATCAAATGTGATGTTTGTAGCGATATATATACACATAGAGAGATAGATAGTTTGCGCGATATAGCCGTTGCGTTTTGAATATGACTATTTGATGTCGAATTATAGGGAGTAGACAATAAGTTGTGACGAAGTTTATATATATAGAGTTAGCGCGATTAAGCGGTTGCGTTTTGAAAGTGATTATTTGATGTGGAGTTATAGGGAAGATAATAAGTTGTAACGAAGCTTGTTACGTATAGTGTTCGTATGTGTTTTTGCTGTTTAAGGTCGTGATAGTAATTTAATAACAGAATCTGTTGTTTAACAAATAGGTCATTAGAATTAGTTTTGTGACCTGAAAACGTGATGATCAGATAATCACATTCAAAACGCAATGCAGAGTGATGGTGTTATGCATAGAACAAGTTAATCATGTAAGTTGCATAACAAGAATAAGTTCTATAGGAGTGAATGAGTGATATGTGCGCTTAGCCTGCTGAAAGAATTACGAAAGATGAAACATGTATGTTACCTCAAAAGCGTATGCTGTCGATGTGATCACCTCGGATGATAGGCTTTTCCTTTGTGGCTGTTAGGGTTTGAGAGGAGAAAATAATTAATCTATAACATATGATGGAGAATTATGTTTATATACTTATGGAATCGGGTTAGGATCCTTCTTTTTTTAAAAGGCCCGCGGGCCCGGATGGAACCACGAATTAACGTATGAGCCCATGGCTTCACACGTTAGGCTCATTTCTTAATATATGTTCTTTGATGTTTTATTCAGCCAACATTCATTATTTAGAATCATATTATAAGCTTAGTTACAGTATTAGAGAGTATTTATCGAATCACAATTGATTAAGTATTCCGTTCCTACTTGTTTATAGGTGTACAACCTAAATAACGCTTAAAGGAGTCCTATTAGAACTAAGAAATATAGGAGGTTACATGTCATATGATTTCCTCTATGTATTTGCTTTTGCAAAGCGCGGGTATACTACTATTAGGTTGTTGAAACGTAGGCACACCAGTGTGTTGTGTCAATGCACATACTCCAATACAAATACCCTATCATGACTTGAATTCTATACTGATTATTCATTATTAGTGCATCCTAGGTATATTTTATTAAATGCAATAGTGAATTAGAGCTAGATGAAGTATTAGTAGAGCGATGAGAGACTAACTACTCAAACACATCCCAACTTCACTTGCTTTTGATCCCATTACTAGCACCAGGCCTCACAATCCTGATGATCGAAATGGCTAAATTGCTTGCACAGCTACAAAACGTGAAAGGCACTATTGTCACGACACTTGTAAACGACATTCTATATGGTCCCACCCTCTAACAACACATCAACTCCAGTCTCCAGGCTCTCGGTTTCTTTTCTTGAACTCCTATTCCCAGGGGTCAAGAACGGGCTTCCAGAAGGATGTGAAACCGCTTTCAGTTGCTGTTGATATGTTGCAACATCGACTGTAAGAACGTGTTGAGACTCTAAACCCTTGACCAAGCTGTATTTTATCGGATGAGATACATGCTAAGGAGGGCTGATACCGAGAAAAATTTTCGATGGAATGAGCTGTTTTAAACAGTTGTGTACTCATCATTATATCTAAGATGTTGGATGAAATCCCTGAGTCAGAACCTTTTGTTCTCTTGGGATTGCCTGATCGGATTGAGATAACCAAAGATCAGCTGCCACATAAGCTTAATCATAGTCCTATTGCTATCAGTGTGCACCATGAACGAGTGAGGGAAACCGAGTCAAAAGCTTACGAAATGGTGATTAATAGTTTCGAGGAGTTAGAACAAGATTATGTAAAAGAATTTAAGAAGTTAAAAGAGGGTAAAGTTTGGTGCATAGGACCATCATCACTCTCCAGTAATAACGATTCGAGTACTTCTATTGATGCTCAACGTTTATTAACATGGCTTGATCTTAAAGAACCAGGATTCGTGGTTTATGCTTGCTTTGGTAGTAGTAGTAGAGTTATCCCTCCACAACTAATCGAGGTTTAGTAGCATCTGATCGCTCTTTCAAATGAGTGATTAGATCCAGTGGAAGAGCTCAAGAGGTTGAAAAATGGTTACTTGAAAGTAGGTTCAAGGATAGAGTTAAAGATAGAGGACTTATAATAAGAGATTGGGCACAACAAGTACTAATTTTATCACACGCTTCGGTTGGAGGGTTCTTAACACATTGTGGTTGGAAGGTGCTAATCTTATATTCACTGTTAATCTAATTGTTATCTCTTATATTTGTAGCTAATCGTAACTTTACACGATTTTAGTAAGGGCTTTCTTAATATATGTGCTCCAATTATGTATAATGTTGATGGTTATAAATGTATGTAGCGTATATTTAGGGTTCATGTATTTTAGGTCTAATTATTATTTGTTATTGTAGTTATTTGTAATGTTTGTAGCTATGTAGAGTTCGCTATAGCAGATGCGTTTTGAAAGTGATTATCTGACGTGGAATTATAGGGATGTTACCATATAGTGTTCGTATGTGTTTTTGCGGTTTAAGGTCATGGTAGTAACTTAATAAGAGATTCCTTTTTTAACAAATAGTTAGTTTTGTTGTAGTTGATTATCCGAACACTAGAAGTTAAGTTTTTATGACTTGAAAACGTAATATTCAGATAATCACTTTCAAAACGCAATGCTAGATTGATGGTGTGTATAACGAAATAATCATGTAAGTTGCATAAAAAGACGAGACATGAATATTACCTCAAAAGCGTGTGTTGTGGACGTAATCACCTAGGATGGTAGGCTCTTCTTGTTGCGATTATGGTGGCTATTAGGGTTTTAGAGAAAAAAAACCTATATAACATATGATGGAGAATTATATTTTATATACTTACGGAATTGGGCTCGTGGCCTTCTTTTTTAAAAAGGCCCACGGGCCCGGATGGAACAACGAATTAATGTATGAGCCCATGGCTTCACACGCTAGGCTCATTTCTTAATATTTGTTCTATAATGCTTTATCCAGCAAACATTCATTATTTATAATCATATTATAAGCTTAGTTATAATATTAGAGAGATTATTCATCAGATCACAATTGATTAAGTATTCTGTTCTTAGTTGTTATAGGTGTACGACCTAAACAGCGCTGAAAGGAGTCCTATTAAAACTAAGAACTACAGGTGGTTACATTTTTCATATGATCTCCTATAGATAGACTAAAAAATTGAGCAAAGCTCTTTTTGTATTACTGCTGCAATGTGCGACTATTCTACTAGTGGGTTCTTGAAACACAGCAATGACAATGTTGTGTTGTGTCAATGCACATACACTCCAATACAAATACCCCTATCATGACTAGTATACTATACTGATTATTGATTATTACTGCATCCTAGTAATATTTTATTGAACTGCGATATGTTTGGGTGTAAGTTACAACCATGTAAGAGGATGATTCAATGCAATAGTGAATTAAAGTTAGATGAAGTATTAAGTAGTAGAATGATGATAGAGACTAACTACCCAAACACATCCCATCATCGCTAGTAAAATCAGATGGAATCATGTAACTGCCAAATGATTCGTAAAACTATGATCATACGCTTTCTCTAAGTCATGTCCAACCATAAACGAATTAGCATGAAATGTGAATGGAGAGAAGAAGATTCTATATAAGCATATCTTTGGTTTTTATGACTAGAAAACTTAATAGTCAGATAATCACACATTCTAAGAGCAGGAGGTACGGTGGTGCCAAACTTGGTGCCAACGAGTTTGGCGCGACGCCAAGTTTGGCGCACTGTTACCACGCTCGCGCCAAGAGGCCTTGCGCCAAACATAACAGCCCACGTTTTTTTTTTTTTTTTTTTTTTTTTTTTTTTTTAAATGTGGCCGTTGCATTCAAAAATATAGCCGTTGCAAACGGCTAGTTTTGTGTTTTTTTTATTTTTGACCTCTTTTTTACCACTTTTACCCACTTTCAAATCCTATATAAACCTTATCACTTATACCACTTCACACACACTTCAAATACATCTCAACTTCAATATTTTTTCAAGAAAATGAATCCCAACAACACCCTCGATCAATCGAATGCTTAACGATCCATCGAACCAATGATCGGTTCGTCTTCGAATCCGAATCCGAACACCCAACAACAATACTTTCCTTCGTTTTCAACAAAACTCATGCGTCAATCCCGAGGAATACGCTTTGTTTTCTCAATGGAAAATGCAACAACAACAACAACAAAACGAATCACAACCAAGATCGTCCACCAATCGCTCCACCTTGTCGACGGTCCGAATCCAAGAGAAGCGGTCATCCCACCCCACGTCCAAAAAACAAAATGAAGGAACCGTGAAGGCAAAGAAAACGAAAAAGCAACCAACAACCAAGAGAAGCCGAGACCCAAAGAACGATCGCGAACGCATGGACCGACCAAGAAGAACTACTTTTGGCGCAAACTTACATTGAAGTATCCGAGGATCCAAAAGTCGGTGCGGATCAAGGTAATGAAACGTTTGGTATAAAGTTTGGAAGCTTACAACAAGGAAGCAAAAACAAAAGTTTGTAACTCGTACCAAGAACATGCTTATCGGAAAGTGGACTCGATGAATCGTTGTGTCGGGAAGTTTAATTCGATTGTGAATGAAACGGTATTTTATGAGTGGGAGAACGATATGGATTTCATGGAACGTTGCCACACTTTGTACAAACGATATCATGGCGATTTTAAACATTCGCCGGCTTGGAAGTTTTGAAGGACAAGCATAAGTGGAAAAATCCGGACTCAACAAATGCAAGACGTAATCGTCTTCGGTTACCAAGAGATCCCGAGCATTTTGGACCCGACGCATTGCCAGGCCTGACGGGTGTACCGGATTGCAAAGAGCCAACGTTCGCTCTAACTCGACCGCAAGTTCGGTTCAAACCCGAAATGTTTTCACAAATGATGGAAAACAATACGAGTTGGAGCGAAAAATGAAGCAAGATGTTCTTGAAAGGTGAGTCTCGGCGGGGTCGATTTAATCGAAACTCAAAGGATAGCCGAAGATACGCGGGTGCTATCTATGGACACAAGCACGCTCGATCCGATGAACGCGTCAATCGTGAGGCCCAACAAGCACGGATCCGGCAAAATATTCACAAGAATAATTATGTTATGTTTTTAAGTTTATTGTTTTTTATTTCTTGTAATGTTTTTTTTATGAATAAAGTAATTTTAGGATATATTGTTTTAAATTTTATAAAAAAAAATTGAGTTTGGCACCGAAATTCGTGCCAACGGATACCTCAGTAAATGTGGTGCCAACACTTTCGGTGCCAAACTCAAAACCTGCGACGTGGCGGTTTGGCACGAGCTTGGCACCACACTTTGGCACCACTGCACTCCAAGTGCTCTAAAAGCAATGCCGATTGATGGTGTATATAATGAATAATCATGTAAGTTGAATGACAAGAATAAGTTCTATCGGAGGATTTGTTCGTTTAGCATGTAAAAAGAATTACGAAAGATGAGACATGAATAGTACCTCAAAAGCGTTTGTCGTGGCTGTGATCAGTGATCACCTCCGATGCTAGGCTCCCCTTCTCCCTCTCACGATTATGGTGACTATTAGGATTTGAAAGAAAAAATAAATCTATAACATATGATGGAGAATTATGTTTATATACTTATAGAATCGGGCTCGTGGCCTTTCGTTAAAAGGCCGTGGGCCCGAATGGAACCACAATTTAACGTATGAGCCCATGGCTCCACATGTTAAGCTTGTTTCTCAATATATGTTCTATAATGTTTTATCCAGCCAACATTCATTATTTATGATCATATTATAAGCCTAGGTACAATATTAGAGAGAGTATTCATCAAATCACAGCTGGTTAAGTATTCTGTTTGTACTTGCTTATAGGTGGATGACCTAAACAACGCTTAAAGGATTCCAATTAAAATTAAGAAATATAGGCAGTTACATTTTTCATATGATCTCCTCTATAGTTAGACAAATAAATCGAACAAAGCTCTTTTTGTATTGGTGCTGCAAAGCACGGCTATACAACCAGTAGGTTCGAAATGTAGGCAATGACACTAGTGTGTTGTGTCAATGCACACCAATACAAATATCCCTATCATGACTAGAATTCTATACTAATTATTGATTATTACTGCATCCTAGTAATATTGTATTGAATGCGATAGCGAATTAAAGCTAGATGAAGTATTAAGTAGTAGAGTGATGAGAGCCTAACTCCTCAAACACATCCCTGCTTTACTTCCTTTTAATCCCATTACTAACCTGGCCACATCATCCCAATGATTGAAACTGCTAAATTGCTTGCACAGCAACAAAACGTGAAAGTCACTATTGTCACGACACTCGTAAATGCTATTCGATATGGTCCACCCTCCAACAACACATTAACTCCAGACTATCGGTTTTTTTTCTTGAACTCCCATTCCCAGGGTTGGAGAACGGGCTTGGCTTCCAGAACGATGTGAAAGTGCTGATGCTTTACCTGGTTTACACTGGCTCCCAAACTTTTCAGTTGCTGTTGATATGTTGCAAAATCAACTGTAAGAACGTTTTGAGACTCTAAAGCCTCGGCCAAGCTGTATTTTATTGTATAAATACATGCTAAGGAGTGCTGATACCGTGGCCAAATATAAGATACCGAGAATTGTTTTTGATGGAATGAGCTGTTTTAAACAATTGTGTACTCAGCATTTATATGCATCTACGATGTTGTATTAAATCCCTGAGTCAGAACCTTTTGTTCTCCCCGGATTGCCTGATCGGATTGGGATAACCAAAGATCAGCTGCCACATGAGTTTAATCATAGTCCTATTGCTATGAGTGAGCATCATGAACGAGTGAGGGAAACCGAGTCAAAAGCTTACGGAATGGTGATTAATAGTTTCGAGGAGTTAGAACAAGAATATGTAAAACAATTTTAGAAGTCAAAAGAGGGTAAAGTTTGGTGCATAGGACATTATCACTCCAATAATAACTATTTGAGTACATCTATTGATGCTCAACGTTTATAAACATGGCTTGATCTTAAAGAACCAGGATCCGTGGTTTATGCTTGCTTTGGTAGTAGTAGTAGAGTTATCCTTCCACAACTAATCAAGGTTTAGAAGCTCTGATCGCTCTTTCATATGGTGATTATATCCGGTGAAAGAGCTCAAGAGGTTGAAAAATGGTTACTTGAAAGTTTGAGGATAGAGTTAAAGATAGATGACTTATAATAAGAGATTGGGCACCACAAGTACTAATTTTATCACACCCTTTGGTTGGAGGGATCTTAACACATTGTGGTTGGAGGGTACTAATCTTATATTCACTGTTAATATAATTATTATCTCTTAATTTGCAGCTAATCGTAGCTTTACACGATTTTAGTAATGGCTTACTTAATATATGTGCTCCAATTATATATATAACGTTTATGGTTATATATGTTTGTAGCTTATATTTAGGATTCATGTATTTTAGGTCTAATTATTATTATTTATTGTAGTTATTTGTTATGCTTGTAGCTATTTAGTGTTCGCTATAGCAGTTGCGTTTTGAAAGTGATTAGCTGATGTGAATTTATAGGGATGTTTCATATAGTGTTCGTATGTGTTTTTGCGGTTTAAGGTCATGACAATAACTTAATAAAAGATTCCGTTGTTTAACAAATAGTTAGATAATTAAAGATAGTTTTGTTGTGGTTGATTATTCGAACACTAGAAGTTATGTTTTTGTGACTTAATGTAATAATCAGATAATCACTTTCAAAACGCAATGCTAGATTGATGGTGTATATAGCGAAATGATCATGTAAGTTGCATACTAAGAATAAGTTCTATTGGAGGAAATGTGCTTTTAGCGTGTTTAAAAAGTTATAGAAGGTGAGACATGAATCTTACCTCAAAAGCGTGTGTTGTGGACGTGATCACCTCGGATGATAGGCTCTTCCTTTTGCGATTATGGTGGCTATTAGGGTTTGAGAGAAAATAAAATTTTTTAATTATCTATACTATATGATGGAGAATTATGTTTATATACTTATGGAATCAGGCTCGTCGCCTTTTGTTGAAAAGGCCAGCAGGCCCGTATGGAACTACAACTTAACGTATGAGGCAGCCTATGGCTCCACACGTCAGGCTGATTTCTCAATATATGTTCTATAATGCTTTATCCAGCCAACATTAATTATTTATAATCATATTATAAGCCTAGTTACGACAGTAGAGAGAGTATTCATCAAATCACAATTGATTAAGTTTTCCGTTACTACTTCTTTATACGTGTATCACCTAAACAAAGCTAAAAGTAGTCTAATTAAAACTAAGAAATATAGGCGGTCACATTTTTCATATGATCTCCTCTGTTGATAGACTAAAAATCGAGCAAAGTTCTTTTTGTATTACTGCTGCAAAGCATGGATATACTACTAACTGGTTCTTGAAATGTAGGCAATGACACTAGTGTGTTGTGTCGAACCACATAGTCTAATACAAATACCTCTATCATGACTAGTATACTGCATATACTGATTATTAATTAGTACTGCATCCTAGTAATATTTTATTAAACTTCGATATGTTTGGATGCAAGTTACCACCCATATAAGAGGATGATTCAATGCAGTAGTGAATAAGTTAGATGAAGTATTAAGTAATAGAATGACGAGAGAGCTAACTACCCACACATCCCATCATCGTGTTTTCACAAGTAAAATCAGATGAAATCATGTAATTGGCCAAATGATTCATACAACTATGATGATAAACTTTCTAAGTCATGTCCAACCATAGAAAAGAATTAGCATGAAATGTGAATGGAGAGAAGATTGTAAATAAGCACATTTTTGGTTCTTACCGTGTATCCTCTTTCATGAAAGTATAAAGTAGATTAAGATTTTGACTTGTACGAAATATACAAGTTCTTAACCCCTGTTATATGAATTTTTCCACTCCTGATATTGATAACCTTAGTGACGAACATGCAATCAGTTAATTATACATCTTTGTGGTTTAGTTATCATTCTCTCGTATTGTTGTATGCTAGGCTAGTCACCCAACTATTAATGTAGCACTCTACCAATCTTCAAATCTGTTATCACTTCTGTTATTTAATAGTTGTCTTTTTTTGTTTCTACATGATCTTAGCTAGGCTTTGCTCAAGTTATATTTTCTCATGGTATCTAGGTTTAGGATTATAGGTTTATGTAGCTAGCTATATCCGGATGTGCACTTTGAAACAGCTGTATACATAATAAGAATTATATGTTTCTGCCCCTGGATACGATCAGTATGATCGACTTAACCACACATATTAGGTGTGTTATTGTGCGATTTCTTCTTTATTTTCGTGCATTCTGCCTAAATATATGTGTGGATGTATGTATATAAGATCATTTGATTGATTTCATGAATAATCAGATAATCATAGTCACTCACACCTGCTCCTAAGCTTTATCATTCGAACACTAGAAACCAAGTTTTGTGACTTTAAAACGTAGTAAAACAGATAACCAATTTCAAAACACAATGGCAGGCTGTTAAGCATTATATCTATATAATCATTTATAGCGGAATTTAGTAATGCAATTACTTCTATTGTGCAACCCGAAACCGAGGACCTTCGTTATAAGCATTTTAGAAAAAAAGACACAAAGGGAGACATGGAATACGCCTTAAAAGTTGGCTCCTCTTCTCTTCTAGTGGTTATTAAGGTTAACAAATGAGAAGGAAATAACATTTATATACTTGTGATATCGGGCTCGCAGACTTTTTCTCAAATGTCCTGCGGGCCCCATGTGATGGAACCCCACCGTAGCGTATGAGCCCACGGATATGTTGGGCAACCTGTACACTTTTTCTTCTCATTATTTGTTCTATAACGCTGATTAGGTCAAGCCAACATTCATGTATACATAGATTATTATATTATTCATCTCATTACAATATATCATAGAGTATCTAGAAAATCACATTTGATAAAGTATTCGTTCCAACTTGTTCTAGGTGTATGATCTTACAGGTTTTTGAAATGTTGGCTATTCTGTATCTTATATCTGATATTATGTTGAACTGTTCAAGCACATGCTGCAACACTGCAACATAAACACTTCCTTCACTATAGTAATATTGTATTAAACAATATGCTTGGATGTTAGTTATCGCCCCAAATAAGAGAATGATCATTGGAACTTTTTGATGCTCTTGCAATATAAAAGTTATGTTAAATGAAGTATTAAGTAGCAGAATGCTAAGATTGAATTAACTATATATAAAGTATAAACATAACCCATGATCGTATTTTCACTCACGAAAATTAGATTGAATCACGAATGATCCATACAACTGTGATCTCACACATTTTCTAATCATTTTTGGTTTTGTTTCCAATTGGCGTGCACCGCTCTATGAGTCTATGTTTACATGGTTTGTGGATTGGCTATCTTTAAGCATGGTGTATGACTACTTTTCTTTTGCCTCATCTATCCCAGTTTTCTGCTTGTCTTCTTTTTGTTAAAAGTTCTCACCCCTTTTATCACTTGAATTGATCTTTCATTTGCTGACTGAAAATCAAAGCCATCATCTGATCACTTGTTTATTGACCAAATGTTAGACTTTACTAAGAAAAATAAGCACAATATGTGAATGGAAAGGAAATCAATTTTTAGAAGTGTATCTTCAGTTCTTACTGATCTGCTCCTGTATGAAATCCGGAATGATGACTTTTGATGATACAAGTTCTAAGCCCTTAATATCAATAATCTATACGAGAGCAAACATACTAAAATAAAGATACGAAGGCACAAGCCTATGCAGTATACCAATCAAGTTTTCAGTGGAGCTGGCACATTCTTCAAGTTCTTTTTGTTTCATCACAAGAAAGGGGTTGCACATTCTTGCAGTAGTTCACATTTGCCTATGATATATACACCAGCAGTTATAGATTCAAGCTACGTTGTTAAAAACCTAGTTTTTAAGAATATTATACTTCACACGTTTAGGCCAACTAGTCTGCAGGTTTTATGCAAAGCACACAAAATTTAAGCCTTTGAGTTCTTTTTTTGTTCTATACATCTAGGTATTCCGTCATAACTGAACGATTTTGATAGAGAACCGTAGAAAAGCTATTAGACTTGTGAAATATCTCGAGTCAACCTATTTGAGCCTTTAGCTATTACCTAGTATTTAATATCAGCCTCACTTCCTTTTATAGATGATACCTTAGCATGTGCTCTTGGATGTCTATTTGCAAGGGGTGTTTGGGATTGCTTATTGATAATAGATTATGCATTTTGAAAACGGATAAACTAACGTGATTATGAAACATAGTGTTTGGATTTGATTATGCTGTTTGAGATCGCATTAAGGTGTTTCGCTAATCCGATTATTTATTAAGTTAATAGGTAAAATTACCATAAAAGACATTTCTATATATGATTGAATTTTTAAAACATAATACCGAACTATTATATGAAAGTAACATATAACAGTTTATAATCATTAATATTTATTGTTTTTTTTTTTTTCCCCTTAAGGGCATATTCGTCATCTCTGGCATGTTTTTGACCGGAATATGTATATGTCAAAGGTATATATACTTACTTGGGTGTCTTATAAAGTTGTGTCAGTACTTATATGATACCCATTTCTCTTTGATCGCACATTAGGTGACTAGGCTAGTTGTGTGAATATACCATAATTGTATGCTTTTTGGTGTGTGGCAGTCGAGAAAAATGTTTTGTGATCTTCTGTCAAAAAAATATGTAACCAAGAGTACATGATGAAGAAGACAAAGAACTTGCATTTAGCCATTTACAATTAGGTCGATATATGACATTCCTAAAAAAGAATCAATATTACACATGTTAACCAAATCGGCTATGTGAAACAAAATTGTGATAATAAAACATATTCTCGAATTTAACAAGCTACTTGTCTTTCATTTCTTAGATTCATCTGCAATTCACAAGAAAACTTGTCAACATCAACCTTGACTTTCTCCACATACCGGTGCACATTTAAAAAAAAATAAAAATAGGAAAGAGTTGAAGAATACCAACTTTGACTTTCTCAACATTCTACTTGGTCAAAGAACAAAGCGTTTAATGTATTGATGCTTCAACACCAAAACTTAAACGTCCATTCTTCAATTCATTGATCGCATTAATGGCAAAATATTGCCAGTCTTACCTAAGAAACATTCCCTTCATTTCCCACACCCTTTATAACCCAACAAGTATTGAATTAAAATACAAAAGCACTCTTCGGTATAACCCTTATAGTCTCATCACTCTTAAAAGTTAATTTGAAAGCTATTAGCTCTACATAAGTGAGCTAAAGGCACATACATGAAGTATATAGCCATTATCAAGATTCTTATTAAACCGATGCAACATTGCATGATGTTACCTCGAGATGTAGAGGAAGGACATTTTGCTGTTGTTGCCGTCAAGTGTGAAAAACCTAAGAGGTTTGTCGTTGAGTTACGATGCCTAAGTAATCCTAGTTTTTTGAGGCTGCTAAAGGAAGCTGGAGAGGAATACGGGTTTAAACATGAAGGAGCAATTGTGGTACCTTGTAATCCTCATGAATTGCAGATGATTTTACAAGAAACGAAATACATGTAGCTTTTTAAATTAATACATGTGAATTATTCATGCTTTTTTGTATCATACAGTTCGACATGTATATTTCAAAATCTGTTATATTAATTCTTTTTAGGAATGTCATAGAGGACCTAATTATAAATGCAACTTCTTTGTCTTCATGTACTCATGGTTACATATTCAAACTTAACAAAAGATCATGAAAAAACAATATCAAAGTGGGAGTAATATTATCTTTATAAATTACAAAAAAAGAGTTCCGCTTTGTCTTGGTACGTAGATACAACAAAATGTTCATTCAGCATCAGTGTACGGTTTTGATTCTCTAAATGTGTGAAATATCGATCCCATGGATGCTACATAGATACAAGTATACAACAAAATGTTCGTTCAGCATTAGTGTGGTTTTGATTGTCTGAATTTGTCAGTCAAAAGATCCTTTGGTTCTTAAGTCAGGTTTCAAGCCACTCTATGAAGAAAATGCCTTTCCACGATGATTAAAAATTACAAGGTTTGCATTGATTGGAAGAGAGACCATACTGAAATTAAAAAACCTAAATATTTCCTTATTTATGTGGTACATACTGTATTAATATATGGCTACAAGTAGATATCAGAAACTACCATAAGGGAGATAATCTAGCTGTTTTAAAGACAATCAAAATAGAGAGAAGTTGAAGAAAGTCTTAGCACCTCTTGATTAACTTCTTTAGATAACTGGCTTGAAGCTGAATTGAGAGACAAATGATACTTTCAGTGGCTACATCCTCTTCCAAAAAACAATTAATACTGAACAGTGAACACCAATGCTAAGTTGAACATTATGTTTATCTATGTAGTATTCACAGGAATTATGTTGCACATGTAGTGGATTAATAGTGCGATACAGTCAAAACAAGGTATTATAGTACAAACCAAATAGATACCTCGGATACAGATAAACTTATCAACGGATTCTCTATCCTCTCTTTTTCCATTTAAATTTAAGTATTTATGTTCGTTTTCATTATAGGATAACAAGATGATTAGAAATCCTTTACTTTTTTCAACCTAATCGCTCTTTTGATTTTGGAATTTTTTTATCAATATACTGTTTCTTATACACATACGTTTCCATTATGAAATGGAGAATGATAATATTTAGGATTCATTAAAAAATCAAGAATACATTCCTGGGAGAAAGCCTTCCCGTATTGGGCACTAATATTTACATGCCAAACTGAAAAAACTGAACCTTGTTTTTATGTTATCATTTAAAAACAGATATTGTATGTTGAGGCAACCCAATAGTCTATTCCTTTTCATAAAGACCCACCTAAGTATGTGTCTAGTTAATGGTGGAAAATGGGAATTGGAAGTGGCCTAATGGAGTGGGTTTCCGAATACCCTCGTGTTGTCAATATTCCAGTCCCAAATTTGATGGTCTGTCCCAGATAAGGTGTTATTTGCTTGTGTGGTACGTTGTTTCAGTAAGTTTGTGTATCAATAGTCATTCAGTCTCTATATGTTTTTTGGATATACTGATGACCAATGCATCATTAGGCTTAAAGTCATTCCCGTTAGCTGTCTCTGATAACTTCGAATTTGATTGACAGATTTGATCAAACAATTCTACAACCAAAATCTTTAGGTCCTCAAGGAGCGGATATCATTCCATTGAAGCAATGAAGGAAGACGAAGTAAACAGATGTCAGATACAAGAATGGTACCCGAGATTCAAATCCTCAACCATAAAAACCATAATTCACGAGCTTCCAGAATCCTTCATCCAGTATCTTCTCGATGATTCTGGCCCGTTCTTTCTTCCAATCTCTAACGGCGATGCATTACCCAACAGAATCCACAATCCCTTAGATGAAGAAGATTACACAATCTCAGAACAACAATCCGATAGCGAATCAGAACCATCTTCACCACGACAACCACCACCTTCTTTTCCAGAACTCGAATCACAAATCAACCAATCAATCGGAACCCTAGGTGGCTCCATCTTCCCGAAGCTCAACTGGAGCTCTCCTAAAGACTCTGCTTGGATAAGCCCAAACGGAAGTCTCAAATGCACTTCATTTAGTGAAATCACACTCTTACTCAAATCATCCGATTCATTAGTTCATGATCTTTGTCACGCTTATGATTCCTGCGCAGACAGTAATTTAGCCCAACCCGATAAGTTTGTCATCGCCCTTCGGAAATGGTGCCCAAATCTTCACCCCGAGATGGAATTCAGGTGCTTTGTACGGAACCGTAATCTAATCGGAATATCCCAACGGGAAGTTACTGGATTTTACCCGGTTTTGATTGATGAGAAAGATAAACTGGAAACGGAAATTAGAAAGTTTTATACGGATAAAGTGAGTATGGAATTCGATTCAGAAAGCTACACGTTTGATGTTTATGTTCAAAAGGATGGGAAAGTTAAGGTTTTTGACTTTAATCCGTGGTGCGAGGTTACTTTACCATTGATGTTTACATGGGAGGAACTGGAGTCTGAGGAGCTAATGCATGACCCCGAGTTTAGAATTGTGGATAGTCAATTGGGAGTGAGGCCGGGCTTGAAAACTGCGGTTCCTTATGATTATTTGGATACAAGTGAAGGAAGTGGTTGGGACCAGTTTATGAAAAATGCTGATGAGGAGTTACGGAAGCAGACACGGTCAGCCGGTGCTTAGCAATCGTGTTGGTCTCGAGTTTATTTTATCGTTCTCCAAGTTAAGGTTCACTTTAATGTTTTACTTGTTGGTTATGGTTATAGCTATGTTGGAGAATTGTAAGTTTACTTTGAGACTTATTCAAACAAACAGACATTCTGTAGTGTGTTTGATGAATTACGTGTGGCAGGAATATGGTTCTTGTTTGGTGGTTATGATCCTTAACTTGATTCTAGTGAGTCATGTAAGATGGGACTACTTCGTGTCAAGTTGAGGATGGCAGTGTTATAAAATGTGCTTTATATGTCATTTGATCTGATGGGTACGTCTATTTCATTGTATGTCTTTGCAGCTTGTTTGTTATCGCTGTAAGAACCATGAGAATATAAGGAACTCAGTATGCGTATTTTTCTAATTGCGTTGCTTAGGCTTAGCTTAGGCTTAGTGGGTCAAGTGACATCTCCTTGAACACTGAACTGAAGTTGATGTTCCTGTGATTTATAATACATTCTCCTTTTCATCAAAAAAAGCATGTATCTAGTTTATTGAATTCAACTCTGGTCAAAACACATCCAGAATGACAGAAAATCCCTTGCGAAACTTGAAAAGTCAAAATCTATTTGATGAGGTGACAACATGTTATTTGTAAAAGTTGTATTTTCAAAAAGTCAAGGATCTATCATCAGCCTAGTTTTGGCTGTAATATGCATAACTTTTTTTGAACGAAGTAATATGCATAACTCAAAGATATAATTCCTTGTGGCTTATAAAGTTCTTTGTAAAAGTTGTATTGCGTCACATCGTCTTTTCACTCACCCACCAGCCAGGTGTAGTAATAACCATCAACTTCACCACCCAAGCACCCTATCACACTTGGTCTTAGACATGATCTCTCCCAGTTTGGTAACCTGTTTACGTTGATCATATATCCTGATTATTAACGACTAGGCTAGCAGTGTGGATATGCTAGAATTCTACATTTACACTTAGGTCGCTATATGACACTCCTTAAAAATAAATCAAATAATCAGTATTGCACATTTTGACATATGCATATAATCAACTACTCGTATGTGATACAAAAATAGTATGAATAATACACAATTTCTAATTTAACGAGCTACTTGTGTTTCATTTCTTGTAGAATCGTCTGCAATTCATCTGGTTCACAAGGGATCTCAATGGCACCTTCATGTTTGAACCCGTATTCATCTCCAGCTTCTTCTAGCAGCCTCAAAAAACTAGGATTTCTTAGGCATGTTAACTCCACCACAAACCTCTTCGGCTTTTGACACTTGACAGCAACAACAACAAAATGTCCTTCCTCTACATCTTGAGGCATCATCACGCAATGCTGCATTGTCTTAATAAGAATCTTGATAACAACTATATACTTCATGCCCGCGCCTTTTAGCTCACGTATATATAACCGAATGTTTGAACTCAATAGTTATAACTTATAAGTTCAGGAATCAGTGAACAATGTAGAGCTAATAATTGTCAAATCTCCTGTAAAGGGTGATGAGACTATACAGTATATCGAAAAGTGTTATATATATGTATTTTAAGAAAGTTTTTGGGTTATAAAGGGTGTAGGAAATGAAGGGGAAGTTTCTAAAATGGGACTCAGACTATTTTTGCCATTAATGGATAGTTGAAATGAAGAATGGGTGTTTGTGTTAAGCAGTTGCAACATCCATGCATTAAAAGCTTTGTTCTTTGACCAAGTGGCGAGCGGAGAAAGTCAAAATTGGTATTCCACTACTCTTTCTATTATATAGAAAAACGAATATAAACCCGCTGACGCAATTGACGACGGCTTCAAAAGACTTACTTTGTAATGACACTTAAACCTTAGGGACTAATTTTGCCAAGTTGCTATAGTTAAGAATTAATTCTACAGAGACTTACCTCAGCAACGCCTTAAACTTTAGGGACTATTTTGCCAGATTGCTATAGTTAGCAATTAATAACGCAGACTTATTTTGCAGTACCACTGAACCTCGCGACTATTTCGCCAAGTTGAGAAAGTTTCGATTAAACGTCATTACATCGCTTTTCTTCCCGATGTTTAGTATATATATATAATTTGCAAAAATGTTTATAATTTTAATTTTAGCAAGTGTACTAGTATCATTGGTTAATGATGTTGACAAGTTCTAAGGAAGGCCAACAAAAAAAAAAAAAAAAAAACCTGACGCGAAACCCGAAACCTAAACTTTTGAGACGGTGAGACGCTTATCGAGTTACTGAGGCGAGTTCGGGCTTTATCAAGCTTCTTATCGTTGTGCCCCGCCCCGCCCCCGAAACATACATACATACATATATATATATATATATATATATATATATATAGGATAAAGATCAAATAAAAGACAAATATCCGTAAAAGATAAAAGATTATTTTTCAAAAAGTTCTCGAAAATTCCAAAACATTTCACAAAGATCGGGTATGATGGTGCATGAAAAAGTTGTGAAAACTTTTTCTAAAAGTGGATATTTTTCCAAAAAATTATGAAAAATACGTTTCAAGATTAAATCGTTTTTTGTCGTCAAAATTGGTTTTGCACCCAACTTCTTTTCGACTTTTTCATCAAAATAACATCACAGATCTAACTAAAACAAGTTGAAAATTTTGTGCATCAAAATTTTTTGATCAAAATTGTTTTGTGCATTAAAAAAGCGTATCAAAACTCAAAATTATAAAAATGTTTTCACAAAAGTTTTATGCACCAACATACCCGATCTTGTGGAATGTTATATATATATATATATATATATATATATATATATATATATATATATATATATATATATATATATATATATATATATATATACTAGTAATCAAAACCGTCCGATGGACGGTATGACTTATTGCTTTTATTTTTAGGTTTTAGTATAACAAATATATACTAAAAAGTAATTAAAAGTTAAATTAAATAATTTACAACTATAATTGATATTACCATAATATATATATGTGTTTTTTATTTATTTATAAGTTAGTTTTTATTAATTTGTATCTACATAATTTACTTTCCTAACGGGCAAAGGCAAAACATGAGAATAAACTTTATAATACACTTAGATAGTGAATAATGAACTCAACAAAAAAAGAATGGTTATTCGATAACTTTTTGTATTTGTATCTTATGATGATTAATCTCGAGCCCTTAAATATATCCTAAATACATGTTTCATATCTCTTTCTCATAATTTTGTTAGCCCGTTGGGCGGGCATGACTTATAAATACCGTTGACATATTTTTCTATAATGAAAGAAGTGTGGTAAAAAATGGTTGGAAAGTGTACATGTCTCACTGGCTATTGTAACTTGCCATTGTGAACATTTCAAAGTTAGATCTCTTGTATGTCCAAGGTGAAATTAGTCCAATACTTGTTAGCGCAATAGTCTATATTCATATGAGATCTCCAAAGAGATCCGCCCATATATTAAAGTATACATTGTGATCACCATCTTAATCCGGTTAGAACTTTTGAGATAACCTTCTTCAAGTCCACTCTTGCTTGGTACGCTACCATTGAAAAAAGGCATAAACACACACAAATACACAAAAACCCAAAAAAAACTATTTTCTAGCATAACTAAACTCACGTACATGCATTTTTATAATGATCATCACAACATTCAGTATAATAACTAAATAACCCAAAGGTGTGGCCTAATGGCGAGGGATTGAGATATACGAAGTTTATACACATTCTCCACTTTCTCAACTTCCTGACTAAGCCAATTTCTCGAAGTTTTTATCTAAAAATGTCATATAGTTAGCATCTTTTTTTTATACTAATACTATACATTGGCCAAAAAAATATAAAACTAATAAATTGTCCTGATTGACTTTGTCCTTTGGGTTGCTCTGAAAAAGACATATAAGAAATAATGAAGTTACCAAAAGTAAAAACATGTTGTTGAAAAAAGAAGTTACATTGAGATAATTTTTTTACTTATTTGTTCTAATAAAACATGTTGTGCAGCAAAAAATACTGTTTGGGTCTTTGGGATATGCCTCTGTTGTTTGAAGCTAATAAATTAGATAATCAGATGTGTGAGTTTTCTTGCAGCTTCTTTTGTTTTCCTTTGAAGAACCTACAGAATCAGGACCCCCTTTCCTTTGACTTCTTTTTATGACCACATCAGGAGCTGAATGATCCGATGAGCTATCAGCTGAGAGACTGGCTTCTCGGTTGTTAGTAACGACTCAGACTTAAAATGTAAACCAACTAAGACAATTACATCAAATGTTTCATCATACTATAAAACATTTATAAAGTATTAATATTAACATGAAACTACAATAAACTATGAACTTAAGATAGCTTACCTTATCGAAAGTATCAGGAGGAATATCCACTGATTTTTTCTTCCGTTTTATGGAAGCACACTATTTGTATATGAATATCTATTTGAAAACATAATGTGATTAAGGTTTTTTTTTTTTTTTTTTTTTTTTTTTCAATTAGGTGGTATATTTTTTTTAAAAGGTACAATCCCCATAATTCATATGAGGTACTATGAGTTTCAAAAGTTTGCGTTAGATAATAAAAAAATACGTATTTTTCATATTGAGTATTTGGTTTATTACATAATAAGAATAGCAAACTTATTAATTTTCATAGATGGGCCAAGCTTTTGATTATTTCTTGAGTGCATTAGTTTTCGAGTAGCAAGATATATTAAGAATGAGAAGAAATATACATTTATCGAATATGAGAGAAAATATAAAGCTTGACAACCTTCATATTTAAAGTTTAGTTAACTTAATGATAAACAGAATGAATAACTAAGTCGTGGCTGGTTCCACTATGGTGCTCAAACACCCTCCTTGGGATTTCACCTTCAATAATTCTCATTGAATCCGACAACATATCCATCAAACACCTTGAAGATTTCATTAGATTAAGACTAAAGATGCCATTTTAACAAATCCAAACCTTACTTGTCCTATAATTTTATTTTGGTTAAGTATAAACAAAATATTACTCCGTAATAGGTCTTGGATGGTTGCAAAACAATTGATATAGCTTGGAGGGCATTTTTTAGTCTATGCTTCATTACATACTTGACAACAACAAATCTTTTTATGCTTCCCAAATCTTGTCAAATCCTCCAATTAGTTCACCCACCTATTGTAAAACGCAGAAAAGATTATTCATTTTCATTCCTTTCATGATTCATTCAAGTATATCAAGAAATAAAAACCTACTAAACATGTATATAAACATATATAATCAAGTAAAAAAACATTTCCTTATTCTCTACAATCAACCCATGAATATGATCATCTTACTTCATAAGTTAGACCATCCTTGTAACAAAATTGCTTATAATGAGACTTAAAACATTAATTATTCATAAATTTCAGTATAAAAGAAAAGAGATCGCCCAACCTACCCAACCCATTACCCTATCAAAGAGAGCGATCTGTTGAATAATATTAGCTCATTAGTGAATAGCAAATGCAATAAAATGTCATTTTTCGTTCCTCTCATAACATAAAAGTAAAAAAAATGGTACCCACCAAATAAAAAACGTAAAATGGCTGAAACCAATAGTACCATGTCCACTTTAATTGTGGAGAGATCATAAAAGAACACTCCAAGAAGTGCTCATTGACCAACTTCTAGACCCAACTGTTCTGTCACAGAAAACTGCTGAATGTAAATTCCAGTGTTTAGAGAAGTAGCAATGTAAAAAACAGAAAAAGGTCCACTTTTTAGTTATCGCTCAATTTTTTTTCCCGTCCTAGAGAGACTACTATTGGCTGACTCAGTTCTACTACAATTTGGCTTGTTGGATCTCTAATTATAAAAAGTCTATTGAGATATTGTACTTGAAGCTAACTTTTTTTTAACCGTTTGTCCTCTAAGATATAAAACATAGCCAAACTCACCCTTTCATTAGCAATGGTCAAAGGTGTCAAAATATGATATTTCGTAACAAATTTACTTGTTTGGAGGGTTTACCTCAAGTGATATAAACCTTCGGTCTTTGCGTGTTATGTGAATACAGGTATTTTCTAATGCGCCATCAGGTGCAGATGCATCTGAATTTGGCCACTGACTTTGGCTGTGAAAGATCTTGCAATGAAACACCATTAAATTGACACAATATAACATATCAAGTAAGTGGTTGGTACATATATCAGGTCTGAGTATGAGATATTGAATCTACCCATATTAATCTAAGACCAACATAATAGTAGTCCTAACTTACAAGTGCTTATAAATTCTGGGTTGATATACCTCCGCTGCTCATAACACATGTTATAACATGTGTTTTCCCGGATTCAGGACCAAATCTTGCCAATCCAAAATCTCCAATTTTGCATTAAATCCTTGAATAAGGAAGAGTTAAACCATGGACTAAGTCTTGCCAACCCAGCATGCATTCATTACTAAATCAATCTATGACAGACTTCAAGAAAATGAGGAGAGATTATTACCACAAGCTTTTTCCTGATATTCGTTCAAAATATGCGATGTGCCTGCCATGTTAGTTGAGGTACAATATTGGAAATTAAAGTCATAAGGATACATGACTGGAAATTTTACAACTCTACTCGAGAAACCATGTTAGTAAGTCCAAAATTTTAAGTAGAGTGCAATTTGATAACACTGTTTTTGTAATATTTTCAAGAATATATAGAAGTCGAAATAAGTTGGTTTCTGGAAAAATATAACCCATTTCGGTCCTTTTTACCCGTTCTAAAAATGACCCCATTACATGACTCGCCTATATACCCACATATACCTGTCATCTTGACATGATGTGCTCATAATGCAACTCTCTTTCTAATTTGCTTTCATTGATTTGTATTCATATTTAAATCTTAACAATGTTGAGATTTTCAATTATTCAGAAAATGTATCTTTGTACCGTATTTCACCCCAAGGAATGGATTCATCAGTGCAGAGGGGATCATCTATGGCATTGAGACAGAAAAGTGGGACCTAGACATTGGTGACCAGCAGGCATTGTTAGCCCATCGATGAAATGCATCAATTGTCTAGAAGAATGACATGCCATCATTAGTAAATGAGTGTAAGAAAGGTTGATACAGAAGGGATGGCACTGAGAAATGATATTGAGATAAAGAAAAGTAGGCGTATTACCTTAACATTTCTAGCAATTTGAGCAGAGTAATTATTGATAAGAAGATTAGCACATGTACAGAAACGTTTCAACGCATATAAGCAGCTAATGAAGAGAACTAAAGAACGAACAACTAATGAATTTGTTGAGGCGATTACGTTTTAAATCCTTGTCCAGTACTTGATTGATATGAAAATAGTGATGCCCGGTCAATAGTTGTCTCATGTAACATATAACACTGCAAGCAAATAGTGACAGGAGTTGGGTCAAACGATTAAAATTCATAAATAGACGCTTAACAAAATGGGTCAAACAAAGGTTAAAGTCAACTGTATAATATATCTAATGAATATCATATGTTATTACAAATTTCTGAGTATATTCTTTATGACCGGTATAAAAGAATGTCTATTTTTTAGCCGAATCCGGTATCCTAGCCATCCATATTGCCGCCTCCACTAAAGGTGCCAAGACTTGCATCAAATTTATTCAAATTACCTTAACTGAAAATGTAAATTTTCATCCTGTATAATCGACAAGTTATGTTAAGCCATGGTCCACGTATTCAAAAACCATGTATGTGTCACCACCAAGTACCTATGACCATCTGTAGTCACAAACAAAGTATATCATCCATGTGTGAGATATAAACATAACCATTAAATTTTTGGTTACAGTTTAAAGAAACCTGCAAATATATTTATTAAAGAATCCTATAAAACCTACAAAACCACACACTCCCTATATCCTATAAAACTTTTATCACCGCCATCTGCCGCTTAGGCAAACTTTCAACCAATGATCTGACATGCCTCTTTTTAAATTCAATAGTCTATGTCATTTTATTATCAGTCCATACTTGTAGTTCTGTCATAAGATTCTTAAGAACTACTTTAGTATTTTCCTGTTGCATGCTATTGCATATGAAGCTCAATATCTGCATTCCGGTTGGCATTCTTCCCCTAGCTTTCGCCTTCATTGCTATTATTGTTGGTGGTGGTCATAAAGTTTACATGAATGCCATATAATAACGTTCTATCATAATCAATTCTATTGTAATGGGTTCTACTAAATTACCAAACAAAAACTTGAAAATTAACCCAAAGAAGATAAGGACCGCTTAAAATAATCGGTTACCAAAGAATAAAACAACAACCATTAACTAAGGCATGTCTCGCTTTATGAATAAGATATAGTGATAAACCTTCGTTTGACTCATCATAATGCATTGTTGTGATACAACATGTCATGTTTCAAGTGTGTGTGTCTATAGCTTAAGGAGGGCCATATTATTCACCGCTATACAAAGGGCAAACTTAAGTTATATGATTATAAGGTGCCCTTTGTATATACTGGAGTGAATGGGTAGCATTGTGAATATATTTTTTTATCAAACCGCCCATGGTGATACACTATGAATCATATGATAAACCGATAACTTGGTTTTTTGTGTTTTTCATTGATATCCTCATGACTCAGTATCTTCATCAGTAGACATAATACGTAATGATCATTTCTATTTCTCTACTACATTCTCTTACGGCTGGCTTCAAAAAATGTTTTTTTTTTCACTAATACATTTTATAAGTAATAATTTAATGCTATAAACTATTATATTTGCAATGAGAGATAGATCACAACTCTGACTTAATCTTTCCAGTGCCTAATGATATTCAAAGTTTCAAACTATAAATTGTTGTGTCACGTTAAATGGCTTGGAGGTATGCTTCTTTTAAGATTTATTATATGAACCGCGCCCTATGGGAGTTATCCCTATTGTTGCAACTTCGTGCATTACAGGTACAAAGTTTTGATTGGAAAAATTGATTGGGTGACACCGATGTAAGACCATACCTTAATTGAGCTAATAAAATATGATGTAACCGAACTCATATCTCGAATCAAGGCAATCCCCACACAAGTGTAATGTGTAAAATGCTGAATTATAGACTCACAACACTCAAGCTCCATGAATTAAGTTACTAATGAGGAACAGGTGCAACAAATTCTGATCTAGAAATACTTGACAACATAAACCAAATGTTATGCAGGGCAAACATTCTGTTTGACATGATATGGGAAACATAAACCAAATGTTATGCAGGGAAAACATTCTGTTTGACATAATATTTGTCTCCTAATAACACTATATGTGTTCCACATCTCGTATAATACCAATACAGGTAGACCAAAGTATTCTTTATAATATTAAAACATCTATTGTCATTACAAGAAGTATCTTTAAATGATTTTATTTTTTCAAGAGTTATTCTTAGTTGACTCCTATATACTCCGTATAACTTCTACTTCTATCACTACAAGATAGAGGACATTGATCGAAGGTATCAAAAAGACAACAAAACTAAGAAGATATATATACATAAACACAAACCTGTATTAGACCTCCAATAATTCTAGGACGCGTACAATTAATTCCTACAGCAACAACTGCTTAGAGGACTTATCAATTTTGGCGCATTCGGCTAATGAATCACCACTGAAATTTCACGACTTTGGAATGACTGCGCAGCCCCTCGTCATACCCAAAAGAGCACCGCATGCTCACATATTTGATTACACCACCTAGATTGATATACTCTGGAGTCGGATCCGCATAAGAGCATAAGAAGTTATTAAGTTAAATATTAAAAATTATGATCGTGCCATTGCCTTAAATATATGTCTATATCCTTACCCTCGACCGTATGTTGCACGTGAGCATTAATGAAGAGGCTGCTATGAGTAGATTCCAACAGTTTGGCTTCGACACGAACAAAATTAACATATCCTGGTTAAGACAATCAATGACAGAGCAATACCACTAGGTGGTTACCGGATATCACTTGAATCGTGTGATCACTTTCCAAAGTAAACTATTCGACCCTAATGCCCGGGTATCACGAATATCTACTTGGGATAAGACCAAATGCGCTTAGAGAATTAGGCACAATTCTATAACCCTTTCGCTAATAAGTGTTTAGTGTTTTCGTGTGTCCTTCATGCATGTTCGGATCTCCTATATATAGGAGGTTACTCTTGAGCTATTCCAATGGAATTATGAGTATTAATCGCCCATTAATAGCCTCATAATTATCCCCATTATAGCCGTTAGTGGTTACATGACCAATTAAACGTGGTCATAAAGAAGTTGTAATCGCCATTTAGCAAGATTTCCATAAGCAAGATTTTCCACTAGCGAGACTTTCACTTGCGGTGGAAGTACAACCTATCGATGGAAACACCGCTTATCAAGATTTCATAGCACTATCATCACTGGATACACCACTTCGGGAAACATCGCTTATCGCTGGAAACATCGCTTATCGATGGAAACCACAAGCAAGATTTTCCACAAGCAAGCAAGATTTCACCAAGACTACCAATACAAACCACTATAAGAGTCGGGTGTTCATGGACCTTATGGGTGTACACTGCACCTCCTAACCCATTACAAGGTGTGAACTAATCCCACAAGTGCACTAAATTTTCCAACAATCCTCCCAAATTTAGTTCACTTCCTTTGCATGAAAAATAAACATCAATCAAAACATGTGCATAAACGAAAATGTCCCGAGGATTGAATTTCCATCTTAGTAAATTACACGTTCAAATATTCGAGAATCGTGGTGTTCTAAGAATTGAACCCTTCAACCCATTTGAATACCAAGATAAAATACACACAAGTTTTCAAACACTTAACAGCTCCCGACACTATACAAGCCATGTGTCCATATCCAAATTCATAAATGTTGTAAAAGCTAAAAGTCCAAAGCTTCAAGCGGCAAAACTTCAACATTTACATAGGTGGTTCCTCTTTAGTCATGCTCCCGCCAAGCACTTTTTCAAAGAAAATTAACCATTAAGAAGTAAAGACTTCATCCTCCTTTCAAAGAGTTCCGAGCACAACCTTGGGATGTAAATAAAACATGTGCTCCACCAATCGAATGTTCGACTTTCCACATTGAACTCGGCTCCCAAGTTTCCTTAGGAGGAGTTGGGTGTCCTAGCATTCAAAGACTAAGTTGGACTTAAACCCATCCCTTTAGCGACTTTATAACCAAGTCTCTAGCCGCACCCTTCGTCAAGTGATCGCCTAAGTTCTGCTGAGATCTCACAAACTCTATAGATACCACCCCATTCATGATAAGCTCACGAATCATGCTATGTCCGACACCTAAGTGTCTAGACTTACCATTGTACATCCGGCTATAAGCCTTAGCCAATGTAGTGCACTATCACACCGGATAGAAATAGGTGCTATAGGTTTAGGCCACAATGGAATCTCAAGAAGCAAGTTTTCAACCATTCACTTCTTTACCAAAGAAATGCTAGAGCCACAAATTCAGATTCCATTGTTGAACCGGTGATGCAAGTTTGCTTCTTGGATGCCCAAGAAATTGCACCTCCACCAAGTAGGAATACCCACCACCGGTAGACGAATTGTCTTCGCAGTTATCGATCCAACTTGCATCGGTGTAACCTTCCAACATCGATGGGTAACCAAGATATGAGAGACTATAATCCATAGTTCTCTTCAAATACTTCAAGACTCTTTGAATCGCTTGCGTTGATGAGCACTAGGATTACTAGTATACCGCTCAATTTTCCCACCGCAAAACCAATATCGTGTCTTGTACAAGTCATGGCATACATCAGCACCCAATTACCCTAGAATACTCAAGTTGAGATACGCCTTGCCATGATTAGGCATCGCCTTCTCACAAGTATCCATAGGTGTACTCATCGAGTACAATCAAAGTAATTGAATTTCCTCAAGACCTTCTCAATATAATGAGACCGAGAGATAGAAATTCTATTACTTTCATGTTTAATCCTTATACCAAGGATAACATCGCCTCCCCATGTCTTTCATGGAGAACCTTGATGACAAAAATTCCTTTGTCGTCAACTCGATTTTGGTCAGCCAAAGATCAACATGTCATCAACATATAGACAAATGATGACTCCTTTACCGATTCATCAAATTTGCTATATACACATTTGTCGACTTGGTTAAGAACATAACCACTAGACAAAACCACTTCATCAAACTTTTGATGCCATTGTTAGGTGCCCGCTTAAGTCCATAAAGAGACTTAATCGCTTTACACACCTTGTTTTCATTGCCGTGCATGATGAAGCCCCGAGGTTGGTTCATATAAACCTCCTCTTCCAATTCACCATTCAAGAAAGTCGTTTTCACATCCATCCGATGAATAACCGATTGTGAATAGATGCCATAGCAATCGCCAGCCTTATGGTATCGATACGAGCCACGGGGCATAAGTATCAAAATAGTCTATTCCCGACTTTTGTTTAAAGCCCCGAATGACTAGTCTAGCCTTGAACTTTTCAATAGTTCCATCTACCTTCATTTTCCTTTTGAAAATCCATTTGCAACCCGAGGTTTGCAACTGGAGGTAGATCAACCAACACCCAAGTGTTGTTGCCCATGATGGAATCCATCTCATCATTGATTGCTTCTTTCCGTAAAGCAATGTCCGGGACTTCATTGCTTCTTCAAATGTTTTGGGGTCATCCTCAACAATGAAGCAATAGGAGTATTGGTCCGAGACCTCATCCCTAGTACCTTCAACTAAGTATAGTTGAAACTCGTGTCCAAATGACTTTGGAGTCCCGACCCTTTGCTCTTCCCGAGCACGTGTTCGAGTTGTTGAACCACAACCTCATCGGGGACCACCGATGGTTCATCATCGTGGACCTCGATACACCAAAGGTCATGAGTTCCATTAGGAATCCTCGACTTGGTCTAGGGACCGATGAGAATCTATTCTCATCAAAGTCGCATCCCTTGATTCAATTATTGAGTTAATCGAAACATGTTCATTAGGTTCAATAACATAGAACCTAAAAGCCTTGGAATGCTCAAGATATCCAACAAAGATGCAATCAATGCCTCTTTCACCCAAAGTCTTTGCTTTGGATCGTGGAGTCTTACAATGCCCTACAACCCCAAACCTTGAGATAGTTCAGTTGGGTTTCCTTTTAGTCCGAGTTCATAAGGGTAACCTTGTTCCTTTGTTTGGAACCCTATTTAATAAATAGCAAGTCGTTAACATAGCTTCACCCCGTAACCCTTGACTCATCCCCGAATAGGACAACATGGAATTAACCATCTCCTTCAAGACCGTTTTTCCTTTCGTAAATACCATTTTGCCGAGGAGTATAGGGGCGATAGTTTCATGGATTATTCCAACAGATCGAAAGTACCGAGTATCCATGTACTCACCTCCCTATCGCCCCTTAATCTTTTGATCAAAGACCCAAGTTGTAATTCAACTTCGCTTTAAACACTTTGAATTTATCTAATGCTTCATCCTTGGTATGTAATAAATAGACATAACAAAATCTAGAAGCATCATCAATAAATGTCACAAAGTACTTCTTATTCCCCAAAGAAGGAGTGGCATGCAAATCACACAGTCATCGTGAATAAGCTCCAAGATCTTAGTCTCACGACTAACACCCCGAAAGGGTTTCTTGGTTATCTTGGTCAACATGCAAGTTTTACACTTTTCGGTGTCCATGTCAAAAGCGGGATTAAACCATCCCTAGACATATCTTGCATCCTTTTATAGTGAACATGACCAAGTCTAGCATGCCAAAGGTTAGAATCACTCGATCATATGTGGTCACAAAAGTCAAATAACACCGTCGGTGGTAATATTAAGCCCGAACATTTGATTACATAAATAACCAAAACCAATAAAACACCACATTTAGAAAGAACAAATTTATCGATTCAATAACTTGTTTATATCCATGATTATTCAAAACACTACTTGAAACCAAGTTCTTCCCGATATCGTGAACATGAATAACATTAAACAAAGTTACAATCTTTCCGAACTAAACCTAAGATCTACACAACCACGACCATGCACCAAGGTCGTTGACTCATTTCCCATGTGAAGAATAGAACCATCATTCGTTGACTCATAAGTCTTGAACCGCTTCTATCTTTACACACATGAACTGTTGCACCGAGTCAACCCACCACGCAACATCATCATCCCGCACATAAAAGATTCGAGACATATGTAACATAATAAATCCGAAAAGACTTATTAAACATATTCGACCTTTCAGGTGAGTTGGTGAACCACCACCCCCGAACCATTAGTGCTCGATCCATTGGCTTTACCACCAACTTTAACACCCTTGCGCCCTTTTAATGTGACCGGCCTTGCCACATTTCCAACAAGTAGGTGTTGCCTTCTTGTTAGGATCCGCCTTGTGTTGTCATGATATTTGCGTTTGCCTTTGTTGTCATTGTACCGGTGGAGTTGTTATGCTCCACCATATTGACAACAGATGGTCCAAAGAAGATTGCTACTCTTTGGCTTGTCATTATCCCGCACTTTGAGAGATTCCTCAATGTGCGATGACCGCCCAACTCAACAAGAGTTAACTCCTCCTTCATATGTTTCAAGGTATGCTTGAAATCTTTCCATGAAGGAGGAGTTTGTCAATGACACAAGAGACTTTGATAGCCTCATCCATGTTCATTTGGTGTTGTGTAAACCTTCCAAGTATTCCAAGAAGTTCATTGTATTGTTCCATAACCGGTCTTGAATCACCATTTTGTAATTTGTGAAATTACTAACAAGGAACTTCTTACTTGATGCATCCTCACCATATATTTGGCATCCAAGGAATCCCACGCTTTTGGAAGATTCAAAGTTCGATAAATATCAAACAAAGAATCGACATACCATTCGAATAAGACCTCTGATATGTAGTCATCATTCTCCCACTTGCTCCTCCTCCCGATCCGATCCACAGTAGCATCATCACCATCATCGTGAATTGGAGTAGTCAAGACATAGACCACACTCATGCTCGACAAAGAAGAAGTGCATCTTCTTCGCCACCTCCTAAAGTCCACCCTTCAAACTTGTCCAAATTTAGCAAAGTTTGAAGCCATGTGTTTCATTGCAAAGAATTGCCATTGATTATCACTAAATAGTTTACTTTGATTGTTGGGGTTTATCTCCCGCAGCAGGTAAGACAATCAATGACAAGTAGCAATACCACTAGGTGGTTACCGGATATCACTTGAATCGTGTGATCACTTTCCAAAGTAAACTATTCGACCCTAATGCCCGGGTATCACGAATATCTACTGGGATAAGACCAAATGCGCTTAGAGAATTAGGCACAATTCTATAACCCTTTCGCTAATAAGTGTTTACGTGTTTTCGTGTGTCCTCATGCATGTTCGGATCTCCTATATATAGGAGGTTACTCTTGAGCTATTCCAATGGAATTATGAGTATTAATCGCCCATTAATAGCCTCATAATTATCCCCATTATAGCCGTTAGTGGTTACATGACCAATTAAACGTGGTCATAAAGAAGTTGTAATCGCCATTTAGCAAGATTTTCCATAAGCAAGATTTTCCACTAGCAAGACTTTCACTTGCGGTGGAAGTACACCTATCGCTGGAAACACCGCTTATCAAGATTTCATAGCACTATCGGTGGATACACCACTTCGGAAACATCGCTTATCGCTGGAAACATCGCTATCGTGGAAACCACAAGCAATTTTCCACAAGCAAGATTTTCACCACCAAGCAAGATTTTCACCAAGACTACCAATACAAACCACTATAAGAGTCGTGGTGTTCATGGACCTTATGGGTGTACACTGCACCTCCTAACCCATTACAAGGTGTGAACTAATCCCACAAGTGCACTAAATTTTCCAACATCCTATCGCTACGCAAACAAAAACATACATGATGGATAGCACACAATCGTCGAATTCCAAGATCGCATAATCTCATCTTTAAGTTCATGCAATCGTCTAATGTACTCTTGTTGGCTTACAAATGATATCCTCCTTCGCTAACTTTGAGATTCATTCGGTTCATCCGACACCCAAATCACCGAACATTAACTGGTGTTTGTTATTAAGAGTTGCATCTTGTCCATGATTGTATCAAGGATGAACTTTGGTCGTTCCTTTGTGTCATTTTTGAAATGCAAATTTGAAAAACGTGTTGCCTTCTTATGTCATTTCTTTGAAAGTTTGTATGGTTTTGTGTTCCGCCTCTGCATTACTTCATTGTAGTCTTTCACCACCGAGTTTGCTTTTGGTGAAACATGTTAACGATACATCAAGGTGTCATCGTAAATGAAAGCCTTAAAATAGTAGTCTTGAAAAAAAGCAGTGTGAGGAGGACATACGTGTAACAAATTTTCATAAGCTATACTAATATATACATATCTGGTGTACTGCAAATATCTAAGTTACTATTTCAATACCGTAGTTTTTGGTAATAAATGCTCAATGCATTATTTAAGATAAATTAATAAGTGATCAAATGCGATGCGGGTCAACCCAATATATGAAAAGTAGCTGATTGAACAACCTAGGATTTTTTGACTTGAGCATGTAATATGCTATTGTAAATTGGTGGAGCTTTCACTAACGTGTTAAATTATACCTAAAATAGTTTCAATCGCTCATAAATTTTCATAAGAAAACTTGAAAGGTCGACGCTATTTGAAACTAAAATAACAGATAATGGTGTAACAACAAAATATTTGAAAAATAAGTGTTCAAGAATATGGGTTGTTTGACGTGGTGGCCACCATTATATTGTTGTATGGTGGTACAACTTTCAGAACTTGTGAACTTGTACCTAAAATAGTTAGAATTATGAATAACTTTGTGTGTTTACTATTGCTAAAATGAAGAATTTAACAAGATTTCAAAATCAAAACAATAGTTGCGATACAATAGAAGAAAAAGAAAAGAACTAATCAAAACCTCAAGTTGTTTGACGAAACGAACTTCAAGTTATTGTGAACCGTTAAATCATTCTTTAATGCGCAAAAGGTGCCTAATCGCACTGGGCATGGAATCTCTTCTTGTGTTGTTGCCACGCGCATCGCTAAATAAATTTTCGGTCCTCCATTAACACCTATAACAGAACAAATTTGTAAGGATCAAGATGACTAAAACCATCATTTATATTTATATCCTGTATATAGTAGAGTCATGAAGCAACATCAATCGCGTATGTACAGCTTGAGTTAAGAAAAATAAATGAAAAGATGCCAATACAAATTCACTAATCATACCAACTATGAAACTTTTCTAGCTAATTGGCATTGAAAACAAACTGAAAACTCATTCCAAAGTGAAAGTAGTGTGTTCTTCTTGTAATGTAGTGTTGGGATAAATAACAAAAAGTTACTAAAAGAAGGATATGAAAAGTCATCACGTATATTGAAACCACCAAATCGTTGAACCCGTCAATCACTTTCAAAACCCGAACCGAAAAGTTAAACCATAAGTAAATAACCACGGAAGATCGGATAAATCGATGCGATTCGAAAGTGTCGGTGAGAGTTATTATGAGTCTTACATAGCACTTGTTGTCCTTGCAAGATCCCGAACAATATCCAAAGCCGCATGGAGAATAAATCGATTCTGATGTGCATCTTCTTCTTTCTAAAATGTCAATGTTGTGTGATACTTCTCGGGTTCATCTTCAATTAAAGTCTGCTTGTATACTTTTTTCAAAACCATAAACAACCAACATAATTCATTACATGCAAACACATATAAAGCTATTGTAGTGTAGATTACCTGGTCAATTTATGATGTACGTGAAGAATTTAGGATCATGCAAATATTTAAGAACCAAAAACATACTTGATTAAGACTTCATACGAAGACCACACCGAGGAAGAAAAAACATAATGATTAGGTTTACATTAGGGTTAGGTTAAAAAACATTGTACAGTCATCACCTACCTCAAAGCTATGCAAGTCACCTATGTATGCTAGTTTTTTGCTAAGATGATTCCGAAGCATGTGAGAATTTTACAGAACATAAGATGAAAAGGGTATGCGCCCTTCCACACAAATTTAATAGCACTAAGCAAAACCAGTTGATGAGGTAACAACATACATAATGAAACGATCAATTATACCTCAAGCCGCCAAAATAAACATATTAAATTGTTAAACGTTTGATGTGACCTAGTAACATTGATCCTGGATATTGAATTTCAATTTTTTGTGTGAGATGGGATAATGCTTTAGGGTTTCATAGCTTGTATTCACAATTTTATTAGAGATAATATTGAGTTTTCAAAAACGAATATAAATTTTTTAATACCTTTAATACGTTTCCTAGTTATCAATTTTAGTTTGTATTGTGTATCACAATTGGTTACTTGGATCAATTGGTTGAGGTGCCTGCTTTGGAGTAATAGACCCGGGTTCTAATCCATCTAAATTCGTTTTTTACAATATTCGATTTTAATACCTCAAGTCCTTGCCTAGGTGGACAAAATGTGATGACATGAAAATATGACGCGTAGGTGGACAAAATGTGATGACATGGAAATATGACGTGGCGGATGCCAAGTGGCATTAAATGTGGCATGCCTCCTCTTATATATAATGTATAGATATGCTCCGGTTCCATTGAGAAGGTTTTTATTTTGAGAAGATTGATAAATCTTCGTTTGAGCAAATTGATTCATGTTTTTTATTTGATTCACAGGTAAACATCATTTTATGGTGAATCGAATCTATAAATCACAAATTTGATTCACAAATCATTGTCAAAATCGAGTTATGATGATGGTTCATCAAATTTGTATAGATGATTCAGTATTCTACATATATCGCAAAATCGAGAGATTTTTAACATTGATTCAAATTTTTTTTACACATTTTGAATTTTAATCACATTAAAATGAGTTTTACGCTTGAATTGTTAGGAATTAGAAATTCCATAGTGAAGAGTCGGTCACCCCAAATATAATCTAGCATAAGTTAGCTCAGACATATCGTTATTTACTCGCTTTATTAGTTAGTTATTTAGTTTAGAGCAACACCGTGGAGGAAGGACGGGTCTTTACCCATCAGATGCCCGATCCACAATCAAGGAGGACGTTTAGTTTGTAATTATATATACCCTCTACCTCCCAAGGTAGAGGTTGGACCTTTCATTCATCTTAATCTAACCTTCTATGTTTTCTTTCACTTTCTCTCTAGAAAGGATCCCACTTTCTCTCTAAACTCTATACTATTCGATCCATTGTTGAGCTTATTTGTGTGTTTATGAAATCCAATATGTTACAATTGGTATCAAGAGCCATGGTTAGATCATCTCTTACATATCTTTGGATTTCTAGTGGTTTTAGGTGGTTTTGAGTTTGAGAAAGTTTAGTGGTTTTGCATCATTTGGTTGATTTCTAGTGTTAAAGTTTGGATTTTGATTGTACTTTGTGTTTAAGATCATCATAAGTGTTTAGGTTTTGATTTGGAAGGCTTGAATCATCGTGGTTGAGTTGTTTTGGATTGGAAAGTGGTGCTTTTGAATATGTTCTTCGTAGAGACTTGTAGTTATATTTCTTCCTTGTGGTTATGTCCGATTCAATGTATCTAGCTAGAGACTTGGCATAGAGACTTGGCGAGAGACTTGGCGTAGAGACTTGACTATTTTGGTAGACTTGGCGAGAGACTTGGCGTGAGACTCATGAGAGACTTGGCGTAGAGACTTGGCGAGAGACTTGGCGTGAGAGACTTGGCGAGAGACTCATGCGCCTAGAGACTGGCGAGAGACTTGGCGAGAGACTTGCCTGAGCGTAGAGACTTGGCGAGAGACTTGTCTTTACAATTTCTAGCAACTTGTCTCTGTTGTTACTAGCGAGTTGCTCTTTAGCGACTTGGCCACTTAGCGAGTTGCTCTTTAGCGACTTGGTTCATAGCGACTTGTGTTTAGCGACTTGGTTCATAGCGACTGTGTGTAGCGACTTGCTCATAGCGACTTGTGTGTAGCGACTTGGTTCATAGCGAGTTGTCTCTAGCGACTTGAGCATCTAGCGACTTGTAACTAGCGAGTTGCCTTCATAGAGGATTGTTAGAAGCGGTTTGACCATTTCATCGCTATGCTTTGTTGACTTTTCCCGACAAAACTTCAAACGGCTATAACTTATGATCCAGAATCTGCTTTCAAGATTCTACCCATCAAAACGACCGTGAGAACGAGGAGAATGGCACGAATGAACTAAAGGCCTAAATCCGCCCCGAACAGAAGTCATCTTAACACATTCCATTGGTCATTGCTTAACGGTTTGGTCTTGATTTTAGTAAAATCCCGCGAAAGATTCTATTTCTGGTTTAAATCATAGACTTGTAAAATCCCGCATTCTACCACATCATGTCTTACTCTCATCGACCCAAGAATTTCGTAAGTACTTAAATTGTATGATGTCAGGACAACAATGATAATGTTTGCTACATCGAATGGTTATCGATGATGGAATCAATCAATGATGATTTGAGTTCTTCATGCTCGAGTCCAATGAGAAAGATTTGCACCTATTCAAAGCTACGGAATGCCATGCAAAAGGAAAGTAGCATTGAACCTTATCAACAACTTCACTCTCACCTCATGTTACTTCTACCCACATCAATGGAACGAACATGTATTTCCTCTTCGTCAGACTTATCCACACTAACAGAACTCGCGTTAAACCTAGAGAAATTGGAGCGACAACTTGACAAAGAGAAGGTTCATAAGGATAGTTCCAGTACGCACTTCAAGTGATCTACAAACACTTTCATCATTCATTAGAAGGAATTCACATCCGATTATGATCAAGACATGACCGAAATGTCCTTCAAGAGACACACCGAATGGAAATTAGCGTGTTCACGGAGACACTTATCCATCTCATGGATAATGTGGAGAAGTATATTGAGGAAGTTACTCGTAAAGATGCAAAAGTAGATGAGAGTCCGCATGCTTGAGAGATATTTGTGATAAGTCGGGTAATGTATCGAAAGGTCGGGTGTTGTTGAATGCGAATATCGAAACAACAAAGAATGATGTAACCAATGCCAAGAACTCCCGTCACACAAGAAGTGGATGTTGTGATCGAAAGGCGAATAAATCTCGGCACAATCAATAAATTGTTGTGTTGAGACCGGTATGGCACCAGATGTTGGATCATTGACACCGAATACGAGGCTCGTAGACAAATAAGCTTGAAACACCAATGGTTCAAATGACTCTTGTTACACATGATGTGGATGCGATATCGCACTGTAAATTGAACAGAGTCATGTAATGAGGTACCCTTTATCGCTCAACACAATGCATCCGCTAAAGTACTTAAACAAACCGATCATTATGTCGAACATGACTTTGATAAATCTTTCAGAATCGAGGTCGAGTCCGAGATTAAGTGTTTCAAAACAAAAGATATGGTTGATAAAAGGCTTTTGATGAACTTTCAAACAAATTCTCAATTCTTGAAAACATTGCATTTCACTTGAAATTGCGATACAGAGTAAAGAAGAAAGTTTTCAACTTAACAAACCATGTAAAATCCGAACTTCCGAATTCCGTGAACTTTTGAAATTAACACTTTGAAAGCTCACTTCAAGACAAAGACTCAACCATTTACAATCTTAAGAAACATATTTCGCCTTGAATGTGAAAAGTAATTTAGTCATGAATACACAAGACATTGATGCTACTGTAACAAGAAATAATGAATTGTCAATTTATGTGGCTAAATTACTAAAGGAAAATGAGTCTTTGAGAAAGCATCACATAGAACTAAGTGAATCACAAAGAAGCTAGAACTAAGTCAATAGAACAAACAAACTCTTTGATAGCAAAATTGATGATCTCAAAGCTCAACTTCGTGATAAGAGTTTCACTATTGTTGCTTTAAAAATGAGCTCGAAAAACAACAGGAATAGTGTGAACACTAAGTTTGCAAAACCATCAATCTTGGGGAAACCATTATTAGACAACCGAATGCGTTTAGATCTGAACGACCAAAATTTTCAAAAACACGGTTTGCCTCCCAAGTTGATGCGAAACAAGTTTTGACAAAACCAGTCACTTCACCTCACTTGCCTAGGAAAATTGATATGAATGACTTGTGTAAGAACTCTTATCTAGAAATGGCTAGAAAGAAGGCACAGAATCGCAAAGACGGAATTTTAGGTGCAAGACCTAGGGTGATGAATTTTTCGAGATTTCAAGGCACTGCTAGTAGTTCTAAACCATTACCTAGGAACACTAATCTAAATACTAGGGATTGGCTTACTTCTAAGAGTAGTTGCGTTTCGATTAAAGCTATTCCCATAGCAGATCACGCTAAGAAATCTAGACCTATTTCGAATCCAAACAAGTCGCTTGCTCAAAGTGTCCAAATGTATCTTTAATGCTAATCATGATAAATGCTTCACAAAATCCTCAAGAAAGTAAATGCTCATGCAATGGTAAAACTGTTAAGTCTAGGATTTACACTAAGTCATCCACAAGGCATATGAAGCAAATGAAACCAAAAGCCTCGCCTAGATGGTTACCAATCGCTAAATCTTTGGAAACAAGGAATAAGGATAAGTCTCCCACTATGCATAAGAAGCCTAACAATCCTAGACCTTGCCATAAGTGGATACCATCCGTAAAATTTTAAGGATGCCGGACTTAGGTGGATACCTACAGAAAGATGTTTACCATTGGCAATCTCAATGTTGACCGTGAAACCCCAAAGGGTTTGATATCGATGTCACTAACCAAAATATATGCAATCAAGTTTGTAATATTAGTGCAGTAGTCCTTACTCAGCTTGCAGTATACTTCGATCCTTCAATACATGGACTGGCTTAAAGTATGGATAATGTAGGATTGATATCTCATAACTCACGGGTTCAAGTTACTCAACATTGATATTCAATCGGCTATGACGCCCGCTCACACGCTCAGCCTCGTACTTCATCATTATGGCGCTCTGCAGATAACACTTCAGCCCTGCCTCAAAGAAAAGAAAGGTGTACGCTTCAAAAGGCGCTTTTATCTTCTTAAGAAGAGAAATCTTCATGTTTATGACCATTCTCATCGACATTCTTCATCAACATGCTTCATGCTTTTTCCATGCGCTTCACCATCAAGTGAACCGGACTATCGATAATTACTCTTATTCCTCTTGCTCAATATAATGAAGATGGCAACATCATGTGCTAATTTTATGGGGAGAAGTGTGAATAGAATACATTTGGATGATAATCACTTGTTAATCAAGAATGGCATCTCTCGTATGCAATTCTTGAGGGGAGAAGAAGTGTGAATTTTTGCATGGTTGATCGATATTTGAGAATATATGGTCAAACGGCTCCTAACCCATGTAAGAACCGAGATTCTTCTTATCGGATCATCTTCACATGTAGTTTCTTCTAAGAGCCGTTGGTTGACATCTTCACACGGGCCGATATGATTAAATGACAAAGTGCTTCTAGTTGTCGGGTCGATTTCTTTGATGAACATCTTTCTATTCTTGTTTGATTGGGAGGACTTTAATTAAGGGATTTGCTATTTACAAGTTAACGGAATGCCTTTGGTGTGAAGAAGATGTTAACTGCCTATTTCCCATTCGGATAATCTTGAAGAAGGTCGAGTCTACAGCCTAATCTACATTTGAAAGCTACATGATTAGAAGACTAAAGACTAATTGCATTTGATGATCTAAAGACTTCTTCTTAATCCGGCCGAGAAGAACACTTGAAAATCTTCGCCGCTTAGGGAGAGCACTAATTGGGGAGATTGAAAAGCCAAAATTTAATCCCCAATTAGACTTGCTCGATTCTTTAGCAATGATTCATTGATTGATTTTGATGACACCTCCAACGCCTAATGCTTCAATTACTAAGGATAAATGGGATTCATTGTTTGGGATTCATTGTGTTTCAAAGATATGTTTGATGAGTACTTCCAACCTCTAACGAATGTTGATCATCCAAATCAAGCTCATGCTCCGTTTCTACCGACTCAACTAGTTCACCATCTAAGAAGTACTTCTCGTAACTCTCAAGAAACCTTATCTCCGCCATTTCAAAAGGCGTTGATAATGACTATCATGATATTGTAGTTGCACCATCAATAATGATCCGCTTTTGGTATTCCCTTGCCAAATCTTCACGGATTATTGTTCATGAATAATGATCCGCTTTTGGTATTCCTTTGCCAAATCTTCACGGATTATTGTTCCTCTCATTGTGCACGCTATAAATCAACCACATAAACATTAAGGAAAATGACTTCCTCATCCGCTAAAAGAAATTTTTAGTAAATCTTCCAGATCGCCTTCTACATGTATACCTTGAGGAAGAATGCATTGATGTTGAGGAATCATTTGCTTTGTTCATTCATTGGGTCAATGTTCATCCGATTGAATGTTTATTCAAGTGTTGGACATTTGACACAAGTTGATTACTCAAGTTACTCTTTATCACTTATTTGAGGTTGAAGTTGACATTCACAAAGGTGTATTCTTATTTGATAACTTGCTCGGGCTTAAGAATTTGAGTTGAAGTCTTGGGTTATCTAGTTACCAGCAATGAGGTGGATGGTTGAAGACCGTTAACTATCACTATTAGGAGTTACTTTGTTTTACTCTGTCACACGATATGTCGGTGTGGATAATCGCAAGAGGTGTTAATGTCTCATACTTTGCTTGAGTAGTGAGTACTTAGAAATTTGCTTGAAGCATAAATTCTCGACACCGCTCTTCCATTATTAAGTGCAAGCTTAAGATACAAATGTGGAACTTGACTTCATTTTCAAGTTTGGTATATCGGTATTCTTCATCGCTGGTCACTTCAAATTGTCTACATATGGGTTGATAAAGATAGTCGAGAGAGTTTCCGCTGCAGCTTGATTCTCACAGATTCATTTGGGCTATTTGAGTTCTTCTCACAAGATTTCGAAGTTTTGGGTATATTATGTTTTGTCAACTGAGGTATCAAAACCAAAGAAGGGGAAGGAGACATATATCTAAAAGCACAACGAGTACACATGATGAACTTAACACTTCTACCGATTGAAGTTATCCCGAAAGACAATGGTCATAACCGTAGAGAAACTCGTGTTTAACTCGTAGCCTTTGGTGTATTATTCCAACTAATTGGAGGAAATGGTCTCGAGACTTTTGGTATGTGTTACGCCGCTCGCTTAGAAGAAATGTGAAAAGAATATTTGGTTCGTGAGATGATATTGCATATCGACATCTTCTTTATGATTTTTGATATAGTGCTTCCGTTAGTGCTTCATGTACACAATGTAATGATGATTCGATGAGATCGCAACGATCGTAGGAGATATATGTGTATATCGTGGTCGGACAACATATTCACATGATCGAGCTTAATCGCTATTCTAGAGTTGACATCCGCAGAGGAGATCGCTGATTCAACCAGCTTAGTGTGATGTTGTTGTTTCTACTCGTTGGGTACTTGTGTACATTATGGGTCGATTGGTTATATGGAAGTTAACTGGAATGTATTTGGTAATATGAAGATGTTGATGTATTGTTCCCCGCATAAGACAACCGGTCAATCTCAAGAGTAATGTGTACATCGGGACGCACAACAGTTCATGTGATCGGTCTTCATCGCTTATTCCGGATTTGATAACCGCTAAGTCGATCAATGTCTTAACTTGTTACCTCGGTGTTCTCATGTTCTTCGTGGTGCCGAGCTTCATTCAATGAGACTGCTTTCTCTCATTCTTCTTCTTGGGAAAATGGTCTTTATTCAAGATTGACAAGATGAGGGAAGTCGCCAAAGTCTCTTTCTCAAAGGCTCGTGTTCTATCTTCTATTCGAGCCTCGAAAGCTTTGGTGGTGGAAGTTTAAGAGATGACGATTTCTATCTTTACAACGTGTTGCTCGATATCCTTATCTCTGCATCGATCATCATCTTCTTAAACTATATCATCTATTCTATTTGTAAATATTTATCAAAAATCAAAATACAAAAATATAAAACCAACAAAAAAAAAATAGAAAATATAAAATCATCAAAAATCCATAAAAATCGAAAAATTTAAAAATACCAAAATATGTTTTCTCAAGACATGTCTTCGTATCGATAACATCTACGGTCTTAGAAATGTCATTCAATAATGGCACGGGACCATAGATGAAGTTCGAGCAGAGGTGTAAATATTTTTAAACATGTCTCAAACTATGGCTTACGCTATTTCAGATCAGAACCCGCTTCAAATGGCTTACGCTATTTCAGATCAGAACCCGTGCTTAAACTATGGTTTGCTATTATTTCGATAGCAACCCGCTTTTCAAAAGAAAGGAAAGTGTTACGCTAAACCAATTTTTCAAATATTTCGCACTTATCCTAAAAAAAATGAGGAAAGTATGTCAAGGATCATTGTTCCTACACAAATGTTTTTCCGCCTAAAATTCTTCGTAAAAATATTTGTTGTTTTCAAAATGGTGGTAAATGAGTTGCTTGTAAAAAAAATCGATTCGTAGTTTTTATAAAATTGAAAACTCAATCAATGACTTCAAGCTTTTAAACTTTTAGAAAATGAGTCATTGATTGAGGGGAGAATGTTTTCAAATCTATATCATCTAACGAGACTTTCTTAATTATCCCACGTGCTTATCTAAAAAATATAATTGCCTATGTTGAAGGACTAGGTTTCTAGGATATGATTGTTAGGTTTAGATGATTAGAGTTTGATGAACACATTATTCCCATACCTTATATGATCCGATTGATATGTTGAATTGACTTTTATTAGTCGATTGTTGTTTGGGTGATGTCGACCACCATATATTTGTATGTGTGTTCACTAACGATGCGTATATTGGTATAAAAGAATGTTCCCGATCCGGATCCCACAATTGAAGATGATTGATGCCGAAAGGAAAGGGTAACTATATCTTGGGTTGACAAATGAAGAAACGGAGCTTAATTGGACTTCTATGGAGAGTTGGCATAAATGCAACGTAAGAGGTCTCACCGCATCGCAGATGGTTTTCTTCTAAGTGATTGAAGAAACGGAGCTTAATTTGACCTCGCTTGGCATTCAAATGCAACGTAAGAAGAAGTCTCACCGCATCAAGCAGATGGTTTTTCTTCCAAACCCTACAAAGAACAACAACAAAAGCTTCTCAACCACCTAACGATCTTTGTGCAGATACCATTTTTAAACAATTTTGAATAATTTGAATTAAATTGTTTTGAAAATGGAAAATATTGTTTTGAAAATATATTGACTAAATTTTGAAAATCACCGGACTTCTTTTTATCAAAACCTAAGTCACTCAATTATTGACTTCGGTCATGGATCGAGGGGAGAGTGATTTAAAATAAAATATTTTCAAACGATATTTCTTCATAAAAGTCCGGATTGTACGTTAATAAGTGGTGATCTAAAGATTTAATGTTATGTCATGGTATGATTTTCTTTAAAACTCAAAGATCTTACAAAATGAAATTTTTTCTCGTTTTGTTTGATTGTGAAATTGTTTTATTTTACTTAAAGATCTCTTAAAACTATCATACCGACACTAACAATCTTTAATGTCTTAAATGGTCCTTATCTCGTCATTTTTCAAAATTAAATCTTGCCACGCCTTTCCCCAAAATTTTCTAAATGATTTAAATCAATTGGGATCACAAATCTCAAATGGTTTGAAATTTTGATCGGGTAGAGATCGTGATTTAAATCTCAAATCTGTTTTAAATGGAATTGGTTTTAGTCCTTCAAAGGCACTCCCGCCTCCATGTGCCAAACGATTTCAAATACACAATGCACATGTTGAGGAGGAGGATTTATCCAAAACCGATGAGTATTTAAACAAGGCCACATTTTCTCCCATGTTTTCTAAACCTAATTAATCACTTGGGATCCAAAATCTCAAAGGGTTTGATATTTTGATCGGGGAGAATTTGTGATTTAATAATGAAATTTGATAAAAGGTGATCGCTTTGATTTAATTGTGCAGTCGCTTCTCTCATATGTGCTAAACGCCAATCTCAAGCACATATTGAGGGGAGCATTTTAAAACTATCGAGGTACAAAAGCTTTTTGTTTTAATTATAAAGTACCTTGATTGAGTTTTCAAATGGTTTTCTTAATGGATTTTGTGATCGTGGATGTGCTTCAAAAGAACTCTTGCCTCTATGTGATAAAATGATTTCAAATATCCTATGCACATATTGAGGGGAGAATTTACCAAAGAAAATCAAATGGCTTTTTCTATGAAAATTGTGATCAAGAAATTATTTCAAAGAAATTATTTCAAAGAACTCTTGCTCCATGTGCTAAACAATTTCAAAATCATATGCACATGTTGAGGGGAGCATTTCTAAATGATCAAAACTATTAAGGTACAAAATGCTTTGATCTCGTATCACAAGTACCTTGATTGTTTTTCCAAATGATTTTTCAATTGGTTTCAAGAAGGAATGAACTGCACCAAAAGACCGACCATTTTACTTTATGCATGGTGTTATAAGGATGGTTAGGTTAGGTATTAGTTCCCACGATCCGCCGTAATCGGAGGGATCTACCCAGGACAATCCACTAGATAGTGTAGAGTCCTTAGGTATATTGAAAAAGGAGAAAATGAGAAATGGGAAGAGTGCGGATCGAGACAGAGCTAGTAATCGAATAAACCCAACAAGGTTCTAGTAATGAAGTCTCGGTAAGCAATCAAGGGGTTGAAGAATGAAAAGAAATGAATGAGAAAAGGGTGAAAAGAAATAGCCTCCAATAATTCAACCTTAGGGCAAAACCGGGTTCAATACATATGCTACTGGTGGTTACTAAGGTAACACCGGTATTGAAGACAAGACGTCATGGACCCAAAGGACGCATCGCACTACAACTTCCCAAGCCACTCAAGTTCCTCTTAAAAGGGCTTGTTTCATTCTCACGGGAACCGACATTATCTATCGACTTTCTTAGAGATTGTTGATATTGAAGAAGGAGACCTCTCCCTAGTCTCCCACACAGAACCAAATGTGCACTATTGAGTCTAGAGCCAAGAGATCATCCACAATATCTCATTAGGACACAAAATTAATGAAAACTTGTTGTTTCACACAATGTGGAAAGTAAGAATATATTGAGAGTCCCACGATTATCCTTGTGGTTTTGCCGTAACATCCGAGTGGTATGTAAAAGTATTCACGATGAAGATGGAAATCCTTCTAGAGCCAACATCAAACAAGCTCTTGGTGGGTGACATGTGAGATCTTCTCGTAAGATCAAGCTTGTGACAACCGGATAGAAACGATGGGGAGATTCAAACCTGAATCAACCTTGGTCCAGAATGGAATTGACGAATACTTTTGAAAACCGCTCGATGTGCAAACCTTCTTTTCTCTAGCACGTCGAATGTGTACTCATGCTTTCAAATTCAAAAGTATCTCGATTGAAAAATACTTTTAGAAAACCGCTCGATGTGCGAATCTCTTCTTTTCACTAGCACGTCGAATGTGTACTCATTCTCTAATACAAAAGTATTTTGTTTGAAAATTGATCTTTCTCATAAAACCTTCGTCAGATTGCAAAACTCTTTCTTCAAGCAATACGCGATTGTTTTTCAAATCATTTTCATCAATCGCTGAATCTCAATTTGTCGGTTCACTCACCCGTGTTGTCTTCTTTGAGACGCTCCGGTTTGAGAACGGCAGAGCAAACAAACCCCGTCAAGGAGATTCTTAGGAATCCCACCGATCACAGCAAGATTTGTATCGATCAACGGGAACCGTGGGCCGTACTCAATTCAACGAAGTGATCAAAGACACTTTCGTGTGTTTTATTGCTAATCGTTGTTTGCAGTACATTTGGACGGTTGCACCGATCGAATCGAGCGGTCAATCCAAAGCCGCATGCTCACAAAGATCCACACTTAATTGAAGAAATCATGACCGGTGCATATCTACATAACCCGGTTCGATATTTTTATACTATGCTTCGCTACCGCTACAAATATCATGAACCAAGAAGGCTTCCGCTACTCGATGGAAAGATGTCATGATCCGTAATGTGTGAGCATGTCGGTCCGAAAGTCACAACTTCACATGATGGCAACACAATAAAGGGTGATCCAGATTTATCGCGGTCGATGATCTCAATTAAAGCTCAAGATCATCAATGATGTGGATCAAGATAAAGGCCTCCACTTAAAGTACAAAGTTATCGGACTTTAAAGAATCACCGCAAAAGCACAAAGATGCGATGTTGAAGAATTAATGTCTACGAGCTCAAGACTCAAGATTAAATAGAATGCTAGGATTCAAATGTAAAATATGGGGCACCTCCCTTGGGAGATTGTTAGGAATTAGAAATTCCATAGTGAAGAGTCGGTCACCCCAAATATAATCTAGCATAAGTTAGCTCAGACATATCGTTATTTATCGCTTTATTAGTTAGTTATTTAGTTTAGAGCAACACCGTGGAGGAAGGACGGGTCTTTACCCATCAGATGCCCGATCCACAATCCAAGGAGGACGTTTAGTTTGTAATTATATATACCCTCTACCTCCCAAGGTAGAGGGTTGGACCTTTCATTCATCTTAATCTAACCTTCTATGTTTTCTTTCACTTTCTCTCTAGAAAGGATCCCACTTTCTCTCTAAACTCTATACTATTCGATCCATTGTTGAGCTTATTTGTGTGTTTATGAAATCCAATATTCTAAATTTATAATAAACCAAAACATAATAATATACACAAAAATTATATCAAATGAAATACAATTTAAATACAAATGTATCTTGTAAATATAGATGTGCACGCAGCGCCCTCTTCACTCTTCCAAGAACTTACGTGCACGCTTCACTTTCTAATCAAATTCGTTAGGATTTAGAAAATCCATGTCAAGTGTCGGCCACCCCAACGTATGTTTAGCATATTATAGCTCGTAGACGAATAAAGATATTAGTTAGATTATTAGTAGTATAAGTAACACCGTGGAAGAAGGACGGTCTTTACCCATCAGATGCCCCGATCCACACCAAGGAGGGCGTAGTCACTAGAGAATAGCCTCTCCCCACAAGGAGTAGGGTTGGATGTTCATTTGGTAATCTAACCTTTCCTTTGTTTTATCTCTAGAACATCTCACTTTCTCTCTAGAACTCTAATTCATACGCCCATTATTGTGCTTAATTGTGTGTTTATGAAAACCAATATATTTCAAATGGTATCAAGAGCCATGGTTTGATCACTCATCTCTCATGTTCTTGGATTTCTAGTGGGTTTCATAAGGTTTTTGGGTTTGAATGAGTTTAGAGTAGTTTGCATCATTTGGATCATTTATAGTGTTAAAGTTTGGATTTTGATAGTACTTTTGTGTTTAGAATCATTATAAGTGTTTAGGATTTGATTTGGAAGGCTTGAATCATCGTGGTTGGGTTGTTTTTGGATTGAAAAGTGGTGTTTTTAAAATAAAATAAAAAGTTTTCTAGATGCGATTTGTCTCACGGATAGCATTTCTTCGATGCGATTTGTCCTACTTTTTATGCGATTTGTCTCTCTTGTGACTGCTTATTGAAGCGATTTGTCAGTTTCTGTGAAGCGATTTGTCTAGTGAGACAAAACGACAAGAAAGGACAAAGTAATGGAAGTAGTGGGTGTACTTGTGTACTATGCGATTTGTCAGTTTATGCGATTTGTCTTCTATGCGATTTTTATGCTAAGCGATTTGTCGTTTAAGCGATTTGGTAATTAAGGAGCGATTTGTCAAAAGAGCGATTTGTCAGAACTGCATTTTGTCTAAAAGAGCGATTTGTCTGGGATGCGTTTTGTCAAGAGAGCGACTTGTCTGGACTGCGACTTGTCCTGAGTGCGATTTGTCTGGACTGCGACTTGTCCTGAGTGCGATTTGTCTGAAGCGATTTGTCATAAGGAGGATTGTTTTAAGCGATTTGTGTTCAATTGTTTGACATTTGATTGAAAATTAAGACTTGTCATCTGATTTTAACACAATGTCTTACACCACTGATCCCTTAATCTCCAATGTGCTCAAACTATATGATACTGTGGAGAACAAAGAATGTATTTACTACTCAGAAAGTTTAACCATGATTGATTCAACCAAAGATGATCTAAAATCTTCATACTCTAAGTCCAATGAGAAAGAAGTACAACTATTAATGCTACAAAATGTCATGCAAAAGGAATGCGACATTGAGCCCTATCAGCTACTTTACTCTCATCTCATATTGCTTCTACCCATAACAATGGAACGAACATGTATTGCCCTCTTCCGTCAGGACTTATCCACATTAACAGAACTTTGCTTGTTAAACTTAGAACAATTGAGCTACAAGTTACCAAAGAAAAGGTTCATAAGGATGGTTCCAAAGGTCGCACTTCAAGTTATCTACAAACAATTTAAGCCATTCATCAGTGAGGAATATTCATCAGATTATGATCAACACATGACTGAGATTTCCTTCAAAAAACATACTGGAATGGAAATTCATGAGTTCATTGATACACTTATCTATCTTATGGACAATGTGAAGAAGTACATTGAGGAAGCTACCCAAAATAGTGATTACATGAATGGATGTGAGATGCAATCAATGGAGAGGTGTGAGGAGTTGGGTAACCTTTCGGGTATTGTTGAAACCGAATTACGCATACATCAAATATGGAAGCAACAAGTCGCTCGAAACTCTTGCCTCACAAGAGAAGGATCTTTGAGTGGAAAATGTTGAACGAACAAACATTGGGTGCGAATCTTCATTGATCGCAGTAATCTTGTGAACTCTTATTAATAATCCATCCGTGCAATTTCAGGTAACTAATGACCTTACGTAACATGTGACCGTTAAATGTCTCAGAATCGAGATCGAGTCAATGATAAAACATATCATGACTAACAACGTGGTTGATAAGAAAATTTTCACTAACTTTCAAACAAATACTAATTCTTGAAAACATTGCATTTCTAGAAACCGCAATGCAATAAAAGGAAGAAAGTTTTCTTGCTACAAAATCTTGCATAAATCCGAATTCTGAATTTCGAGAATTTTGAAAATAACCGGTTAAAAACTCAAACTTCAAGACAAAGACTCAACCATATGTAATCCGAAAAACAAATCTCGGACTGCATATGAAAATTAATATGGTGTAAACAATCTTGATAGTGAGGGTAGTGATGTTGTTAAAACTAGGAATGATGAATTGGCATTATGTGTGGCTGTTGTTAAGGAAAATGAGTATCCGAGGAAGAATCAATTAGAAGATAAGACCAAGTTTTTAGATCAAACTAACTCCTTGTTGGTAGACATTGATGCCCTCAACACTCAACTTCAAAACAAGAGCTTCACCATAGTCGCTTTAAAAAATGAGCTTAGGAAAATCATTGGGAATGGTGTGAACACTAAGTTTGCAAAACCATCAGCCTTGGAGAAGCCAGATTCACAATTTGCTAATGAACGATTTGTAGTTAGGCAACCCAATGCATTTAAGTCATAAAGATTTAAACCATCTAAGTTCAGGTTTGCCTCCCAAGTTGATGAGAACACTGTTTTGCCAAAACCAGTCACTTCACTAATTCATTCAGATAAAATGAAAGATACTTCTCAGACTAATGCTCAAAACTCTAGGATCAGGAATATAAGAAGATCATCTAGTGCACATAAGAAGTATCAAAATACTGACCACTCCCCTAAGAAACAAATTAACTGCAAAATGTCTAAAATCCAGAATAGGGAAATGGTTACATCTTCTTCTTTAACTAAAGGATCTAACACTCCTAGATCTTGTCTTAAGTGGATGCCTACTGGTAGATTATTTAAGAACATAGGATCCAAATAGAATCACACTCCTAGCTCTTTCCTTAAGTAGATACAGGAAAAATCTTCAAGAATGTTGGACTTAAGTGGATTCCCGTCAGAACATTGACAACTAATGACATTCCAAGGCCAGACTGTATAATATCCAAAGAACATGACAATACTGCTACTAACCCATCCAATTGTTATTCTACATGTGCTATTAGTGCAGATATTCCTAACTCTTTTTCAGGTACAATGCTCAACTCAATCTTGAACATCATGACTTGGTTCCCAACTGCATTGAAGACTACTCATTCGGGAACTTTAGCTTGTCAAAATTGATTTGCTAATGCTATGATTCCCGATCGCCTTTGCTCAGACTCAGACTATCGATTGACAAAAAATCTTTAATTTTTTTTATTTACATTATTTTATACCACATACATAATAGTTAATTAACAACTCTTTAAAAAATCCATAAAAATTTTAAAAACTCCAGAAAATTACAAAAATACTGGTATCGATAACATCTACAGTCATAGAAATGTCATTCAATAATGGCACGGGTCTTTAGATCAAGTTCGAACAATAGTTCTATTTTTCCTTTTAAACATGTCTATCAACACTCACATACCTATATGGTGTCTTGGACTCATTAATGGGTTATTCTCAATCAATGTTCACTCATTCATATTCGTGTCATTGATTGAGGGGGAGAATTTATCACTCTGTCATTCCTGATATTATACCATATGTGTTGTATATGTAGTGGATTGTGCTTCACTTGAATGCATGTTGTGTGTGCCACCTGTCTTGCTTGGTTTATGTGATATCAATATTCGGATTGTCAGATGTTACTTAGAGCGATTTAATCACAAATCTTGTTCGATATGTGTTATGATTGCATGCGACTTGTCCTAATTATTTGGGTATGCGATTTGTCTAATGTTTTGGCTTGTCATTGCTCTGCATGCAGTTTGCCAAAGTACAGGGACCTATTGTGCCATCTCTGATAGCTTGTCCTTAGATATAATTGAAGTGATTTGTCTCATTAGGTCAAACCTTTCATTCTCCAAGTCAATATTTCACACGTTTTTTTCTCTCTACTCTATTCTTCGAAGCGATTTGGCAAATTTAAGTACTTGTGGTAGGATTACTGATCATGTGACACACATTCTCTAATCATAAACCTTGTTTGAAACATCATTCTAACAAATTTTATCCGCAGATTCCTTCGCATTTTCCTTCGACCCAACTGCATCTAGGTTCATTTCAAGTGTTAAAATAATAATTGGTGTAGTTTTAGATGGGTATGCTTTGGGATTCATGGGTAGGAATGGATGGTTTGTTTGTGTGATTTTCTCCCTTTATGCTGGTATTTTTAATTTGGAGATTTGGTGAGTTGGTATGTTGTGGATTTAAGATTTTGTTGCGTAAATGTTGTATCTATGTGATCATGACTCATCTAGTGGATAATGTATGCCCAATTATCACCGAGTCTATTATAATTGTAATTGTGTTCTGTCGTTGCTTGTTCTTGAATGCGATTTGTCATCAGTTGCTTGAATGCGATTTGTCATCTGTTGCTTGTATGCGATTTGTCGTCTGTTGCTCGAATGCGTTTTGTATCAATAATCTCAAATATGCGATTTGTCCCATATAATCTTGAAAAAGCGACTTGCCACTTTTAAATTATTGATGCGATTTGTCGTATCAATTGCGTAAATCGATTTGTCTCTTTACACTCTGTATGCGACTTGTCATAAGCTTATTGATGAATGCGATTTGCCTTGTGCGATTTGTCCCATGCGCTTTGACGTGAGGTTTGTTGACTACCTTTGACCAATGTGTTTTGACAAATGCGATTTGCTCACTATGCGATTTGACTCATACATTATGCACTTGTCCATAAAGCGATTTGTCTCCACAAATATGCGATTTGTTCGATGCGACTTGTCTAAAGAATGATTGAATCTATGCGATTTGTCCTACATGTTGCTTCCTTCATTGTATCTATTTGGTCATTGTGTGTTGATCGATACTTGCTATGTCCGTGTGTATTTACCCAACTATCATTGTCTATGCCTCATTCATATCGTGTTCACTAATGTGTAAGCTACTTAGTATGCTTAATTCACTAACTTAGTGTCTAAGTTATGGTGTTGCAACAAGGTTGATCCATTGATCTTGTCTAACCTAACAAAATTTCGTAATATTGTTGTTGTTTTATGTGTTATGCAAAATTACAATGGCGTGCACAACTTCTTCGAGAATCTTGCTACCACCGCCCACCCTCTGTACCTACCGACGAGGAAATTCTTCCACATAATGAATGGGTGGACATTGCTAAAAGCAACCGCTTCATATCATAATAACTTTAAATCAAGCATTAACCAAAAATTACAAGATAATATATAAAGTTGGGATAGGCAAACTTATATGTAAAGTCATTAGACAAATGATATCAAGATGAGTATTTGATCAAAAGCCACAAATACTTGAATATTTGATGCTATTTGAAAGCATAGATGTTGATAAAAAATGTTCAAAGAATAACTAATCATATATGTTCTTTGTTTAAGTTAAACAAAGTTAAACAAGCTTTTCATTGACTTTATGCTAATCAGAAAACACATGTGCACTCTTTCAAAACACATATGCACACCCCGCCTACTATTATTTTTATATCATTCTTAAAAATTTATATATTATTTCAAGTTAGAATTCTAATTCAATATCAAACACATTGTTAACTAAAGGAACCACACACGACAATGCTTTAGTACTTCGACAAACCTATAAACAGAGACTCCCATCAATTTGTTCCAAACAACCTCTATTTTAACCAAACAATATAATTTAATCAAAGCCAACGACAAACCCAATCATGTTTATTTTTCCATAGGTTTAAACAAAAATAACTATACATGACCACTAATCATTATATAAGAAAAAAAACACTACTGGTTCAATTGCGTATTCGAAACGAAGAATACCTATTAAATTAATCATTTTTTTATTCGAATACAAAGAGCATAGACCAACAGACTATAAAATTTGAAAACCAAATTCATTTATAACTTTGACAAGGTTTTAAAAATTCACTAAAAAACAATGTCCAAACTATAAGTTACTTCCAAAACCACTATACTATAAGAACAAGAAATACATGTATCAAATTAATTAAAAATAACTTAAATGATTTGTAGATCAACAAATAAACTTAAAAGGAAGAGCTAAATCATGACCAAACCATTTGCTACAACTACCTCTATTCCAAGAACTAAATGATGATCGACCATGAACCAAACCACCAATAAGAACCCATCTATAAGCATGACACTATCGATTCACTTAAACCATCTATGAACAAGTGACTCATCGCCCTTGTCGTAAACACAACCACACCACCACGACTTGGCTTATGAGCATAAAATCTATGGACGAGGGGGAAAAGAGAGATGTTCACAAAGCTCTACAAAACACTGGTAAAATACAGACGGCAAAGAGGGTGATATATGAAGGAAACGACTGATTTGGAATTTAGGGTTATATTTGATTGGTAGAGGAAAGAGAGATATGAGTGTGACAGTGTAAAAGAGATATTATAATTTAGTTTTAATTTTTAATTATTCTAAAAATCCCTTTAATTTAGGGATTGGTCTCCCGTGCTCATGGCGTGGTTGGTCAACATCGCCTCGAGGGTTGAAAAGTTTGCTCGTAGAAATGAGGTTTTCTCGACCCCGAACATCGCTATCAACACTGGAAACCCGCTGGTCAATGATTGTGAACTTTGGGTGACTTAATTAGAAGCAACATTAGTACCATTGTCCACACTCTCCGATTCTTTACTTCAACACCGCGTATAGCCTCTTCAAAAGTCTTACACGCCTCCAAAACAACCGGATCAATATCATAATTCGGCTCAGCCTCATTCCCACTCGTATCAACCTGATCACCAGCTCCAACACTCCTATTAATGGAGGATAATGAACCCGTACCACTTGTGTGCAAACTAGCTCCACTAGTACCACTTATGTGCAAACTAGATACCACAATAGGAGTAACATCAGCTGTTGAATCAATGTTTAACACACCAGATTGCATTAGTGGTTCAGTAAGGCATGAAACAAATGAAATCGGCTCCACTTGTTCAACACAAGGGTTAATCAATTCAGAAGCACGCTGATCTGGATCAAAAGTAGTAACACCAACGGTTGTCAAAGCATATTGCGAATCCAAATCAGAGGGATTACTACCATCATTCCCAATCGCATCATTAGTATATTGCAAAACCCTAACAGATTCATGTGTAGAAACACCGGCGTTTCCAAGATCTCGTTCCTTCAAATGAGTCATACGTGCATTCAATTCATCTAAGTCAACAATACACAACCTCTCCATTAACAGTAAAAATAGAATAAAACAGCAAACCCTAAAAAACTAAAACAATCGCAACAAGCAAACTCAGATCCACGTTTATCGCAACGTCTTGAAAACCCTAGTTAGGAAAACTAGGGTTTGTAATCCATGAAGAGCATAAAACTAACCCATGATACAAACGAAACGGTCGATTGTGATGCAATATACTAGTAGATCGAATATAGATATTAATATTAGAAGAATAGCATGCAATCAAATATAAAACAATAGCAAAAACAAATACCAAACCGATCAAGGCACCACTCAAACAAATAAAGAATTAATGCGAACCGACCCACGCTGAGTAGATAACACAAAAAATTCTTTAATATCGAAATCTTAGGAAGAATGGTGACTTATGTATTACCGATTAAAAATTTGGTATATAATCGTTAGAGAGAGTTTTATTGTAATCGCTTTAGGATTTTGTTTTTCCAAAACTTTAGCTAATATTTTGTCAAGTTTTGTTCATCATTTACATGTTTATTATGTCTCTCGCGTGACTTGCGCTTTTAATCATGTAACAATCGACGAGTCGAGTACTAATGAGTCGTGTGTTTATTTTATTGTCGAGAATGGTGTTGTGCGAGGCTAGTCGAGACAAGTAGAAAATGGGTCGTTCACGCATCGGGCGCATACCGCGCCCTAGTCATGTCACAAACCAAACGGACCTCATGGCAACAGGTGGGCCCAATCATAACACACCCCTTACTAGCAAGACTCAATGGCCTAGTGTTATACCAAACCGAACATACCCAGTGGAATATAAGGATTCGCAACCCATAGTGACCACATTGGGCTCAAGGCCCAAAATCAAACTAACACAAAACAGTTTAGACAATTTGGTGTTGTGCAAAGACTGTTGATGCGAGGAACCCAGCCAAATGCAAGGGTCAAAATGGAACCGAACTTTAACAACTCGAGGGTCTTACAAGCCCTCCCTGTGTTTTCAATCGCCCAGAGGTTTTCCTCGACTCAAATCAAGCACAACAAATACACCTCTCGAGGTTTCACTCGCACACCAAACTATTACAACGACTAAACTCCTACAAACCGCTAAGTGACTACAACATAAGTGTTTAGGCTATTGTCAAAGAAAACGTGGAAACTTAAACCGAGCTCACCTCATCTCGATCGGCACGACCCGCCTCAAGGACATGACTCGATACCAATCACACCCATCATGGGTATTGTGGTGGTACGGTAGACATAACACAAAAACAAACACCCTCGAGCGGGTTATCTTTGGCAGCCAAATAAGACTTCAATAAGCAAAGAAATAAGTTGGAAAAACCAATAAGCCAATACGAGGTTTTAAGTGATAAGCTTTCTTAGATTTTTACCACACATTTAACAACAACAACAAGAATCAAAGTAACCCTATTTTCCACTTCGATCGGTTTTCAACAACAAGACAATTACAACAACAATTTAAATCATAAACTCTTAAGATTATCAAAATAATCACATAAATTAAAAAGATAACAAGATCCTTACGAGTGGCGCGAGATCGATCAAGTGGAAACCAATAAAGACAACAACCCATATGCTTCTTGATTAAAACCGATTACAACAAACATTGATTACACCGATTACACGAAACCAAACCGAATCGAACCAAACAAAACTAATTGCAGTGAAACCTAACTTCCTAATGAAACCCTAATTGTGAGAAATTTGTGTGAAAATGTGGAAAACTCCTATGACTCATATTATAAAGAGAAAGAAGAAGTTGTTGTCGACCGAGACTTTCTTGGTCTCGAGTTAGAGAAAGCCTCTGGCAAACCTCACTTTTGCCTCTTCTTCGTGGCTTGACCCGTGATTATGCTAAAGAGAGAACCCAAGATGAGGAGGTGAAAAGGATATGCATGGTTTACCTTGGAAAGTAGATGAAAGAGATCACTGCTTTTGTTGTCGTGGGTCGGGAACAAATGAAAAGAAGAGAGGAGGAGGAGAAGGGGTCATTACACTTGGCGGAAACGCAGGTGCGCACGAATCAATATACATCGCAAAGACACGCCACCCAGATTAGTATGGCAAGTTTAGTTCACGCCTAATTTAAAACTCGATGTGTAAGTCCGAATATGTTCAAAAGTTTTAAAGTGTTTGTGTTATTCTTGCTTTGTGGCAATGTTTTATTTTTAAACGCTTTTAAGTGTTTGTAAGTATTTACCGAAAAGTGTATAAATATTTATAAGTGTATGTAATTAGAAGTACATATATGACTAAACGCCACCGGTTCGAAAGTAGACAATGACATTGTACGACAAGTAAATCTTGTGAAAATAAACGCTCGACTCTAAATATACTAGTAACAATTATTTTAGTCACTTAATATATACATATTGGAGTTTTCATTGAAAGGTATATATGTTTAAGTTTAATGGTATGTTATAATATAAGTTAGTGTCAAGAATAAATGTTTGGTTTTCATTCCTTAGTCGCTTTATAAAAATAGTACAAAGTATAGATTTTAACAAAATCGGGCATGATTCATCTATATATATTTGTTTCCTTGAATGAGTCATCGTGCATTCGATTCATCTAAGTCAACAATACACAACCTCTCCATTAATGGTAAAAATAGAATAAAGCGGCAAACCCTAAAAACTAAAACAATGCAACAACAAACTCGGATCGCGTTTATCTAGCGTCTTGAAAACCTAGTTAGGAAAACTAGGGTTTGTAATCCATGAAGAGCATAAAACTAACCCATGATACAAACGAAACGGTCGATTGCATGCAATATACTAGTAGATCGAATATAGATATTAATATTAGAAGAATAGCATGCAATCGAAATATAAAACAATAGCAAAAACAAATACCAAACTGATTGAAGGCACCCACTCAAACAAATAAAGAATTAATGTGGAACCGACCCACGTTGAGTAGATAACACAAAAAAATTCTTTAATATCGAAATCTTAGGAAGAATGGTGACCTTATGTATTACCGATTAAAAAAATTTGGTATATATAATCGTTAGGAGAGAGTTTTATTGTAATCGCTTTTAGGGATTTTGTTTTTCCAAAACTTCTTTAGCTAATATTTTGTCAAGTTTTGTTCATCATTTACATGTTTATTATGTCTCTCGCGTGACTTAGCGCTTTTAATCATGTAACAATCGACAGTCAGTACTAATGAGTCGTGTGTTTATTTTATTGTCGAGAATGGTGTTGTGCAGTAGTCGAGACAAGTGAAAATGGGTGGATTCACGTTCTTGGCGCAATACCAAAGCCCTAGTTGGTGTCAAACCAAAGCGGACCTACGTGGCGGCGGGGCTTTGGCCCAATCATAACACACCCCTTACTAGCAAGACTTGGGCTGGCCTAGTGTTATACCAAACCGAACATACCCAGTGGAATATAGTGGGATTCGCAACCCATAAGGACCACATTGGGCTTGAAGGCCCAAAAATCAAACTAACACAAAACAGGTTTAGACAATTTGGTGTTGTGGTGCACCTGTTGATGTGAGGAACCTAGCCAAATGCAAGGGTCAAAAATGGAACCGAACTCTTAACAACTCGAGGGTCTTACAAGCCCTCCTCGGGTGTTTTCAATCAGCCTAGAGGTTTTCCTCGACTCGAATCAAAGCGCAACAAATACACCTCTTGGAGGTTTCACTCGTCACCGCAAAACTATTACAACGACTAAACTCCTACAAACCCGGCTAGTGACTACAACATAAGTGTTTGAGCTATTGTCAAAAGCGTGGAAACTTAAGCGAGAGCCTTACCTCATCTCGATCAGATGCGACCCGTCTCGAGGACATGACTCGATACCAATCACTTTCCATCATGGGTATTGTGGTGATACCGGTAGACATAACACAAAAAACAAACACCCTCGAGTGGGTTATCTTTGGCAGCCAAATAAGACTTCAATAAGCAAAGAAATAAGTTGGAAAAACCAATAAGTAATCTGAGGTTTTAAGTGATAAGCTTTCTTAGATTTTTACCACATTTAACAACAACAACAAGAATCAAAGTAACCTATTTTCCACTTGATCGGTTTTCAACAACAAGACAATTACAACAACAATTTAAATCATAAACTCTTAAGATTATCAAAATAATCACATAAATTAAAAGATAACAAGATCCTACGGTGGCGTGAGATCGATTGAAGAAGAAACCGAATAAAGACAACAACCCATATGCTTCTTGATTAAAACCGATTACAACAAACATTGATTACACGATTACACAAAACCAAATCCGAATCGAGGCAAACAAAAACTAATTGCGGGAAACCTAACTTCCTAATGAAACCCTAATTGTGAGAAATTTGTGTGAAAATGTGGAAAACTCCTATGACTCATGACTTATAAAGAAAGAAGAAGAAGTTGTTGACGAGACTTTCTTGGTCTCGAGTTAGGAGAAAAGCCTTTCTGGCAAACCTCGCTTTGCCTTCTTCTTCGTGGCTTGACACATGATTATCGTGGGGAAGAGAACCCAAGATGAGGAGGGTGAAAAGGATAGATGCATGGTTTACCTTGGAAAGTAGATGAAAGAGATCAACTTTTTTTGTTGTTGTGGGTTGGGAACAAATGAAAAAGAAGAGAAGGAGGGAGTAGGTGGTGGTTTGTCACACTTTGGCGGAAGCAGTGATGCAGAAAATCAATATACATCGCAAAAGACACATGCCACCTAGATTAGTATGGCAAGTTTAGTTCCACGGTTCTAATTTAAAACTCGATGTGTGAAGTACGAATATGTTCAAAAGTTTTAAAGTGTTTGTGTTATTCTTGCTTGTGTGGCAATGTTTTATTTTAAACAGTTTTAAGTGTTTGTAAGTATTGGCCCTTGAAAAAGTGTATAAATATTTATAAGTGTATGTAAGTAAAAGTACATATATGACGAATACGTCACGAGTTCAAAAGTAGACAATGACATTGTACGGCAAGTAAACCTTGTGAAAATAAACGTTCTCGGACTCTAAAAATACTAGTAATAATTATTTTAGTCACTTAATATATATATTGGAGTTTTCGTTGAAAGGTATATATGTTTAAGTTTAATGGTATGTTATAATATAAGTTAGTGTCAAGAATAAAATGTTTGGTTTTCGTCCCTTAGTCGTTTTATAAAAATAGTACAAAGTATAGATTTTTAACAAAAATCGGGCATGATTCATCTATATATATTTGTTTCCCGTAAATACCAATTATTACCATTTTCCTACATAAACTCTTTTGATAAGTCCAAAAATAAATTAAACCAAATAATAATTCACTAAGCAAATCAATGAACTCTCAAAAGTCCAATAAGCACATAGAAGCCGTAAACAAGCAATAAGCCCAAAATAAGTCAAAACTCATAAAATTTAAATAAGTCAAATCAATAAATTCTGAAATAAGTTAAAGAGGCCGCATATTATACTTTTTGCATAATTTATATCAAAATAGGCCAAAGAGGTTGTGAATTTGACTTTTTATATAATTTACATTAAAATAGGCTAAAGAAGTCGCGGATTAGACTTTTTATATAATTTAAATTAAAATATGTTAAAGAGGCCGCGGATTAGACTTTTCGTAAATCAAAACAAGTCAAAGAGGTTGCATATTGGACTTTTACATCAAAACAAGTCAAAGAAGCCGCAGATTGAATTAGCAACCTCAAATAGTTGTAAATAAGCCGGAAATAAATCAAATGAAAAATAAGTAAAACCAAACGCCACCATGGTTGGGCTCGGTTGAGTCTCAGCCCAACACACCCTCGACAACACAAAACATAAAGGGTATGTTTGGCACAAGCGAATTATGGAGAGATTATCTTTATTTTTCAAAAATAAGCTTTCTTAAAAAATAATCCTTGTTTGGCAACATAACTATAAAGATTATAAGAAAAATAATCTTGTAATCTACGAAAATAAAATGTTCTTCATTATGAGCATAAAAATAATCTCTTTTATAATCTTTTTTAACAATCAAGTCAATGTAAGCGTCAATGACAGCCCAAATGATCTATTTTCTAAAACGTCCCGAAACCCAATTCGAATTTTGTCCAATAAGTAAACTAATAAGCTATTAAGTTAATAGATAAGCTAATAAGATCGATAAGCACTTTTTAAATCTTGAGCCAACACTTATGCTTTACTTTAGATCTATAATTCTTTGGTTCATTTAAAACCAAAAATTGTATCATAAACTCATAAAAATAACATAAGTCGAAAATGTACATGAATAAGCACTAGCTTCACTGTTTTGTACTTATTAGTGTCTAATGTTAAAATCAACCACACAAGCATCAAACACAACCTTATATTTATTCCTATATAGACCGACCCATGTAAATATTAAGAAACAATGTGTAATCTTTTTAAAGCTTAATTTATTTATAAAATCAACAAGTATTAACAAGATTCAATTCAAAGTAATAAAAGATATATGACTGTTATGTGTTTAAGAATGACTTACAAAGCTTTATGAATGTGTTGAATGAATCAAAACCCAAGAATACAAAAATCACCAATTAACAACCAATAACCCAAGAATTTAATCCAAGTCTTGATTTCTAACCCAAATAACTTTTCACTTCCTTCTTGAAAACACTTGAACATAAACCAAAGAAACAAAGGAATTGTGTTGTGTTTAGGTCGAGAGTCGCAGGAGAGAAAGGAGTTAATAAGTAAAATAAGTGGTATTGCTAGTTTAATAAAAGTCATAGTGGTAAGTCAAAGATGTCAAGCTTAGACCTACTTTTGGAAAGATTGGTGTAAGTTTGATTGGTTGTAGTTTTGTTGTGTTTTTAGCCGGCCGCTATTTGGCGGGTCGTCTTCGTAAATAATAGTCAATTTCAAAAAAAAAAAAAAAAAAAAACTTTTGAGTGTGTCTTAATTTGGCAAAGTTTCAAAGAAAAAAATTAAAATGCATGTGTTTACATTTGTGGATCGACTACATTATAAGAACAAAATAGGGTGTTTTGTTTTGGCTTTTGAGTTGACTAACTTGTGAGTAAGCAATTTAAGTTAAAAAAAAAAGTTAATAGGATATGTCACTTTCATTTGTTAAGTTTTATAACATCTTGTGAAGTTTGTCACCACATGAAATGGAGACAAAAAAAATCAAGAGAGGGAAGTGATTTTGATTTTTAGTTGTGTATTTAGGTGTCGTTTGAAATTAAAAAAAGCGTGTATAGTGTCCCAGAACTTAGCGTTTTCGAAGCAAAACACGTAAAATATGTTTTTGTGAATGCTTTCATAAAATAATATATCAACAATATTATTGACCCGAGAAAATATTTATTAGATTTAAACCAGCGGTAGCGTAGTGTTGAATTTATCACGTCTTGAGGTTCGTTTATCGAGATAACCTCTCGATTTTGAGTTATAATAATCATAAAGTAAATAATTCACATTTTCGATAAAAATAATTAGTGATACTATTAAAATATTAGTTACGAAAAATTGCGGGTTATTCTGACTAATAGTAGGAGTAGGGTTAAATAGGTTTTGTTTTATTTAAGTGTAATATTATGTACCCCGTGTTTCGTTGTGCTTTTATTGAAGCGTAATATCTCCATATCGTAAATCTAAAAAATATGTTTCGGAAGCGTTTTTGAACATAATAATAAGGTAACATTATTTCTTTGAAATTAGATTACAAGAATTGTGGATTTAATAAATCGATTATACGATACGGCGTGCGGTGTTGTGTTTACGAAATTACGAGATAACCTCTGCGTTTTGTTAAATAAATAACCGATGAGTGTTGAAAAGTGATCATTTCACTTTTCTCAATAACATTATTAG
>CM040240.1:75837667-75866662 GCA_022545495.1 Chrysanthemum lavandulifolium
ATGTGCTATGGTTCTCGTCAGATAACGTTCTAAATCAGTTGACTATCGATACATTAGGTCTAGTTCTATTGATTATGTGCTATCGTTCACGTCGAGTTAGGTACTATTGTGAATTCATTTGACATCAAGTGTTTGAACATAAACTATATACATTTTGGCAATGGGTTGTGAATACACGGGTTGCAAGTTTTGTATGGCGGAACTTGGGCCGAGTGGATTCTGATGCCTTTCTGCATAAACGATTTTGAAAGTCTTTACATTTCAACCCAAACTCTATGAACTCACTCAACCTTTGTGTTGACACTTTTTAGCATGTTTTATCTCGGTATCTAAGGCATATACTTCATGGCATGCATGTGGACACATCTTAGAGTCGCGGTGACGTAGCGTCTCACTGGGTTTACTCACTTTAAAACATCGTTTGAATTGTAACAAACTTATTTCCGCACAGGTTGATTTTCATTTGGGACCTACACTTTGTAAACTCGATTGTTTTATTAAATCAAGCGATGTGTTTTCCAAACGACACTTTAGGTCGTTCAATATAACATGTGATTGTGATGCTATGATCAATCCTGTGAATTCCATTCACGCAAAAATGTAATTTGGGGTGTGAAAGATTGGCATCGAGCTTGGTTATAGAGAACTAGGTTGCATCATTGACCCTAGACTATAACTACATTATCATAGCATCTCATCATTTCATCATAAGTGCATGTTCACTTTACATGCGGTTTATACGTACATTTTCGAGTTATTTACTTTCATTTTAAAATCGATTGTCACATGGATGCCCTTAAATACCCATCCCATTATACTTTCCTCATACTCTAATGTGGTGAATGCCTGTCATTCCTTAAAAAAATAAAAAAAAATAATAATTTTTTCACCAAGTTGACTTAACACCAAACATCATATGAGTCGATTAGTCCAAGCATTGCATAGTTACTCCTAAATTATACATAGCACGATCACTATGTCTAATTCGGGAAGAATCATGCAATGAAGGAGTAGTAGGCTTATATGTGTAAGCAATTCTATGACCGAGCCAAATTTTCAAAAGACCGTTACTCGAACCGATTTAGCCTAATCTCATGACGGTTCTTGTTTGATGAGTTGTGAGATTAAGTAAAATCGGTTACCAAAAATCTTTTGAGGGTTTTGCTCGAGAATGGGAAGGCTTGCCTCATCAAACCCCTAACCACGAGAGACCAACACGAATTCGATTGGGATGAATTCCTTTTTTGATGGGCGAATGTGACAACCCGTACTTTCGGTCATTTCTTGACATAATTCATGCCTTACAATTTCAACATTTATCGTAAACTTGGTTTACTTGTTTCAAATTCGCGTAACCTTAAAGGTTTAGAGGCGAATTCATGATCATAACATCACGTACATTTCATATGGACTAAGATTAGTCTACATTTCATTGACATCATTTGCATCATATTAGTTTATTCATGACATTTCATGTCACATTTAGCAGTAATAATTTTATCTTAAATAAACGTTATCGCGTGAGTTATTATTTGAATATTTAATCCGTTACTTTCAAAAATGATCCGATATATTTTATACTTATATTTAGTTTATAAAACTATATTTCGAGTTTACCTAGTGTTTCAAATTTATTTGGTATATAAATCGTTAAAGTTATATTATTACGACGTTTTTTTAAAATTTCGATAATTAATTTATCACTCAAATTTTACAAAGAATGTATTTTTATAATTTTATTATCTCATTACATTCTATTTTGTTCTATTAAAATTTACTTGTACCAAAAAGTTACTATTTACCTTACAAGTTAATTATACCTACACATTTTACATATACATTTTCCTACACTTAATACAATACTTTTACACAAATTATAAAAAAAAAAAAAAAAAAAAGATATTTTTGGTTGACAAGGACCCCTAAAAACCGGCCCTAGGGGAGGGTTGGCATTAATTTTGGTATAGTAACTTGATTGTATTGATTTGTACTCAAACATAAAAGTCTTACTTGTTACTTATTCATTCACCTCAACATAATTCACAAAGTACTAGCAAAATATTTTCTCTTCTTTGGGTTCTCCTCTCTTCAACCGGTTCTACATCAAGCTCACAAGGGATCATCATCAAAAAAAATTTCTCAAGTGTTTTATCAATCTAGTTAACACTCTTTATTAGGTTTTGAAATAAAAACCAAGAGTATTTAGGCTTAACCTTGTTACTTGCACCTCATCATATTCACTTGTAAGCATGTTTCTATCATTTTCATGTTTCCTTTTCATTTCATATATATCTTTTCATTTTGGAGCAACATGCAAGACATATGTGATCTATACCATTTTACATGATTTTTATAAGTTATATATGTATGGTCATCCTATAATTATCCCTTGGTATTCATTGGTCTTGATGGTGATTAGGAACCCATGACACCCTAAGAAGGTGTATGGTAGGATTAGATTAGCTTTGGAGTTGATTTGAAGGATTAGAATAGGTTTTGTCCGAGAAAACTATTTTCGTCGTATAAATTATGTTCTGTCCTTGTTTCGAGTTTCTGGAAAAACCGACGGTGAGGCACGACTTTTTAGCCTTGATATTTAGAAAATATACTTTAAAACGAATCCGTGGCGCTTGAACGGATAAAAACGGAGTTATAACGAAGAAGTTATGAATTTTAAAGTTTGACGAAATATATTGTTTTCGGAAAATTCAGCAACCCATTATTGTTTTATTCGAGTCAAAACGAGCCTTAAGCTTCACAAATTATTTCGACTTATCAAAATATATTAGTATACTTTGATACGAAGCTAAGGACGTATTATATGTAGAAAGCGGTTTGAAGCGACAAAGATATGCACGTTTTCATAAAATTGCCGTAACTATTATTTTACGAAAACTATATTATTTTACGATACAAGTGTTACGGTAGTTATATCGACCTCGTTGAGGGCTGTTTTTAACCACGATGTGGAACTTTTGGAGCAATTGTCTTCTAATAAAATTAAGATCACCGGGCATATTTTCAAAATGACAAAATTTGTTTGTAAAGCGGAGTTGTAGTAAATTATTTATGGATGTCTAAACTTGGCGAAACTCACTTTTTACACAACAATTAGCCAAAATCACCATCTTTAACCCTTATTATCTTTATGTTCGAGACCTTTTGTGAAAACTCTGAACTGAAACTTCTAGATTTCGATACAAACTTTCCAAAACCGTCGAGTTCGTTTTCTAACGATCGACACCATTTTACGACTAGTTTTCCAAAGCCATTTTGTCACTTTTAAGAAAATTTCCGACGACTTTATTTCTGACGAAAGTGAAAATTTCACCATAAATCATTAAGAAACCATTGTGGGATGACATTTTGACGTAAATACTTGTAAAGTGATTTTTGAATGGTCAAGGCGTCAAAGAGTATTTTTCGACTGACAAGTAATATTTTCAAAACTCGCAAATGGTATAAATTACATACGAAATGCATGCATAACATTACATTGCAACTCATTACATATCATATCATTCGTAATAGGTCATTTTCGAGATTCACGCTACATTTCAGTGTACTCACTTTTGTCATCGCCTCATTTTATCAAGTGAGTTTCATAGCCCCTACTTTTACTTGCTTTCATAACTGTTTTGGGGGAGATACATGCTCAACTATTTTCATTTACTTTCATAGTTACTCTAAACATTTAAGGATTACTGTGAGTTTTCATAACCCCACTTTCAATTGTTTTGTACTGTTTTGGGGGAGATACATGCTTAACTATTTTTCATAAGTACTTTAGATTTTTATGGCTAAATGCTACCATGATTACCATTGTTTCTAAATCAAAGGTTATACTATATCAATTGTTCTTGTTTGCGTGCTACGGTTCTACGTCAGTATAACGTTCTAAATCGATTGACTACCGATATGTTGATTCATGTACTATTGATTATGTGCTATGGTTCTCGTCAGATAACGTTCTAAATCGATTGACTCTTCGATACATTAGGTCTAGTTCTATTGATTATGTGCTATCGTTCTACGTCGAGTTAGGTACTATTGTGAATTCATTTGACATCAAGTGTTTGAACATAAACTATATACATTTTGGCAATGGGTTGTGAATACACAGGTTGCAAGTTTTGTATGGGCGGAACTTGGAACTGAGTGGATTTACGATGCCTTTGCTGCATAAACGATTTTGAAAGTCTTTACATTTCAACCCAAACTCTATGAACTCACTCAACCTTTGTGTTGACACTTTTTAGCATGTTTTATCTCAGGTATCTAAGGCATATACTTCATGGCATGCATGTGGACACATCTTAGAGTCGCGGTGACGCGCGTCTCACTGGGTTTACTCACTTTAAAACATCGTTTGAATTGTAACAAACTTATTTCCCTACGGGTTGATTTTCATTTGGGACCTACACTTTGTAAACTCGATTGTTTTATTAAATCAAGCGATGTGTTTTCCAAACGACACTTTAGGTCGTTCAATATAACTGTGATTGTGATGCTATGACAAATAATCCTCAGAATTCCATTCAGCGCAAAGCAGTAATTTGGGGTGTGCGGAAGAGTATAGAGTACATAGAGTACTTAGAGATGCTAATGGAAATTGGCACGCTCTTTGTTACATATGTACAAGTTTAAGTCACGAGTTCGGGGTAGTTTACTTCAGGGTCAAATTCATCATATTGGGTTTTCTCCATCAGCTATCATGACAAAGAGCCTACTGAATGATAATGGGGTTGATTATAAGTTTTGCCAAGAGATGATGAAAAGAGAGAGATTATGATGTATGAACACAACAGTTCATGCCTCGTACTCTAAAGAAAAGAAAAGTGTACGTTTCAGTGCTCTTTATCTTCAAAAGAAGAGAAATCTTCTTATGATGTATGAACACTACAGTTCATGCCTCGTTCTCTAAAGAAAAGAAAAGTGTGTGTGTGGGCGCTTTATCTTCTAAAGAAGAGAAATCTTCTTATTACGACCATTCTCATCAACATGCTTCATACTTTTCCATGCGCTTGATCATCAAGTGAACCGGGCTACTATTGATTGTTTTCTTATTCCACTTGCTCAACTATAATGAAGATGGCGACATCATGTGCTAATTTTTTGGGGAGAAGTGTGAATAGACTATATTTGAATGATTTTCACTTGTTTAATCAAGAATGGCATCTCCGTATGCAATTCTTGAGGGGGAGAAGAAGTGTGAATTTTTTGCATGGTTGATTGATATTTGAGAATATATGGTCAAACGGCTCCTAACTCATGTAAGAACCGAGACTCTTCTTATCGGATCATCTTCACATGTAGTTTCTTCTAAGAGCCGTTGGTTGACATCTTCACTCGGATTGATGAGTTTATCGACAAAGTGCTTCCGATTAATGCTTCACGTATACATCATCATGATGATTCCGAACAATCTCTCTGTTCTTGTTTGATGTGATTGGTGGTTTGGTGTTACCATCTTGTGTGTTCGTTGCGGCCGATTGCCGATTTCCTTGATGAACATCTTTACATTTCTTGTTTGATTGGGAGGATTTTAGTTAAGGGATTTGCAAGATGTAAGTTAATCGGGATGCTTTTGGTGGGATGCTTTTGGTGGGATGCTTTTTGGTGTGAGTTGAAGATGTTAACTATCTATTCCCAACCGCACAATCTTGAAGAAGGTCGAGTCTACGTATGTTCTACATTTTCTGCTGCATGTTAGAAGACTAAAGACGAGTTGCATTTGATTATCCAAAGACTTCTTCATTTTCCGGGCATTGTCGACAGGGAGAGCACCAATTGGGGAGGTGAAATGTCGATTTAATCCCCAATTAGACTTGCTCACATTATTCAACATGTTGATTCTCACAAAGACTTCAAGCGTTCTTCTCAAAAGATTTCTAGTATTTGGGCTTTGAAAGAGTTCTCGATTACAAGTGTCAAAACCAAACAAGGGGAAGGAGACACGTATCTAACGCGAGTAAACTTGATGAACTTAATACTTCTAAGTAATTGAAGATATCCGGGAAGACAAATGTTATTACATGAGAGAAACTCAAGGTTTGACTCATGGCGAGTAAACTTGAGGGACTTAATACTTCTAAGTGATTGAAGTTATCCGGGAAAACAAATGTCATGACCGTAGAAACTCAAGGTTTACTCATCAAGGCGTTTAGTGTTCTTATTCCAACTATGTGGGGAAGATATGGAAGAGTTAGTTTACAAGATGAAAGAGGTACACAAGTGTGTGATGATTTTGATGTTATCACAATCATCGGGGAGAGAGATTGTGTACATTGGGGATGCTCATTTGCTTTACTTGAGGGCTTAATCGGTGATTCGAGATATAATCACTTATTCGAGTTGAAGATCCGCGAGAGATAGTCCTCCAGAGATAATCGGTGATTCGGCTGCCTCTTCAATGTTATCGGTTATTCTCTCTTTGGGCATTGGTGCCGGGTTCTTGAGCTTCATACACTTTCTTCGTGGGAGAGAAAAGTATACATCGGGTTATTCTTTGGCTATTGGACTTAATCGCTACTTGATGGTATAAGTTTCTTTGTCTTTGGGTATATGTGTATTCGGGTTCATGAGCTCTAGTCTAAGAGACTGACTGCACCAATTCGTCTACTTGGGGTAAGTGGTTTCTTGACAACTTGTGGTATGGATTTCTTTAGACTTCAGTAGAAAAGAAATATTGAGAAGAATTATTTATGTGTGGGAGGATACGTTGTTGTTCTTATTGATGATATAACCTCGAACGAAGCATCTCGATTATCGGTCTTAAAAGGAGCAGCGGGATTTATGATAATGGTGTGCTTCTCTATGCACCTGGCTAAGGCAAGCTTGAAATAGAGCTTCGAATCTGCTCATCTAATGGATCTTCGGTTTGGGGGAAGCTGCTAAAGTCTCTCTTTCTCAAACGGAAGCTTTGGTGGTGAATGTTTAAGAGATGATGACTTCTATCTTCTACAACGGGGCTGCTCGATATCCTTATCTCGGTACTCGTATCATCATCTTCTTTAACTATATCATCTACTCTATCTTTGTATATATTTTTAAGAAAACCAAATACAAAATATATAAAACCAGCAAAACAAAATAGAAAAATATAAAACCTTCAAAAACCCATAAAAATTTGAAAATTTTGAAAAAGACCAAAAAATTATGTTTTCTCAAGACATGTCTTCGGTATCGATAACATCTACGGTCTTAGAAATGTCATTCAATAATGGCACGGGACTTTAGATGAAGTTCGAGCGAGAGGTGTAAATATTTCTTTCTAAGCATGTCACAAAATATGGCTGCGTTATTTACGATCAGAACCCGTGCTTAAACCATGGTTTGCTATTATTTCAGATAGCAACCCGTTTTTCAAGAAAGGAAAGTGCTACGCTTAAACAATTTTCTAAATATTCGTGCACTTATCCTAAAAACAAAAATGAGAAAAGTATGTCGAAGGACTGCTGTTCCTACACAAATATTTTTCCGTCTAAAATTCTTCAGAAAAATATTTGTTGTTTTCTAAATGGTGGAAAATGAGTTGCTTTAAAACAATCGATTCGAGTTTACGTAGAAATTGAAAACTCAATCAATGACTTCACGCTTTTAAACTTTTCATAAAATGAGTCATGGATTGAGGGGATAATGTTTTCAAATCTACATCATCTAACGGCTTTCTTAATTATTCTAATATGCTTAATTAAAAATGATGTTAACCTATGTTGAAGGACTAGGTGCCTAGGATATGATTGCTAGGATTAGATGATTAGAATTTGATGAACACATTATTCCATACATTTATATGATCCGATTGATATATTGCATTGACTTTTACTAGTCGATTGTTGTTTGGGTGATGTCGACCACCATATATTTGTATGTGTGTTGACTAACGATGCGTGTATATTGGTATAAAAGAATGTTCCCGATCCGGATCCCACAATTGAAGATGATTGGATGCCGAAAGGAAAGGGTAACTATATCTTGGGTTGACAAATGAAGAAACGGAGCTTAATTGGACTTCTATGGAGTTGGCATAAATGCAACGTAAGAGGTCTCACCGCATCGCCAGATGGTTTTCTAAGTGATTGAGGAAACGGAGCTTAATTTGACCTCGTTGGCATTCAAATGCAACGTAAGAAGAAGTCTCACCGCATCGCCAGATGGTTTTCTTCCAAACCTTACAAAGAACAACAACAAAAGCGGCTCAACCACCTAACGTATCTTTGTGCGGGATTAATAGTGGATGATACCATTTTTCTAAAACTTTGAATTAAATTGTTTTGAAAATGGAAAAATATTGTTTTGAAAATAAATTGGACTCAAATTTTGAAAATCACCGGACTTATTTTTATCAAAACCTATGTCACTCAATTATCGACTTCGGTCATCGATTGAGGGGGAGAGTGATTTAAAATATAATATTTTCAAACAATATATCATCAAAACAAGTCCGTTTGTACAAAATAAGTGGTGATCTAAAGATTTAATGTTATGTCATGGTATGATTTTCTTTAAAACTCAAAGATCTGTCAAAATGAAATTTTTTCTGCTCTTCTTTGATTGTGAAATTGTTTTATTTTACTAAAAGATCTCTTAAACAATCATACCGACACTAACAATCTTTAATGTGTTAAAATGGTCCTTATCTCATCATTTTCAAAATCAAATCTTGCCACTTCTTTCCCCAAAATTTTCTAAATTATTTAAATCTTTGGGATCACTAATCTCAAATGGTTTGAAATCTTTGATTGGGTGAGAGATCGTGATTTAAATCTCAAATGCTTTTAATGGAATTGGTTTTAGTCCTTCAAAGGCACTCCGCCTCCATGTGCCAAACGATTTCAATATACATAATGCACATGTTGAGGGGGAGCATTTATCCAAAACTAGATGAGTTTTAAATCAGCACATTTTCTCCCATGTTTTATAAACCTTATTAAATCACTTGGGATCCAAAATCTCAAAGGGTTTGATATTTTGATCGGGAGAATTTGTGATTTAATAATGAAATTTGATAAAAGTTGATCGCTTTGATTCGGTTGTGCAGTGCTTCTCTCATATGTGCTAAACACTTTCGAATCTCGAAGCATATATTGAGGGAGCATTTTATAAGAAAAGAAACTATCGAGGTGCAAATGCTTTTATGATTTAACATAAAGTACCTTGATTGAGTTTTAAATGGTTTCTTAATGGCTTGTGTGATCGTAAATGTGCTTCAAAAGAACTCTTGCCTCTATGTGATAAAATGATTTCAAATATCCTACAGCATATTGAGGGGAGAATTTACCAAGAAAATCAAATGGCTTTTTCTATGAAAATTGTGATCATGAAATTATTTCAAAAACTCTTGCCTCCATGTGCTCAACAATTTCAAATCATATGCCACATGTTGAGGGGAGCATTTCTAAATGATCAAAACAATTAAGGTACAAATGCTTTGATTTTATATCACAAGTACCTTGATTGATTTTTCCAAATGATTTTTCAATTGGTTTCAGAAAGAATGAACAATACCAAAAGACCGACCAATTTACTTTATGCATGGAGTTATAAGGATGGTGAGGTTAGGTACTAGTTCCCACGATCCGCTGTAATCGGAGGGATCTACCTGTGGACAATCCACTAGATAGTGTAGAGCCCTTAGGTATATTGAAAAAGGAGAAAAGTGAGATATGGGAAGAGTGGCGATCGAGACAGAGCTAGTACTAGAATAAACCCAACAAGGTTCTAGTAATGAAGTCTCGGTAAGCAGAAGGGGTTGAAGAATGAAAAGAAATGAATATGAAAAGGGTGAAAAGAAATAGCCCTCCAATAATTCAACCTTAGGGCAAGAAGGGTTCAATACATATGCTACTAGTGGTTACTAAGGTAACACCGGTATTGAAGACAAGACGTCATGGACCCAAAGGACGACCGCACTAAACTTCCCAAGCTACTCAAGTTCCTCTTAAAAGGACTTGTTTCATTCTCACGGGAACCGACATTATCTATCGACTTTCTTAGAGAGGCACGATATTGAAGGAGACCCTCTCCCTAGTCTCCAGCATAGGAACCAAATGTGCACAATTGAGTCTAGAGCCAAGAGATCGTCCACAATATCTCATTAGGACACTAAATTAATGAAGACTTGTTGTTTCACACAATGTGGAAAGTAAGTATATATTAAGAGTCCCACGCATTATCCTTGTGGTATTGCCGAACATCGAGTGATATGTAAAATATTCACAATGAAGATGGAAATCCTTCAGAGCCAACATCAAACAAGCTCTTGGTGGGTGACATGTGAAATCTTGCAAAGATCAAGCTTGTGACAACTGGATAGAAACGATGGGGCGATTCAATCTTGAATCAACCTTGGTCCAGGATTGGAATTGACGAATACTTTTGGAAAAACCATTCGATGTGCAAACCTTCTTTTCTCTAGCACGTCGAATGTGTATTCATGTTTCAAACTCAAAAAGTATCTCTGATTGAAAAAATACTTTTGGAAAAACCGTTCGATGTGCGAATCTCTTCTTTTCACTAGCACGTTGAATGTGTACTCTTTTCAAATACAAAAAGTGTTTTTGATTGAAAATTGATCTTTCTCATAAAACCTTCGCTGTATTGCAAAACTCTTTCTTCAAGCAATACACGATTGTTTTCAAATCATTTTCATCAATCGGTGAATCTCAATTTGTGGTTCACTCACTCCGTGTTGTCGTCTTTGAGACGCCCGGTTTGAGAATAGCTAGAACATTGTGAAACCCGTCAAGGAGATTCTTAGAATCCTACCGATCACATGCGATTTGTCTTCGATCAAGCGGAACCGTGAGTCGTGTACTCAATTCAACGAAAGTGGTCAAAGACACTTTCGTGTATTTTATTGCTAACTGTTGTTGCGGTACATTTGGACGGTTGCACTTATCGAATTGAGAGTCAATCCAAAGCCGCATGCTCGCGTAATCCACACTTAATTGAAGAAATCATGATTGATGCATATCTACATAACTTGGTTACGATATTTTTATACTATGCTTCGCTACGCCGCAAATATCATGAACCAAAGAAAGCTTCCGCTACTCGATGGAAAGATGTCATGATCCGAAAGTGTGAGCATGTCTCGTCCAAAAGTCACAACATCACATGATGGCAACACAATAAAGGGTGATCCAGAGATTTACTCTGGCTGATGATCTCAATGAAAACTCGAAGATCATCAAAGATGTGGATCAGTTAAAGGCCTCCACTAAAACTACAAATTATGCGGACTTTAAAGAATCACTACTAATGCACAAAGATTGCGGAAATGAAGAATTCAAGTCTACGAGCTCAAGAACGAAGTCAATGATAGAATGCTAGGAAGCAAAATGTATTTCATGGGGTGACCTCCTTAGGGGAGATTGTTAGGAATTGGAAATTCCATGTTAAAGTGTCGGTCACCCCAATAATGGTCTAGCATATGTTAGCTCGTAGATTTGTCGTTGTTTACGTTATTTAATAGTTATTTAGTTAGTCAATGGCGTAAAATAGTTTAGTGTAACACCATGGAGGAAGGACGGGTCTTTACCAGCTGTACACCGATCCACGGCCGTCGGAGGTCGTTTAGTTTGTAACCTATAATACCTCTACCTGCAAGGTAGGGTTGGAAGTTCTAATATAATGTTCTACACTTTTGTTTATCTCTAGAATTCTCTCTACTCTCTTCATCTCTCTAACCATGGCATTCATATACTATCATCATCCTAGACCACCCGAATCATCAAACAACATAATATTCACGATCCTTCAAGTTCATCAATCTCAGGAGAAGTAATAGGTTGTCTACGCCAGGCCCAGGGGAAGGTAAGCCCATTCGGTTGGTTAAGGCCCTCCACATTAATTGAGCCCGAATGTGAAGAGTCAATGATACGATGAGGAACAACAGGTGCAGGGTATGAAAAAAGGGCAGAAGAAACATTGAAACCAATTTTGACATTCTATTAGCCAATCAAAAGACTCGATTTCAAATTTAAACTCTCTTATTGATCAACTGGAAAATCCATTTGTCCAATTAGTATATTCTCTTATTATATAAGAGATCGGTTCAAGTTAAATACTTAATAATAGCAAGGACCAGAAGTAAAAAAAGGTTTTATCTCTTTAAAAGTGTAGACCAAATTTTTAGGGCTACTTATAGTGAAGTTTTAATGTGATATAGTCATGGTGTATCCGATTTGGTGTGTGGGTGTGGCACGGGCTACACCCATTTCGAGTGTCAGAAGTGTAAAACTAATTGTTTTTAGATGGTACAACTAGCTTAATCTCTTTAGTTTTTATAATCAAGTAGTGTTTAGCTTACTTTTCATTGAATTCTTGTGTATAATTTTCAATTTTCACTTGAAAACATTATCAAATTATTTGTCATCCAAAAAATCTAGTAAAGGACGATGGTGAATGAATAATCCGAAAAAAAATAATTGAAATTCGCATGTGAATGATTACGAAAAAAAATAATATGTGATTTTTACTGTAAATCACAAGAAAATCCCTATTTACATGTGACTTTGTTAAACCACATGTCCAGCTGAAAAAATTCCACAAGGTAGAGCACATTGGATAATGATGAATCCCGAAAAAAATCGAAATTCACATATAAATTGTTACGCAAAAATTTGTTCACGTATGCAAATGTGAAGAAATCGCATTGTATTTTTTTTCCATAGAAAATTCACAAGCAAATACAAAGGCCTTTTTTTTTTTTTTTTTTTTTTTGGGATTCTTCATTTACCAATGTCCTATACGTCGTGGGATTTTTTTTTTCTTTTTTTTCAGATCTTGTGGAGATGTGGATAAAAAAGTTCTCACGAGATATATAGTTCTCATATGAACTGTACCATCCCAAATTTTATGGTTTATTTATAGTTATTATAATATTAAGTAAGAATTATTAGAATAATAGTTTAGTTAAGTTTTCGGTGAAATAAGGACCAGGGGTGCGAATAGTTAACGAAAAAATGACTAACAGTATAAAGGATTTAACGACATAGACTAACGATGCAAAATTAAGTTAGGGGTCAAATTACATGTTTTCCCTTATGAATTAATAACCTCATAAGTCTAGAGATTTCACCCCTTAGCCACACGTGTATAAAGACGTGGCTTTCTTAGGGGGTTTTTGAAGGAAAATTTCATTATCACCTCGTTAGCTAGGTAATTATTAAGAGAGTTTCAAAGATTAAGCTTCGGTGGTTTATTGCAAGCTATTCAAATGTAAGTTTGTGAATCAATTAGGTTCTAAGGTTATGTATTTTTTTTATTTTTTTTTAAGAGTGATTCTTATTATGAATTAGGCTTGTTATCATACCTATGTGATTGTTAGAAGATAATTATAGATCATGTTAAGCATGATTTGTGAAATAGAAAATGATTATGTTTCATAATTAATGAAGATTATGTTTTAAAATATAAATTAGATCACATTCTTGATGTTTTTTATGTCTAGTTAAAAGGGTGTTTAGCACAAGGCCAAAATAGTGATTAAATTAGTGAACTTGATTTTAGACCTTATGATAGATGATCCTAATTATGTTTACTAATCTGGTGTGATTATAATAAGGGAAAATGACACAAATAGATAGCGCTACCGATGCATATCACTTTATGGACCACTTTTATTTTAAATTTGAAAATAGACCGAGGGCAACCGTGTCATCATAACTCAACCACATTCATGACAAGTGTCCCGTATGTAAGGTATTATTTTTGGGCAACTAACGTCATTGGCAAATCAGATATTTTTAAAAGGGTTTTATTGTCATTTTACGTTACATAAAAGTACACATTTGAATAGTGAAAGTACGGTGAATTTATATTCAAAATCCAATACTCACTGCCTTCATCATTCGTCTTCACTCTCGATGTTTTTGCTTCTCGCATAAAAGCATTCCTAGTTAATTTTTCACAAATCAAGCGATGCTGCTGCGTCGGCACCTCTCTTGCTCCTAACGTACACTTTTCATAGCAACCGATTATTTCCGCTCGTTACATTTTTGTACAACAAGAAAACCACCTTCAATTGCTCAATCTTTTTGTTCCAATAATGTGGCAAAGTATGGTACGTTTTAATTCGATTATTGTTATTCGTTCCATGTTATAATGAATCGTTGTTGTTATTCGATTATTGCCTATGTTACACACGTTTTAATTCCATTCTACAATCCATTGCTCTTTTTATATCTCGTTCGATTCGTAATTATGTAGTCTATAATACGTTGGTATACATTCTTCTATGGTGTGAATTAATTTTTCGCTTTTGTTGGCGCTTTTAGTACTATGAATCTAAGTTAATCACTACGGTATATTGAACCACTTTCCGTTGATAGAGCAAAAGTTAGCCCAAAACGCCGCATCTTGTTTACTTAATACCTATTTTCAAGAGTGATTGATCTCTTGTTTGTTGAATCAAACACGGATCATTGATAAAGGTGACGATGCTCATTATGATAGGCCCTTCATTTTTACAATCAAGGGCATGCTTTACATTTTGATCGTCGTGCATTTTTAACTAATGATGTTGATGCGCTTGGATCTCGTAAGTTTTGTTTCTTTGGCTTAATTTTGTTTATTGTTATAAAAAATGTCCTCGTTAAAAATGTCATGTTTGGTGGGTTAAACATCCAAACTCGAACCTTTTTCAAAGGTAAGCTGTTAAACTTTGTGGTTATTTATTACTTGTTTATAGGTAAAAAGTATACATACGTAAAAGTAAATTTTCCATTTCCACCTATTTAACTCAAGGCATATGCATAAATACTAAAAGATATGCACAAATAGTCACAAAGCAGATTTTAGGTGCACATATTATAGATTAAACAGGTAAGAAACATTCCGCTTGTTTTAGTACATCAACAAACCAAGAGATAAGGTAACCGGATGTTACTTGTAAGCCATTTTCTTTTCCTTTGCCTTTGCCTTTGTCAACCGCTTTCATGCGATTGTGGAGGGATTATTTATGCCAAATTTCTTCTCTTTAATATCGCCCATGTTTGTTTATTTGCAAGTCCTATTACTCGAATCCTTTTACCCGAGAGGTTCCGACTTTCGGCATCACTAATCAAGGCTTTTTTTCCTCAAAACTCATAAACGCGTCTTTTCAATAGGTGTCGTGGAAGCTACCACATCGGGTCTGTCGAATAGTCACTTGAGTGTAGGTAGACAAATAGTGGATATAGAGCTTGAATCACTTTCGGAGGTTTCGTTTGGGAAGTATGAAGCCCATGGATTACATGGTCGCATTGTATCCGAAGCGCTGAGGCGTGTTATGCTTGAATCGGAAGAGATTGTTATGATATCTCGCAAAATAAACAAAGTCTTTAAAGATGCGTGAAACCAAGCTTAGCATTAGAAAATAAGATTTATAAACAAAAACCGACTACCTTTTTTAGTCATTTTTAAGGGTTTTGTTGATATGTGTGTAAAACCGGTGTTAATGTGCGTCTGCTTATGACCGCTCTGTGACTATAAATCTCACTATAAAATAAAGTTTCTACCTAACCGCATTTAAAAGCATTAACATTCTAATAAATGCTAGGTTGTTGACCTTATCCTTAACTTTGAACTTATAACTACAGATTATGCTACTGACTTAGTTTTGCACCATCCTATACATCCTAAAACAATTACAATAAAACTTTTGTGACCGCATACAAGCATTTGTAACCTCCTTTCAAAGACTGTTTACTTAAAATCATCACAGACATGCATCGTAACTGTTTACTACTTGGTCTTCATGACCGGCAAGATCAACTTCCACTTTTAGTTTATGACTTTAATTACATATCCCTTAAAAATGGTGTCTTATCTCACTATGTATTTTTTTTTATGATACGCAGATTTTAAATATTGCACACGATCGTATTTAAACTGTTGTTTTCAACACATTATCGCCCAATGTTGCATCCTTATATGTTTCTCGCTTTTTTTTTTTTTTTTTACCTTTATCAATACAATCTACTAAAACATAAGCATCGCTTATCAATAATCGTAGTATTTGTCAAACTCAGAAGATTCTAGATGATCCTAACAACCATCACTAGTTCTAGAATATTACAACTCAAACCGACCTACACAATAGTAGCAGTTGTTCAAACATAGTAGCAGAGTTCCAATCTTATACTAGCAAAGGGTATGTCTTGAGCAAATACTCTATCCTCATAACCATACCCAAAACCCAACAATCCTCCGTAAACTTGATATCTTCGCTCAAAAACATCCAGTTTCTATTTACATTACACTTTCTTCAACTAGAGGATGTATCCAAACACCCAGCTTACCATTGAAATATTTTTTTGTTTTTTGCCACAAGACCTTGGAGATTAGCAATCTTCACAATCTTCAAAAACAAATGGTCAATCATTGGATTTGTAGGCTTGGTACCCTGTGGATCTAGCTTAGCTTCCAACATCTTTCTTGCAACATTCTTCGTCAGTGGATAATCTTTATCTATGAACATGAATATCGTCTCCTTTGTCGTTTGAATAGCATGCAATCTACAAGTCTGATAAAGCATCCATCGTACCACTTCACAGTCTTCCCAAAATTTGTCTTTAGGATTGGCTTGAAACATATTCTTCACAGCTGTCCACATAAACTTTGCTAATGACCCAGTTGGACCAAGCTTTCCATATCTGAAATCCATGACCTTCCACAGCTGTTCTAGATCTGTCATCGAACTAGACCACAAGATACACCCAAAATTTAAGTGTTTTGTTTACATCCATCTCGCTCTTGTGATTTCAATGACTTCTCCGCTATTTGTCAGAATAATTTGCCAATCTAGAATTGGATGTATGATTTTAATGATGTAGGATTAATAGGCTCTTGAGTTGATCACACACCATAAGATACTTGTTTCACTGCCTTCCTTCTCCATATCATCATCCATCTTCTGCTTGGAACTCGACTCCTCCCGATTAGGTCCTTTTCTTTTTTGTTTGTTGTTCCCCCACAACTCATATTCTCTCTCAGAATTCATATCACCAAAATTATCATTGCACCTTCTGCAATAATTAAAAATCTCCTCAACCCTCTCATAGGCGCATTTCCTCAAATTTTCATAAACATGTATCCCCGAATGCTTGATATATTTCATCATATAATTCCTCATTTCTTTCTTGGTTGGAGTTTTATTCTTCGTTGCTTGGTAACCTCTAAATTCTCTTTCTTGTCTCATCTGTCTCACACTCTCAGAAGCTTGGAACACTTGTTCTTCATTTTTCAATGTTTCAATCAGTTTCTGAGAAGCTTTCTCATATTCTTGGTTTTTCTTTTACCTAGCAATTACATCAGCATTTAGTTCCAGATGTACTCTTACAACTGCTTCTTCATCATAAGCCTCCCGCTTCATCTCTACTTTAAACTTCAAAACTGTTTTCGCAATTCCTTTACCCTTTCCAATATCGGTTGACCAACAACCGACTTCACAGCTCACCAATCTTCAAACTTCCCAAGGGTTTAGGTGCGGAAGGTTTAATTGTAGGTGAATGGTTGCAACGATAGGTTCGTGGTTGGTAAAGATTGCTTTAGGTTTAGCAGTTGAATGACAACCTCCTTTTCAACTTCTTTTGACTTTGTTGGTGATGTAAGGTGGTTGTTATTGTAGTAGCAGATGGTTGTGATAGCAATGGGAATATCCAAGCATGTGATTGTTATAATTACCTTAGAGGTGGTTCCATCGGTGGCTTCTTTAGAAGCGATGGATGCAAGAACATAGGTTGTGGTTGTTGCTTACCACTTCCTTCTCTTTTCTACACTAGTAGCTTTCAAGCATCATTTATCGCAGACTTTTCCTTCCATGTCACCACCAGATAACCATCCGGATTAGCACGACTATCCAACTCTAAACCACATCGAAATTCACATCCTCCCCGAATCTATGCTTTTACTCCTCCCTGCTTGGATGCATCCTCCAAACTCGATCCTTTCGAGGCGCTAGCCTTCTTTCCCATCCTTTTGACTCTTCTATATGCAAAGAATCCCTGGTCTCCTCATTCTCTCCAAAACATTCAGCCTTTGCTTGAACCTTTAATAGTTCCACTTGAAAGGTTGTCAATTCTCAAGACCGGACATTTTAGACTCCATGTTGCTACATTTATCCAATCAATTCCTTTAAAAGTTCCATTCTATCCCACAACTTCGACATGTGTTAACTAGTCCGAGAGTGTACACCAGGAATTGTCATTATGCACAAAAGTATCATTACCGTCAATTCATGTTCGGTTTCACGTCATCCTCATCACTCCGATCCGTGCGACCGCCCGAGAGGTGAATCATAGGATGTGAGTACCATGGCATCCGACCGAGCCTCCGTATCCATGGACCCCAAGTTAGCCATTAGTGGGATTCCTCCCCACGTGTTGAGCTCGAGCGAACTCTCCACATTAGGAGTCGCCGGTGGTTGGGTCTTACTTAGGTTTTCACCACAGTCGGCCGCTCGCTCAAACAAGAGTGAAACCCTTCCACCGATGTCACCTCCTACACCGTTACACCTCATGTCCTCACCACTACCACCACCTCGGTGGTAGGTGCCCTTCTTCCTCCTTCTAGTAACTAAAATACGTTGGGGTTCAGATGTTGAAGGTAAGGGTTCGGCAGTGGGTTTGGGATTGGTAGCAGGGGGTTCATCAGTGGATAGATTGGGTTGTGTATTTTCCTCCTCTATAAGTTGTGGCAGATTTAGCATGTGAGGAAACAAAGGTGTTATGGCTTCCTGTAAAATTTTGACTCTTTTTCCTCATATGGGCAAACACCTTAGAAGCATGTAAACGCCATACTTTCTCTTATGGGGAATGGGTTCTCATATTTGACTTTCGCTATCAATTGAACAAACCTAAGATAGAGGTAGTATTTGCCATGTTCTTTAATGTTCTTATGAAAACCCTCAAAATCATTCGAGACCGCTTAAAACCCTTTCTTGAGATAAACAGATGACGTTAGTTGCAATCTTTGAGGAAACTCATCAAATCCATTTGTTTTATTGCTTACACACTCGAGCAAGGTATGGATTAAAACTTCCATTATGAGAAAACATACCTTTGTGAAACTTTATACGATCCCTTTTCTCTCATAACCCATTCTTTCTAAACCTTCAAATATTTCAAAGATCGACAGATTAACAACTTCTTCAAAGATGTTGAAGCTTCAAAACACCTCTAATCACCTCCTCTGTGATCGTAATCTCCGTTTCATCAACAACCGCCCTAATAACCTCTTTTCCACCTCTTTCTTGAATTTCGTGGTCCTCCAAACCGCCAGATATAAGCTTTAACAATGACGGTTCTCAAGCTTAATGCATAGTGTATGGGACTATGTTTGATGAAATCAATCATCTCATGAAAACCTTTAGAATTGTCGTTCTTGACTAGGTATGCGACTAAGTTGTGGGTTGTGGAATATTCAGTTGCCATTGTATGTTGAAAGTGAATGTGATGTGGGATTTGTGAAATTTATAGTTGGGAGCGGTTAGGGTTTGTGTTCAGCGCCAATTGGGAGCGGTTAGGGTTTGTGTTCAGCGCCAATTGGGAGTGTTTAAAAGATCAATTAATTGATCGGCAGTGAATTGGGGAATAAGTACGGTACAAGCAAAATGTTTCACAAAAGCCCATTTGTTTCCATATTCAGCACAACTGCACTAGCAGTGTATTTACCATTACTGGTAGTGGATAGCGCAAACCAGCAGTGGCAACATCACTGACACTCCCATCCTTTGACCAAGGCTACGGCTGCAAAGTCGTTGTTAACAGAATGTGATGATGCATAGATTTGAAGGATTACAAACTTACACTAAAGCAATGTTATGTGTAGATGTTGATGAACATGCAATGTTCTTTTCAGAGTCATAGACATTCAAGTTGTTGTAGAGATTATCCAAGGTCATCTTTTCAAACTCATCTTCGTTCTAGTAACTTGTTAGACACATGTTTAATTCCACCTTTTATGGGAATACGTAAACTTTATAATTAATGGACATAAACAGTTCAAGTACATGACACTGGGCAACACCATCATTTCAGTACGTCTTTTCCTCATTATTAAAGTTTGTCCTACTTTTGTGCATCCCCGATTTGAGTTATTTCAAAATATCCATGCACATCAAGAAACCCTGTGCAAATGCACACATACTCGGAGTTCATGACATAAATTGTTAGTTATATTATAATTGTATATTGTTACGTAAAAATATAAAATAAATGTACACCTAATAATACCATTTGTATGTTAACAACAAGTGGTAAATAATATTTTTCCTAAGCCATACACATCATAATGTTATGGACCACGTGGCATACCGACTAAAACATTTGTTTGAGTTGCAAGTAAACAACAGCTAACTAGTTTAGTTGCCCCCAATGGTTTAGTTGCCCAAAATTGTTATCTTTGGGCCGTGAAGCGATGAGTACCACGAAGCTTCATTAATTGCATTTCGCTTAATGTGCATTTCTAATTACTTGACAAGACGCAACTATTGACCGATTGACTATCCACATTTACCTATATTGAATTTAATTGAAAATTAAATCCATGTCACCCCACACACCCCATTTTGCTTATATAAACGGACACCATCTAATTTATTTTCAAACCACTTTTGTGAAATGACACACTACCCACAAAGAACATTTACTACAATGTAAATGGATAACTATATTTACGACATAGCTAACACCGCCTTTATGCGTGACAATGGACGTGACTTAAAGTTCATTAGTGACATGCATGCAACGGTGATGGAGCTAACCGGTCGATGCAAAGTCGCGGGTGACCCGATCAAGCGGTTGGAGTGTTTGGTTGGGTCCATTGCTGCCGATGCTTGTATGGAAATGTGTGAAATCCAGGATGAGGAGCTAGAGAAAACAGACGCCGATGAGGCTCATCACCGACACGCAGTTGCAAGTTCTCAAGAAAAGCTCCTTTCTAGCCATGATGCGAAAAAATATTAAACCTATACTCCTAGCTTGTTATGTGCTCTCTCAAGTTCTCGCTATTGTCATCTTTTTGTTTTGGACTCGTCATCAATGTTGTTGCTTCGTTACTTTCTTTTTATCGCTTAATGTAATGAAATGAAATGTATTATAAAAATTAATTGAAGCAATTGTCAAATGGTCGAATTTATACGTATCACGATAACAAACATATAATACTTTTGGACAAATCTTGATTAACAACGCTATACTACGTATTATTTTTAATCCTTCTTGAACAAACAACTCGTAGTTTATGTATAACTTACTTATTTCGAGTATACAATATTAACATTTTTGACAACCTCCAACAAGATCACCCCGTATGTATTTTAACAATTTCGCTTATTATGCAGCCAAACTACCGCTTGTTCTAGAGTAAGCAAACGTTTTTGATAAGACCGGAATACGTCCAACGACTATAAGATTACATGTAGGGAAGGGTGTATTTTGGTGATTGTGGTGTGGGTTTGTATATTTTATGTCGATTGGCACATTGTCAATGGTTGCAAATTGATGATCCGCACGACGTCGCGCTAGCTTATCGCGAGAAGATGATTCGGTTTTTATAGAGTTAGATTTTATCCTTTGTGTCAGTCAGTTTTAACTTATCTCCAACAAGACTTTCGTTGTTTTATCATGCACTATCGGTTTTCAATACGATATTGTATCAAATACATTTTACAATCAAACATATACCATGCCTCATCCATTGACATATTCATTCACACATTAACACCACATTATTACACAAACACGCTAGACATAAAAACGCTTAACAAAATAAAATAACATTTACCCCATTACTATTTCCGTATCAAAATCAATGGATCATAAGTCTCATTTAATATATAAGTACATTGTTAATAGTAAAATAATACTACATTTGCTAATATATAGCAAATGTTCATCAAGATCACATCTGTACACTAGTCAGGACGCCTATCTCCAAACAATCTCTTTCATAAAAAAATGCTTCTAAGCCTTCAGTTGCCTTATTTGATCTCAAACTGAGGTATGAATACCATTACCCTTCCTAAAAATGTTTATATGTTACCGCGTGGTTCTCACTTTCCTTGACTATATTTTTTACCATACTTGCTATTCTTATTTATGTGCATTTATATACCTTTATTACAGGACGCCAGGGTCTGTAGATGCGTATCTTGTTTTTGAGATTCACTACGATGGTACCTTCATTCGGTTGCCCAATTTAAGTTATGAGTTTGGCCGAACCCTTTCGCTAAGGTTTAGTAACTCCACAAGGATGAACTTTAATCAAATGCTTGACTTGTTGGCCTCAAGCTCGAGTGTGAGATACGGGCTTTGTATTTTGCACGCCAAGATTTGTTCTTTCAACCGGTTTGACAATTGTTGAATGTGATAATGAAGTTAAAAGGATGTATGAACTTGCCGAGGAATATGGATTAATCGGCTTGTACATTGCATAAAACCCGCTAACTTAGCATGTTTCTATTATCCTAACCTAACTTTTAATCTTCTTGATAAGGAAACGCATGCAAAGCTTGCGATACATGATAAACTTGTGCAACTTGCTACATCTAAGTCTTACTCGATATTCTTGCATGGGAGGAGGAAGAAGGCGTTCACCTCCCTAAGAACCCTCCTTCCCAACCTAGACGTAAAGGAATTGAATTCAAGGAAAGAATCTTTTCATGGATTTTTGCATAGCGAAAGTGTTGATGATGCCATCGAGTTCGGTGACGATGAATGGTACTACGGGGATTTTTGGGTTGTGTAGCAATGGATGTTGGGTGGTCTACTTCCTACCATATAAACGGAGCAACGGGTTATCGAATACGATGATGCCACTTTAACGAATGTACCGACAAATTCTCTTCCAAATCAAGTTTTGTTGGATGCGGGATCTTCACGCTCCACGCCAAGTAGGGAGTCATGTCAAGCCTGTGTATGGACAAAAGGTTTCGAGAAACCGTATGCAAGGAGGCTATGCTTTGAAACACCAAGAACGGGTTTACTAAGATCAAGATGTTGAGGCATTTCAAGGCTCTAACAAGAGATCGGCGTCGAAGATGTTGACACCCCTAGTTGTGGTGTGTTTTGAGTGAATTTACACTTTTGTCCTTTAGTTTTTATCAAAATAAGAGTTTACAAAATGACTCATCTTTTTATATTAATATGTCTCCTTTACTTAGAAATTGTTACTAACTTAAGAAATTGCCATAATTGATTAGTTATGTGTAAATGTGCAAAAGTAATGAAAAGAATCGTAATCGCTCATTTTTCCTTATTATTTTTACACACATGTAACACTTATCTCACAACCCATAACTTTTGTTTGATGGTCCACGAGTAGACTAAAAGGCTACTTAATTGTATGTTTTTGTCGAGTAACAATTATTTTTGGAATATGTTGTATTATTAAGCTAGTGCATCTTCTGCAAAAGCGAAGCGTGATTGGATTCGGATCGCTATACTCATTCTTGATTTGAAAGTTAATAGAGTAAAGTCCAAAATACATCCCCTGGTTTGCCCCTGGGTGGGTTTCATCCCTAAACTTTTTTGGCACAAAATCATCCCCGTGTTAGTAAAGTTGGCACAAATGCATCCTCTCGTTAGTAAAATCGGGTTAATGAGGACTAACGTGCAAATATATCTCCGTTATCTCCAACGGAAGAGAAATATTTGCACCGTTAGTCCTTAAGACTAACGATACCGCCACCTACCACCTACCACCTCCACCGCCACCGCCACCTCCACCACCCAACGCCACCACCATCCTTCCTCACCATTGTTGCAAAAATATACTCGTAATTAATAAGAACATTAAAAACACATTAAGTCTGTTTTTGAATACACAAGACTAATAAACAAAGTGCAACAAATAACTCAAGGTCGCATACAACTAAGAATTAAATGATTTCAAAATTTATTTACAAAAAAGCCAAACACCTAGAAACAATCACAAAGCCTTACAGAACTGCCGCAAGAAAGAAAAACCAATTTAAGCAATGAGAAACAAATGGACCAGACCCATGTGTAGAGTAGCATTTCCACAATAAGGAAAACAAACAAAAGCAAAAAGCCTCACAAGAAAATATAACCACTAAGAACAAAGAATGACCTTGAGCTCAAAATAATAACCAAACACCACAACTCAACATATCATACACCTCGAACCAAACATGATGTTGTCTTAACCGAGCCTCACACGTAAACTATTCGAAATGATGTAGAAATTTCACAATGGAGTCGTGGTGGGATAAACCAAACACAAGAAACTTCAATCGCACCGGATTTGCTTGATATGCTTCCGAACTAATTAAGGCTCGAACCAAGAGTAACTCCTAAACGTGACCATCACACTAAACCCGATTCAACCATGCAACTTTCAAGAAAATCACCACACATCCGAATCTTATTTTCAAGATCTACTGGGCGTGAGTGAGATTGATGGCGTGTGCCATATAATAGTAACCACGAGATCGCGATCTATCACCCAGTGGAGGCGGTGAAGCAACAGCGTGGGGGCGGCGTGGTAAAAAAAGGTGATGGTGGTGGGAGAATTACTAGAGAGAAAGGAATATTGCCGTGTAAAATTGTGTTAAAGTGAGGAGAGAGAGAGTGAGAAGTGATGTTTTATACCCAAGGACCAACGATGCGATTTATTTTATTCGCATCGTTAGTCTAAGCGACTAACAGTCAAATATTTTCTCTTGTTAGGAGATAACGGAGAAATATTTGCAATTAGTCCTCACTAACCGATTTTCTTAATGTAGAGATGTATTTCGCGCCAACTTTACTAACAGAGGGATGATTTTGCCAAAAAAGTTTGGGACGAAACCGACCCACAGAGAAACCATGCGAATGTATTTTGACTTTACTCAAGTTAATATTTAGTTCAGTTTCATTGCCATAACGAAATTGAAGTGTTGTAGAGTTAATGGGACAACGTGTTCGATCTCCCAAAGATAGACTTGTTGATTTTGTTCGTTTGTTGATTGTTTGTCATCTACCGTATATGCTATGGTTGATGAATCTTAACTATCGAGTACTTGAAGTAGTTTAATGAACTTCGACATAATTAATAAATTTGTGAGGTTTAATTTAAACACTTTTAAAAACATATAAAGAATTGTTGCAGTTCTATTAACCAAACTAATTTGCATACGGAGTATCATTTGTTCATCATCATAAGCAATTACTCCGTATAACATTTTTAATATGAAAGTTCTACTTTATTCAGATATATATTTATGATATCAAACAAATACAGTAATAACTAAATAAAGAAGGAATAGTAGAAAATTTTGGAGGGCAAATGTTTTCTTGTTCTAACGTTCGAATTCCTAACTCTCGAAAGGATCCCATGTTAATGGTCCTGTAACAGTATGGGCTAAGGATGGCATATACTATAGTCTATACATAAAAATATAAAATATCAAAAAGATAATAAAAGTGTTAATCTAATATAAACTGGCTCAGCCAAGCGTGCAAGCCACTGAGCCACTAGTTTCATTACGGAGTATTATGGAATACATACTAACATGTCAACCCCAGTTTTGACTTTTCAAGGTCTAAGTTAGTTATTTTTCAGCTTATTATTAGTCCTTAAGTACCAAATTTCAGTCACTTTTGGTCATAGTTCGGGTCTCGTAAGTTGACTAAGATATGATACGAATATGATTTGATAGTATAAGTTGCCAAACAAATGTAGGTACAGTTACAAATTACTGTATTAGTTTTAAGCATAATGTATACTATTTATCAAACAATCTTTAATTTACCAAGACACTGTAACTCGGACACTGGGTGTACATCGCTTTTTTTTTCCCATGCACCGACAAGACCAGTGACGCCACAATCGACGACCGATTTTTTTTTTAATTCAAACATTTTAAACAACAAATTTAAATTCATTAAAATTAAAAAATTACGAGACGAAATTCAAATAAACATTAAAAACATTACGTAAATTATTCAAATAAATTAAAAGCATTAAAAAAATCTCCATCGCCTTCCTCATCGTCATCGCACTCTATCGACCTCATTCTCTTCATTGACATGATTTCGACGATTTCTCCAAATGCTGTTCGATCAAATCAGATTTTAAGTGTTGATGAGTTGATCGTCCATTAGCTCCGAAAGAACTACTAACGATTCTTCATGCGATCTTAATGATCATGATCTTGGTGTCCCTCATTTTGAAACATGTAGACATATCGTCATTCTTTGCTGTCGAATGATCATATTATGTAATATAATACATGTATACATAATATCTTGGATATCCTTTTATACAACCCTCGAGCGAAACTTTAAGATTTTCCACTTTTTTCAACACACCAAAAGCCGCTCCACATCTTTTCTTACGCTTTCGCTTCCTCTTGTACAATATTCTTTTTTTATCATCTGTGCGAGGATTTGAAATGGACTTCATAAGAACGGACCATTGTAGATATATTCCGTCAGTAAAATAATATCCCCTTTTATAAGCCACATCGTTAGCCACGAATTGAAGGTCTGGTGCTCTCCCAGATTTGATATCATTGAAAACAGGGGAACGATGTAAAACGTTTACGTCGTTGTTCATTCCGGAGATACGAAAGTACGCATGTCAAATCCATAAATCTTGGGAAGCGACCGCTTCCAATAAAATGAATGGATGTGGCCCGTGATCACCCCTAGCATATTGAGCTCTCGCATTATTTGGGCAATTCTCCCACTCCCAGCTTGTACAATCAATGCTTCCCATCATCCCAGGAAAGCCATGCTTATGCTCGTGATGAGCATATAATCTTTCAAGCTCGAACACGTGGGCTTTCGCAAATACTCAAAGATCATATAACTCCATAATAACCTTGCAAAACTTACGAAGACAATCATGGATGTTGTTGCGGCCATTGCCGATTCTCGTCAAGAGAATCGTGAACGCATCGATCCCAATCGACGAATGGTCATGAGACACTTGACCAATGGGCTAATACCGTATGCCCCAGCATCAAGAGTTTGTTGAAAATAAGGAGAATGGTCGGTTACCCCTCGAACAATTTCTGTGAATAGTTCTCGGCTCATTCGGAACCGCCGACGGAATGTTCTTGCGTCGAACTACGGGTTTTCGGAGAAGTGTGCCGCCACTAAACGATTATGAGCACCCTCATGATCCCTACGTATGTACCTCCCGAACTTTTGGCTGTGATGCTTTGTAAGCCTTCCAAGCAAAATCTGCAAACTCCACAAACTCACTAAAAACTTCCTCATCGTCGGAAGACGAAGAAGAACCAAATAAAAGCTCGAACAACATATTAAAGAATGTGTTTGAAGATACTGAGATAGAATTGTTGATTGAAATTGTGTGTTTTAGAAATGTGTTTGAGTTAGTATTTATAGGAAAAGTTAAAGTTTTTTTTTAACATGGCAACGGTCAAATTGGAAAATGGGAGAATATGGGAGCATTGAATATTGGGTGTAATTAAACATGCCACGACCGATATGATGACCGAGATGCCACACTCGAGATGACCGATGTTGATATCGGTCGTCGAAGGCTTTTTGAGGGTGACCGACCGATTTTAAAAAACGAGTGTGCCCAGCCTAATACTATAAAGGAAAACCACCATTTGAAGCTTAGCTGAAAAAACATGTTTGATTGACCAATTGAAGCATCCGATTTCAAAATTGAGCTTCCTAATGCCCATGAAAATCAAATTTGAAATGCAATTTCGTCTTCGTAAAACAACGAGTTTTTGCTTACCCGCGCGTTGCCAAGTGTTATGTCAACACTTAAAATTGTACGCTCAAGTCATATTAGCTAAAAGTTTACATAAGTGCACTTGCAACATTTTTCAAAATGTGCACTTTTGCTACCAGAAATTTTTTGATAAGCATACATACTTAACTAAATCTAGAATATTGTTTTTAGAGATAACAACACTTAGATGATCTATCGCAAACTTCTTTTGGTGAATTCCTAACGTGTTGTCGCTGGGACATCGTGTCAAATTAATGCGGAGTCACAAATTCTATATAAAAGCATTTTCAAGTGCTAGTTCAGGTGTCATGAAGAACTCTAAGTATCCTTCCAACAATTTCAAGTGTTTACCCTGCATATAATAACATTTTTTTTGGGTAAATGGATTATACCTAGTCAATATATTAATGACTGAAATGAGTTTTAGGTACATGGGAGAGTGGTAATGAGCCACCCTTAAGACCTATAAAATAGACTATATTCTTTGAACATACTCAAAGTATAACGACCATAACACAAACGAAACATAAGCGACACTAAACAAAATACGGGATACAAAACAACGCCCTCTAAACTTCAAACCAAGTCAGCCTCCATCAGTGAGAATGCTCAAGATCTTTCAAGTTCTTCGCAAGTTTAAGTCTAACCATATCAACCACAATCTTCAACACGTGCTTAGGATTTCTTTCACCATTTTCATGTACTCTATTACTACGCCCCAGCCAAACAAAATACGCGAAAGCTTCCACTATTAGGCGACGAACAATATATGTAACATTATTTTGTTTGGCAATCGGTAAAAGACACCCCAATGGAGAAAAAGATTATTATTATTATTATTATTATTATTATTATTATTATTATTATTATTATTTAACTAACATTTTTGTTATATATGTTTACATTGTTAATTCTCAAGTATTTTTCTTTTTATTTTCTTTATTTCTAGTCCTTAAAATACATAAATTTAGTTTTATTGTGTATAATGAAATGTGTTTGGTAAAAAAAAAATAATAAAAAAAATCCACAGGTGGCAATAACAATTATTGTTTTTTTTTTAAGAAGACATTTTAGTTATTGGTGTTTAATTAAGGATGTACAAAAATGACGTTGAGATAGCACATTAATAAGTGTAATTAGTAAAAGCTCTATAAAGGTTTGGATCAACAAAGTTAATATCTTACCTAATTAACCAATAATTCATCTTGTTAAATGCGCCATATCGTTTCAATTTTTGCTTTTATACATAAATAAATACACACGCATGTTAAAACATGAGTAATTTTA